>JAMPIV010013015.1:67069-239287 GCA_024509875.1 Oreohelix idahoensis | reverse complement strand
ACATATCATGCTTTAAACTTTGCTTGCTTCTTGTAGTCATCGATGAGGTTTCTCTTGTCACAGTCCAACAGTAATTAACAAGCATTGAAGGGCTCCAATTGCCTTGATACCTTGTCTCCATAGCAGCAATGTCCTGGTGAAATCGTTCACCATGCTCATCACTGACCGCTCCACAGTTTGACGTAAAGAAATCCAGATGAGAATCCAGAAAATGAATTTTCAAAGACATGTTGCAGCCAAGACTCTTATACTTCTGAAGGAGGTTTTCTACAATTTCATTGTAATTATCAGATCTGTTGTTTCCAAGAAAATTGTCCACCACTGACTTAAATGCTAGCCATGCTGCTTTTTCCTTGCCATGCAACACGCAAAGAAACTCGTCATCTTGAAGAAGTTTTCGAATTTGCGGACCAACAAATACTCCCTCTCTTATTTTAGCTTCACTCAGTCTTGGAAATTTTCTGATGAGGTATTTGAAAGCCTCATCTGTTTTCTCCATTGCCTTGACAAAGTTTTTCATGAGACCTAGCTTAATGTGCAAGGGTGGCAACAAAATCTTGCTGGTGTCGACAACTGCTGGGTTCTCAACGTTCTTACTGCAGGCTGCAATGACTGCCTGATTGGCCAATGTCTTCTGATGTAATGGTCACTTCGTGCACGGCTATCCCACTCACAGAGAAAGCAACAGTACTTGGTGTATCCACCCTGTAGTCCAAGCAAAAGAGCGACCACTTTTAAGTCACCGCAAAGTGACCAATGATGATGATCGTAGTTTATACACTTCAAAAGCTGCTTAATGTTTTCATAAGTTTCTTTCATATGAACTGCGTGACCAACTGGAATTGACGGTAACACATTACCATTATTCAACAAAACAGCTTTAAGACTTGTCTTGGATGAATCAATGAAAAGCCTCCACTCTTCCGGTATGTAATTGATGTTGAGGGCTGCCATTAAACCAGAAATGTTGTGGCACGCAGAAAGGTCACCCTCTTTGAAAAAGAATGTAATAAGCGGCTTCTGGCGGTTCCTATACACAGAAATTGTAACATCTTCTGCCAGGAGATTCCACTGTTGCAATCTGGAACCCAAAAGCTCCGCCTTGTTCTTCGGTAAATTCAGATCTCTTACAAGATCATTCAGTTCACCTTGGGTTAGTGGATGTAGTTTGCTCAAAATCTGTGTCACTTGAGGTTGATGGTTCAGGACCACCAATGTCCTCTTCATCAGTGGAAGCAGCTGAAAAGGATTCTGGCACTTTGGGAACTGGTAGGTCATCGCCATGTGGTACCGGAAGTATTGCAGAGGGGATGTTTGGATATTCCAGTCCATTTTTCTTCTTTGATATGCCTTTCCCAATTGGAGGGACCTTGCAAAAGTAACAGTTGTTGAGATGATCAGTGGGCTCTCTCCAAATCATTGGGACTGCAAAAGGCATAGCTTGCCTTTTGCCAGTCAACCACAGTTTAAGATGTGCTGCACATGTATTGCAGCATATGTGTGGCACCCAGCTCTTATCTTGATCTCCTATTCTGCAGCCAAAATACAAACTGTACGCCTTCTGGCATTTCTAACTACGATACTTTTGATAAGGACAAATGCACTAACTAATGGCAAAATTTTATCAGAGATAAGGTATTTATACACAAAGGTGATGTAATCATAGGTAGGATTGCATCATCAACTTCTAGTAACATTTTTATTGGTCATTAGAAAAAATTATGCAATCGCCCACAACAGTTGCGTCATATATATATATAAATTTACCGTAATTAAATAAACTAGTAGCATATATCTTGAAAACTAGAGCCAATCAACATTTTTTAATGTCATTTTCGTTTTCAGCACACCAAAATTAGTTAAGATCAGCTATTTTCATTTCTGGTACATTTTGGTTGTTGACTAGTGTAATTGAACCATCCACCTCAGCATACTCTTCGTCCATGGTTATTGTTCGAAAGAAAGACAATAACATGCGCCTTTGCGTAGATTATCGCAAATTAAACAAAGTTACGAAGTTCGATGCTGAACCTATGCCTTTATTAGAAGATCTACTTATTAGACTTTCTAACTCTAGATTCTTTACTAAGCTTGACTTGTCAAAAGGCTATTGGCAAGTTCCGTTAACTGAACACGCCAAACCTTTCACTGCTTTCTCAACACCTAGAGGTTTGTTTCAGTGGAATTTTATGCCTTTCGGGCTTATGAACGCCCCGGCTACTTTAGTACGCATGATGCGTTGAATTCTCTCATATCGTTCAGATGTCATTGCATACTTAGATGACATCTGTCTTTTCAATAATACTTGGGAAGATCACTATTTGGGGTTAAATGAATTACTGTCAACTCTACGCGAGCATAATTTGACTGCGAAACCCTCTAAAGCCTTTGTTGGGTTTAGCGAAATTTCTTTCCTGGGTCATCGAGTTGGTCATGGTCTATTGAAGACAGTGGACCAAAACATGTCTAAGATATTAAATATCTCTGTGCCCAAAACAAAGAAACAAGTACGTAGCCTTTTGGGATTAATATAATTCTACGGAAGATTCATTAAGAATCTATCCTCTATCATGGCACCACTCTCAACCCTATTGAAGAAAGGGTCTCCTAACATGGTGCGCTGGTCTCAAGAATGTCAAGCTTTACTGGATCAGATTAAGAATTTGTTCTCATCCCCACCTATCTTAAGGCTACCTATTGCTGATAAGACTTTTGTTCTTCGTAGTGACGCCTCATCCACAGGGATCGGAGCGGCACTAATGCAAGAGTATTCGGGAACTCTGCATCCTGTAATGTATATTTCTAGGAAACTGAATGCGGCAGAAAGGAATTACTCGGTTTTAGACCGTGAGTTGTTGGCTATGGTTTGGTCAATCCTTAAGTTACAAAGATTCCTTCTTGGTGCGCATTTCATTGTGGAAACAGACCAAAAAGCTCTTACAGCTATTCAGTGTAAGAATTTGAAGAGCTCGAGATCTACTCGATATGCTATTGCTCTTCAACCTTTTCATTTCACGGTGCGAGCTATCCGTGGTCTGGATAATGTGATGGCAGACATACTGTCTAGATGCCCACATGAGTCCACTTAAGTCTTGTGTCCTAGTTTTTCCTGATAAACTGCTAGACATATGTCTCTTCACTATACATATATATATATTAACACATTTGTTGTCAACTTAGAGTGGTAAATTAATTGTTTTCTTTCTCTATTACCATCTTTAGTGTAATGGAGAAGGTTGAGTTGACATAATATAAAGGTCGAAAAAAATTAATGCGGCCACATGTAACATGTAATAGTAATTATAGTACATTATAGCATGTTGCTAATTGTGTTATTTATATTGTTCTCAGCGCAAACTAGTACCAGGTGTGGAGTGCTTTTGAGAATCATGACGATGCTGCTTACATGATTGTGATGATGTCACCATGATACAACGTTAAATTTAACGAAGAAATGTAGGGTTATGTTTGAAGATCGCAAGGCTAAAAGACGCAATTGGGGGTGAAAGGAAAAAAATTCACGTCCCTAGTTGACATAAAGTAAGGAAAAGGACAAGAAAACGACTTTAGCTCGTGTCAGAAACAGTCATTTCTTGGACTTTTACGATACTTGATTGTTATTTGAATTCAGCGGCAAAACGCCGTGGAGAAGGTTCTCGAACATATTTCAAAAAACCAACTAACCTTGAAAAAGTAACTTTTTCTTAATAATAATGTTAGAAATATAAAAACCTAGCTAGTTGGATAGCCCATCTTGAGCAGAGAAATAATATACTTTAAATTATACAGACGGATAGATAATAATGAAGATATTGACAAAAGACTGTGTTGTTCATATCAGACGAGCGACTGCACTGTTAAAAAATGTCACTAAATTTTCAAAAATTGCGGCCTTGAGACGCAGATGCAAAATCGAGCTGTAATTAAAGAGAGGGGAAATGGGGGAGTATTGTGGCTAAAAATAACTTCGGAGGCAAAAGTGTGTAGGATACTGCATGGAGGGGTCCAAGAACCAAGCGTGTTTTTTGTATGAAAAACAAGTAGAGACAGACGGACCAACAGACAGTAATACATACTTGACTGAGAGCTGACTGAAATTGACTTTGGTTGTCTATTTGAAAGCAAGGGGGGAAGTCGGCGATTGGTCAACGCATTTTATAGTAGCGGGACAGAGATGTGAAATTTTGCCATTTTACATAAGTCTGTTCAGAGACGCAGTTTAAATTAATAAGTGGTGGTGATTTCAGAAGAATACAAATATATAGTGGGACGCCATCATACAGCAGCAGCTCAGCTGAGTTTTGCTAGCAAATTTAACTGTGTTCTCAATTCTTAATTCTGAATTGTGAGTTTCTGTTTGGCACCAAAGCGGTGCCGAATGCTGTTGTAAAATACACAAGCGTGGAACAGTGCAGTCTTACATTGTGTCAGAGCAGCCGTATATTGCCCCCAGCACGGAGAGGTGGGGCCACCAGACTCTTGTACAAGATCGACGCAGTCGAGATACGTGAGATCTGGCCTGCTGGAAGTTCACCAACTGATTTATCAACTAATTTCTCAAATAATTCAGCACCCAATAAAAGACATACCATTGTGGGAAAATAAACCTTGTATTCATCCCATAAGTCAATGGACAATGTTTGGCAGTCATAGGCTGGGCGTGATGATACCACCCCAACAGTATATACAGTATTAGTCTCCTGGGACAATCTAATATAAATTATATTAACTAGACTTATAACATACCTTTGTAATCACATTCCATTTTATTATGTCATATAATTATGCATTCCATTTATAACTTCATAATCTTTCATATGTTCTGACCAACAAACGTTTGGATCAGAACAAATAAATTTACAGAAAATTTAATATTTAAAACTAAAACAGCCTGAGTTAGTTCAGTGTGTTATACATTATATTATTATTATTATTAGACTTATTAAATATCTGTGTGTGTGTGGGTAATCTACTACAACACATTACAATTCAGTACCCTAGTCTTTTTAACGTAGCTACATTCATTAGAAAAAAAGATATGTTTGAGGTCGTTAGTGGTAGTAAGAAGGGCCTTCTGTAATTCGCATCAACATTTATCTCAGGAGCCTTCACAGCTGACCTCATTCATTACACTAGGTAATATCACCACCATACAAATACCATCAAAATCACTACAATGATCTACGACATACAGAATTGATTTATACTTTGTGGATGTCATCTTCTATTTTGTTAGAGTATACACTTGAATTGTCACATGTATATATAGAATAACTTTACAAATTTTGATTATGTCCATCCATTAGATGATAGTCATTATATAACATGATACTTTTATAGATATGTTTGTATGACTTTGCTGTCGTAAATTTATTTTGAGAGAAAAGAGTCGTAGAAATAGTGGTCCGGTTTAGAGTGGAAAATGATGATGGAAAGCTCAGTGATAGAAAATGTAGAGATTTAATAGTTGCTTCACAGCGTGCTGGAGGAGAGCAAAGACAGACTTATTTACGACAAATCGTGTCTCTCAATCTTCTCTTTCACTCTCCTGGTCAAACAATTATCTGCCAGTTTTCCAGACTCGCATCTGCACGCTCACCGATTTGGTGTTTTCAAACACACACACGACGTTGATACAAACTATATTAAACGAATAGGGGAAATGTTGGGCTTTGGGTATATCCAACACACAGAACTAAATGAGTTTAGGTGATTTTATTCACTTTAAACATCAATTACTAAAAATATCAGATATTACATAAATTATCATAAGTACACAAATGCAAATAACAAGTTTGGGAGGGGTGAAGAAGATTGGTATCGACTAAGCCCTTCCCGCTTATTAGACAAAGACAAACCCAGTCCAAAGATAGATAATATCAGAAACATAGGTACGTTAACCTAACAGTAAAGTTAATTACTCTGAAAGAGGTGTTACCAAGTTAGGTATAAGTGATAGAAAAAAAAACCTGTTCTTCCCAGCTGTTCTTCCCTTTACTAAGCAAATGGAAAGGAGGTGGTTTTAAACAGAGTTAACAAATTATCAACTATCCCACTTAAAGGAACAATGTAGGGTATACAGAAAAGATATATGTTACCAGGTAAGCAAGTTAACAAAATGGTCACACAAAAGAATTAATTTCCTGTCATTCATACACGCGCTAGCAAAGGCCTTCACTCATCTTGCTCTCACTTACCGATTGTGAAAAAATCTTGCACTCCATAGAATAACACAACAGCAGTTACACCTCAACTAAATGTATGAGTGTTTGTTCAAGTTCTAGCCCCAGATTATCGGGTAGGCGGTCAGCACATAAAAGGGTCCCGTAATCGCTGGAAAATGAATCTGTAGTTGTGTCTCTTTTCTTAATAACAGTTTCTATGGGAGGGCACGGTCTCTGATACCGGGGTGAGGATGGTGTGGTCTATTTGACTATGCCGCGGATAATAAAATTCTTACGCGTGCTGGTACACTTTATCCGTGAGGTATGGTTTAAGTCCAGTGAGAAAACTAGTCACATCCCTGTTCAGGAAATTATGAATTATCTCTCTGTGTCAGTAAACTAACAAAGCTCGGGCCAGTGTTCTTCTTCCCGTTACGACTTAAGTTGTTTGATGGTGCGTTAAATTTGTCTTTGGGTGTGCTTTCTTTGCTATAAGTTAGTTAGCGGAATTCCAAACATAGAATCGCCTCAAAGATTAAAAATTTACACAGTCTCAACAAGTTCTGCGTCAGGGGAACTCTATACACTGTTTATGCTTTGCTTTGCTTAGATTGATTTCTTTATTGCTTTCTTAATGCTGGGATCGCACAGGTTACGATCACTCTGTATGAAAGAAAAAAAAAAAAGACATGTAATATACCGAAAACAAATAACCTTCTAAAGCGCGATGAATTTCCCGTTAAGCCTATAATACACTCGAGTATTTAATTATGTATTTAATAAACACTGCGCGAATTCTAGTGGTTAAAAACCCACATCTATAAAACTAGGACTTAACTGAATTTATTAATTATAAATTCCTTCGCGACTTTAAAAGTTAATTTAAGCATCTATTATCTTTTGAAATAATATAATAGATAGATCATTATATTTAAAACTGGAACTCTTGAGATGGTTTAATTAAATAGATTTAAATTAACACAGAATCCCTTTAAATAGAATGACTGAGCTAGACCACTGATCACTTTACACAATATATTTTTTACCGCTTTGCACAGAATTAGAAATCACTGCAAATATATATAAAATCCAGGGGAAAATCTATAACAAGATTTCAATAAAGCTAGTGCTTCTGTAAAGGTCTGGCCAGCGAGTGATAACGTGTCTAGTTCTTCATGGTCTATTTAGCTAAAATGAAATGTAAGTTGAGTGGGACATGATAAACTTGACAACTTATTTGATCTCACGAACTTTTGGGGATCTGACCGCCAAATCAAGAGAAAAAAAGCCGCCCCCTGGTCTTCGTATCCGCTCGCTGCTGCCCGTTTCGCTTTCCCCCGTTCGCTCGGTTCCTCGATTGACACCGAGACGCGAAATTAGCGGCAAGCAACTGCGTCTCGTATCAGGGAAAACTACTGTCTTTGATAGCGCCGATAGTCTCCCCTAAGATCCCTCGGTCTGTCTCTTTGATCTCGTCGCTGTATCCTACATGAGTCCCGGTGGAATGCGTTCTGGCAAACGAAAAGTTACAACAAATGTTCAGGGGTTCTAATGTTATGAAAAGCTAAAGGTCCCTTTAAATCATCCATCATATCAGGGAAAATTCACTAGTCAAACTAGACGTACGTCACAATCGTCCCCACTTTTAGACATGAAACCATTTTTCATGTTTTCATTTTTGACAATGGAGGTGACCTGATTGGTGATTTTAGGATGAGTGGTATCTTCAGTTTGCTCTTCTTCCTCTGTAGACCAGTTTCTACTCAGAAAATCAGCCCCGACATTCTGTCTTCCCGGAATATATTCCACTTTGAAAGAATAGACGCTTAGAAGGAGGGCCCAACGCATGATCCTAGCGTTAAATTCTTTATTGGCACCAAGAAATGCTAACGGAGCGTGGTCTGTTTGCACCGTGAACGATGTACCATAAAAAAAACTCATGATGGCGTCTGATACCGTCAATCAGAGCAAGACATTCCCTTTCAACTACGCTGTAGTTCCGTTCCGCTTTATTTAATTTCCGACTGCCATAGGCAACTGGAAATAGCATGTTCAGGTCACTGTCATCGGCTTGAAGCAGTGTTGACCCGATGCCCTGACCTGACGCGTCGACTCTCAGTACAAAAGGTTTCTTGAGGTCAGGCAACCTCAAAATGGGGTATGCAGACAACTGTCCTTTCAAAGTGCTATACGCGTGTTCGCACTTTTGATCCCATATGACCTTATCAGGACAACCTTTCTTTGTGAGGTCAGTCAGAGGTGCCGTCAGTCCGTTGAAGTTCTGGATGTACTTCTGATAGTATGCACATAGCGATATGAAGGAACGTACGTCTTTCTTCGTTCGGGGTCTTTTTGCTGCCACTATTTTCTCCACGTTCTTCTTAATAGGCCAACTGCATCCGTGAGAAATAGTGTGCCCCAGGAAGTCTAACTGTTCAAACCCGATGAGACATTTGCTAGGTCTGGCTGTGAGACCCGTTTCCTGTAGTCTCCTGAGGAGCATAGCAACCGTAGCAATATGTTCTTCATAGGTTTCCGATGCAATTAAGATGTCATCCATGAAATTATGGATATGGGGACTTTGCAAAGGTTCTAGAAGCTTCCTCATCATCCTGGTGAACACTCCTGGTGCGTTATGCAAACCGAACGGCATCACGTTAAATGTGTAATGTCCTTCACTAGTGCTGAAAGCTAACAAAGGTTTAATTTCCTCCTTGACTGGTATTTGATAATAACCTTTACTGAGGTCAATCTTGGAGAAGATCTTAGCTTTGCTGAGCTTGGTGAACAACTCAGAAACAGTTTGGAGAGGTTCGGGCTGGAATTCCGTTACAGCGTTTAGCAACCTGTAATCAATGCACAGCCGAACTTCCTTATTGGGCTTCTGCAACAGCACTACGCTCGAGCTGTAAGGAGATGTAGACTCACTGATAATTCCTGCCTGACGCAGCTTGTCTATTTCTCCGCGAAGTGCATCAGCTTTAGCGTACGGGATGGGGTAAACTCTGGTTTGAACAGGGGTCTCGTTTGTTAATTTCATATCAAATTCAATGAGATTTGTTCGACCAGGTACATCCGTTAAAACTGCACTGTACTGTTTTAGTAGAGCCCTAGTTTCTGTTTGTTGTTCTGGTGAGAGATTGTCGCCGAACTTGACATCTTTAAAGGATTCTGTGGGTTGCAATGGATACTCCATGCAACCATCATCATCTTCCTCGTCTTCCGTTGCTATGGCGACAGCCAGGAGATGCTCGGAGGATGGCACCGGTCTTTCCAAATATTTCTTTAGCAGATTTATGTGGAAGACCTTCTCCTTTCCTTTGATGGAGATCTTGTAGTTGGTACGTGAGATCTTTTTAAGGACGGTAAACGGTCCTTGCCATCCGATGCGAAGTTTATTGCTTCCGGTTGGAAGTAGCAATAGGACTTTCTCCCCTGGTTGTAGTTCTCTCTCTTTTGCAGCTTTGTTGTATCTTTTAGTAATTTTAGCGCGGGCTTTCTTAAGGTTGGTAGTAGCTAGATCCCATCCTAGCTTTAGCCTTTCCTTAAGCTCAGATACATACTTGCTTGCAGAGACGACTGTCTCGTCAGCCTTCTGGTCTGTCAGGGACCGAAGTAAGGCTTCTAGTGGCCCCTTAATAGGTCTGCCAAATAAAAGTGTAGCTGGCGCAAAACCCGTAGACGCTTGGGGTACCTCTCGGTAGGCGAATAAGGCAGCCGATATATATTGGTCCCAGTCTTCCGGTTTCTCCTGACCCAGCTTACGTAACATCATGGTGAGGGTACCGTTAAAACGCTCCACGAGCCCATTTCCGGCCGGATGGTAGGGACTTGTGTGGATATGTTTGGCCCTCAAGATCTTAAAGATCTCCTCCATTAACAGGCTACGGAATTGGGATCCATTGTCCGTCAAAACTTGTTGAGGGAATCCCAACCGTGTAAAAATTTGCACAAGGGCTTCTGCGACATGCTTGGAATTAGTGCATGGTAGCGGTACGGCTTCGGCCCACATAGTGCAAGTGTCAACTAAGGTCAGGATGAACCTGTTCCTTCTTTTGGTCTTTTCCAGAGGACCAATAATGTCGACAGCAACCCGTTCAAATGGAGTCCCTACTATTGGCATTTGCCCCATAGGTACTGGGGGTGTCAAGTGCTTGGGTGCTACCCGTTGGCACTGGGCGCAGGATTTCACGTACCTGACAATGTCAGAGTTCATTCCTGGCCACCAATAGTGGTTTTTTATTCGCTGAATAGTGGCGTTTTGTCCCATGTGTCCGCTAAAGGGAAGAGAGTGCCCCATTTCTAAGATCTGGTTTCTGTACTGCGTCGGTACTAGGAGCTGGTTATTCCCCGTGTCCGGGTTGCCCGTTCTACGATACAATACACCATCCTTAGAAAAGATGTCTCCGTTGTGTCTGGGGTCCTTAGCCATGGGCAGTTTTTTAAAGCAGGGCGCCAGAGTAGGGTCCTTTTGTTGCGCCTCCTTCAGTTCATTCGGCAACAAGTTTGGCGCAGGCTCCCTCTCCTTCTTGGCTTGCCCTCTTGTGGTTACCGCTGCCACAATCGGCTCCTTAGGTCTCCCAATGAACACATATCTACATCCCAGGATAACTGGGTAGATCGGATCATCCATTATGGCCGCTTTAATAACTCCTCTGACAAAGTCAGAGTGTATTTCTACCAGTGCGATAGGAAGCGTCCTGGGTGCATCACTCCTGAAAACTCCACTAAGTTTGACGGTTTCCTCTGTCTCCTGACCGGGTTTGACTAGGTGCCTAGCGACAATACAATCAAAACTTAATCCAGTGTCAAAAAGACAAGTAGTGGAGGTACCGTTCAAAATTACAGTTCCTCGAGTTGAGGGTCGGTCCCCCTCAGGTTGAGAATCACTGACATTGACTCTACCTTTCGAGGCTGTATGCAAACATCCAATGCGGTTTGCACCGGTTTGTTTGCCCTGATCAGACGTTCCTGGTGTAGGGGTCTTCCCTTTTCCTTGACCTTGGTGGCCGCGCTGCCACGTAGGCTTGTTGGGTTGATCAGAATTGTTGTTGGGGGGGGTATCGGGTTTTGTAGAATTTCGATTTTTCCTGGGGAGGTTTCTGGGTATTGTTATCTCGTTGGTTATAATGTTGAGAGGAAGTGGAAGAATAGGATGCCTGCTCTAGATTCTGTTTTCGAGATGGCTCATCGGTGGGTTTACGTTTAGTGCTGGGAAGTTCGGCCATTGCATTGCTATAGCGTTCGGCTTTATTGAGTATGTCTTCAAGCCTGACTGCCCCCTGTTCAGCCAAAAATCTACGAGTTTCATTCGACAAAGTGGATTTTATCTGCTCCACAAGAACAAGTTCGAGGAGTCCCTCATATGAAAGAGGTAGGTCAGATAATTCAATGCACTTTGTCAGATAACCCGTGAGACGTGAAGAGAACTGGGGAAATGTTTCCGTGCTCTCTTTTCGGCTGTTTCTGAACAACTGCAGAAACTTTCGGGCAGTCATCTCAAACTGCTGTAGTAAGGCCTTTTTCAACATGTCGTAATCATGTTGATTCGGTCCCAGCTTTGTGTACACGTCATAAGCATTGCCTTTCAGTGACGTTGAAAGTTTGAGCGCCCAGCGGGTACTCTCTAACCCATAAAGATTCGCGAGTCTCTCGAATTTTTCTAGGTAGCTGTCAATTTTTTCGTTAGGGTTAGGAAAAGATTCTAAAGAAAACGACATAGCAGTTAATTGGGCAGATTGAGTACTGGAGAGGTCCATTGATTGAGACTGGGGCGAAGACGGCTCTCCGTTAGTCGAAGTAGAGGCGCCCCGACTCTCTAGAGCCTTAAGCGCCAGTTGATGCTGTCTTTCCTTGTCTCTCTCTCTCTCTCTCTGCGAGTTTCCATCTCTGCTTCAATTTTCTTCTGTTCCAAAAGACGTTCTTCCGCTTCTTTCTTATCTGCCCTCTCCTGGGCTTCTCTCCTCTCTGTTCTTTCTTTCTCTTCCTTCCTCTCAGCTTCGGCTCTCTGTTGCTTCGCCTTCCTCTCAGCTTCGGCTCTCTGTTGCTCCGCGTCATATATTTCCAATTCCTGGTTAATAAACGCGTTTGCAGCTTCTGCATCTAATCCTGCCTCTTTCGCTTCCAGCCTCAAGATGGACCTCATCTTTATCCTCTCTGCCATTGTTAAAGAATAAGATGAAGTATGCTTAGAGAACTAGTAAGAAGAAACGCGAAAGGGAGGAACTCTGAACCGCTACGAGAAAAAAAAACACAAGTACAAATTTACCTGTGTTACCTCCTACCTGTACTGTGCAAACTTATCGCTGCTATTATCTGGCAATTAAGGCTCTAAACGCAAGCGACTATGCCACTAAATGGTAAGTTACACTGGAAAAGAATCTACTATTACTAACAGTAGAGAAAAATTTATATTAAAACAATTTAAAAGGAAAAAAAAAAAAAATTTTCCCCTAAATTTTAAATCTCTGACAACAAACTCCGTCCCTAAAGTCAATTATTGAGATGAGACGTTGTTAACTTAATTTTTCAAAATCAGAACAATCCGTCTTTAGCTAAGCTCAACTCTTTTTGACTTCAAAAACCTTAGTGACTGTAAAACAATCACGCAATCCCAGCAACTTTTATAAAGAAAGAAATATAATTATCTCCGCCAGAGGATAATAAAATAGCAAATATATTTGTTTATCTGTACTTTCTACTGCTGTGGAGAGAAAACAACCTGTAAATATGCTGTGTGGACAACCCAAATACTTAAAGAACGTTTGTCTAGGGGTGTAATTATTTATTTATTTCCCTAATTCACAAAGACAAATCATTCACACTCTACCTAGTTAGACCCAAACTAAATCAGACTCAAAATATCTTTAACCCGGCTATGCGATTGCCTCAAATGTAGCTCAAGATCCCAGAACCAGCCCACAAATATGTGTGCATCAAATGTATCTCAAAATTATCCCAGACGAGCCAGCCAAATATTGTCGTAAATTTATTTTGAGAGAAAAGAGTCGTAGAAATAGTGGTCCGGTTTAGAGTGGAAAATGATGATGGAAAGCTCAGTGATAGAAAATGTAGAGATTTAATAGTTGCTTCACAGCGTGCTGGAGGAGAGTAAAGACAGACTTATTTACGACAAATCGTGTCTCTCAATCTTCTCTTTCACTCTCCTGGTCAAACAATTATCTGCCAGTTTTCCAGACTCGCATCTGCGCGCTCACCGATTTGGTGTTTTCAAACACACACACGACGTTGATACAAACTATATTAAACGAATAGGGGAAATGTTGGGCTTTGGGTATATCCAACACACAGAACTAAATGAGTTTAGGTGATTTTATTCACTTTAAACATCAATTACTAAAAATATCAGATATTACATAAATTATCATAAGTACACAAATGCAAATAACAAGTTTGGGAGGGGTGAAGAAGATTGGTATCGACTAAGCCCTTCCCGCTTATTAGACAAAGACAAACCCAGTCCAAAGATAGATAATATCAGAAACATAGGTACGTTAACCTAACAGTAAAGTTAATTACTCTGAAAGAGGTGTTACCAAGTTAGGTATAAGTGATAGAAAAAAAACCTGTTCTTCCCAGCTGTTCTTCCCTTTACTAAGCAAATGGAAAGGAGGTGGTTTTAAACAGAGTTAACAAATTATCAACTATCCCACTTAAAGGAACAATGTAGGGTATACAGAAAAGATATATGTTACCAGGTAAGCAAGTTAACAAAATGGTCACACAAAAGAATTAATTTCCTGTCATTCATACACGCGCTAGCAAAGGCCTTCACTCATCTTGCTCTCACTTACCGATTGTGAAAAAATCTTGCACTCCATAGAATAACACAACAGCAGTTACACCTCAACTAAATGTATGAGTGTTTGTTCAAGTTCTAGCCCCAGATTATCGGGTAGGCGGTCAGCACATAAAAGGGTCCCGTAATCGCTGGAAAATGAATCTGTAGTTGTGTCTCTTTTCTTAATAACAGTTTCTATGGGAGGGCACGGTCTCTGATACCGGGGTGAGGATGGTGTGGTCTATTTGACTATGCCGCGGATAATAAAATTCTTACGCGTGCTGGTACACTTTATCCGTGAGGTATGGTTTAAGTCCAGTGAGAAAACTAGTCACATCACTGTTCAGGAAATTATGAATTATCTCTCTGTGTCAGTAAACTAACAAAGCTCGGGCCAGTGTTCTTCTTCCCGTTACGACTTAAGTTGTTTGATGGTGCGTTAAATTTGTCTTTGGGTGTGCTTTCTTTGCTATAAGTTAGTTAGCGGAATTCCAAACATAGAATCGCCTCAAAGATTAAAAATTTACACAGTCTCAACAAGTTCTGCGTCAGGGGAACTCTATACACTGTTTATGCTTTGCTTTGCTTAGATTGATTTCTTTATTGCTTTCTTAATGCTGGGATCGCACAGGTTACGATCACTCTGTATGAAAGAAAAAAAGACATGTAATATACCGAAAACAAATAACCTTCTAAAGCGCGATGAATTTCCCGTTAAGCCTATAATACACTCGAGTATTTAATTATGTATTTAATAAACACTGCGCGAATTCTAGTGGTTAAAAACCCACATCTATAAAACTAGGACTTAACTGAATTTATTAATTATAAATTCCTTCGCGACTTAAAAGTTAATTTAAGCATCTATTATCTTTTGAAATAATATAATAGATAGATCATTATATTTAAAACTGGAACTCTTGAGATGGTTTAATTAAATAGATTTAAATTAACACAGAATCCCTTTAAATAGAATGACTGAGCTAGACCACTGATCACTTTACACAATATATTACCGCTTTGCACAGAATTAGAAATCACTGCAAATATATATAAAATCCAGGGGAAAATCTATAACAAGATTTCAATAAAGCTAGTGCTTCTGTAAAGGTCTGGCCAGCGAGTGATAACGTGTCTAGTTCTTCATGGTCTATTTAGCTAAAATGAAATGTAAGTTGAGTGGGACATGATAAACTTGACAACTTATTTGATCTCACGAACTTTTGGGGATCTGACCGCCAAATCAAGAGAAAAAGCCGCCCCCTGGTCTTCGTATCCGCTCGCTGCTGCCCGTTTCGCTTTTCCCCGTTCGCTCGGTTCCTCGATTGACACCGAGACGCGAAATTAGCGGCAAGCAACTGCGTCTCGTATCAGGGAAAACTACTGTCTTTGATAGCGCCGATAGTCTCCCCTAAGATCCCTCGGTCTGTCTCTTTGATCTCGTCGCTGTATCCTACATGAGTCCCGGTGGAATGCGTTCTGGCAAACGAAAAGTTACAACAAATGTTCAGGGGTTCTAATGTTATGAAAAGCTAAAGGTCCCTTTAAATCATCCATCATATCAGGGAAAATTCACTAGTCAAACTAGACGTACGTCACATTTGCAAGATACGTTATCATTCGCATTACTATAACATTGCAATTTTTTTATATGTATGTGATTTTTGTTAGCATCGCCAGATGTTTATTTGATGGTACCTCCCGGATATATTTTTTTTAGAGAAAATATTTTCTCTTATTTTGTGAGGTGAACTTTTGTTCTCACTAGACGCGCTATTGTGCGTTCATTGGGTCTGACATTATGTCATTATATTTATTGATCCTTTCATCGGCGCATCATTCATGCGTTATGAGCTTGTTGCATCTCGCTCATTGATGCATTTCCCTCAAAAAATGTATCATTTTTTTTATCCGGAGGGGGTGGTAGACTGTTACCGTCATTTTTGTCGGTTCCAGAAGATATAAATCTATTTTATATTTTTGGTAATCGAAGGTACAGAACTGTATGTTAACTCCCTGACACAGGTTGATTAGGGGTTACCTTCCCTGTGTTTATTCTTTCTTAAGACGGGATAGTTAACTGTTCTCAAATCTGTTCTGTCTACGCATGCGCTAGCTTTTAGCGCGAACCGAACAGACTTCCGTCTGGGAGTTATGAGCTGGTTCTGCCGGACGAAGATGTCCGTTGTTCTTCTTCTGCATTATCTGGGGAAAAGATAGTCTTGTCATATTAGTGATTTCCCCAGAGTTATTCTGTTCGTCTGGAATGACGACAGGTGTTATTTGTGTAGTGTTTGGAATTCTGTCCAAGGTAAAATTACTTTATTATTACGCAAAGTTTGCAAAACATTTAGTATGAACCTGTGAGTAGCGCTCACAGTTCTTGTGATCCAGAGTCCATTATGTGTGCTTGACGTAGCCAGTTAGGTCTATTCGTTGAAGTACGTTATAGAAGCACAATAACCATATATTGTTATGAAACCCGCAGGATGGCGGTACGTTTCAGCATGAAAGATAATACATGCCTATGGAAAAATGTACAGTTGTTTATCAACCATTATAAGGCCCGTCATTACGGCCTATAACTTTGAGCAGAAGAAGAAGTACCTGAAAGGTGAAGCCAGATAAAGTCTTGACTGTATTATCAAGTTCACAGACTTCCATATTAAGCAACTATATTTGTTTAAGGACTACCTGACGCGTTCAGTCAGGGGGGCCCTGAGTTACAGTAGGAAAAGAATGGGTTGTCAAGCCAGCGTTATTAGCATCATACCTATGAGCTATACGGAACTGATGATGTTCGATGTTATTAATTATTACCACCTATGAACAGTCGTTAAAGGACAGACCATTGTCGATAACGTCCTTATAGATGAGTGGTTCAAGCTTTATTTACCAGATGTTTTGCCAGTCATATCCAATATACATGATGTGTCTTGATTCTCGTCCATTTGACTGTACCTGTTGATGTCTCTGTGTCACATAATTAAATGGTTGAAAGTTCCAGCAGTTTTCTACAATTACTGACTACTGCATGTGAGTGAGTGGGTGCCTTGTTTACATTTCAAAGATCCTATACGCATTCGTATCTCTACACACCCATCTCACTTGTCAACCATACAATCTTCGAGTACCTTACATACAAGAAATGTCTGATGTTCGAATGTCAACATGACACCCTTTCAGCGCCTCAACGCCTGGTGAGCTATTCATGCATAACAAAGCTGCTTGGCCCAGGTCGGACGGACTACAACAGTACACAGCAAGGAGATTGTTACGTTCCTACATATCATACGTAAATCACACCTTAACATTTGTAGTGGTCACATAAAAAAAGACATAACATTCATCGTGGCTGTAAATATACGGTAACAGCTATACCTCACTATACATCGTCACCCTCGACAGCACAACAAATCTCCACTCGCTTCAAAAACCCCCTTAGTAACCTACTACTTATAGATTTTTTATTTTTCCGTTATTATCGATTTTTTATATTTTATATATTGTATGTATATATATATGTCTAATTGTTGTAATATATGAAAATATATATGTATAACAGTGCAATACAACATCACACAAAAATTCCTCCCCCCCCCAACCTATACCCCACTATACATCGTCACCCTCGCGAAAATATCCCCCCTAACCTACACCCCACTATACATCGTAACCCTCGCCAGCACAAAAACAATACCCCGCTCCCTTTAACAACCCCCTTAATAAACTAAGCCGCCGTTATCGATTTTTATATTTTCCTCTTTAACTCAAGTATTCTTTTAAAAGAGCTCATTAACTATATACTTCTATTTATAAACCTTTGTATCTATGTTGTAAAATAAATACGCGTCTAACTAAATATTTTGTATAAACAACAACACAATACCATACTTGAACTATGATAGGACGCAAGCTGCTCGTCAGAGGAAGTCACCCCGGCTAAAATATATTACTATATAACACTCACGCGCCTCCTGGCGCACCTCCAGAATGCGCTTATATAAAAGTCACCATCCGCCTGCCGCGCCGCCTGATTTTCCTTATATAAAAAGTCACGCGCCGCCTGCCGCGCCGCCTATGCGCCGCCTGAAACCGCCTCGTTTTGCGCATTATATACTACTGACTAGACGGAATCTCACACTATACACTCAAATCCAAGGGACTGACACATAAAAAGGTAAAGGTAAAGGAACCCGTTACACGCCCATTGAGGCATATTGGGAATATGGTGTTAGGCCCATATTATCTTGACCGTCGGCACACGAGGGGTGATGTGGTCGGCATCACGCCGGCCGCCTTAACCTTCCCAGAGTAGCTCTGGTACCCATTTGGGGCTGGGTCGACCCAGGAGCCGTTTGTGGCCTAAAAATTTTCCGCCTCATCTGGGGATCGAACCATAGACCACTGCGCTAGGAAGCCAGTGCACTAACCACTATGCTACCGCGGCTCCTAAAAGGAACCCGTTACACGCCCATTGAGGCATATTGGGAATATGGTGTTAGGCCCATATTATCTTGACCGTCGGCACACGAGGGGTGATGTGGTCGGCATCACGCCGGCCGCCTTAACCTTCCCAGAGTAGCTCTGGTACCCATTTGGGGCTGGGTCGACCCTGGAGCCGTTTGTGGCCTAAAAAATTCCCGCCTCATCTGGGGATCGAACCATAGACCACTGCGCTAGGAAGCCAGTGCACTAACCACTATGCTACCGCGGCTCCAACACATGACGTAATAAAATGCGTTTCTAAATGAGAAAAGAAACGGCAGAAGTCAGAATGGGAAAATATATTTAGTCGCAAACGAACGAATGCGAAAAACAGGAAAATGATAAAAGAGCGATAATAAAGTAGAGGACACGGGTAGAAAAGAAAAGAATATAGAAAATGGATTGATCATAAATCTCTATGTGACACCGCGTTCCGGGCGAAAGGAGTATCTGAGATACTGTGTTGAAACAACGCACAATTTGTTCCCAATACAGTTCGTGGCGCCGGCTAATTTTTTATAAATTTTGTAAGGAATATTTCTGCCTCTGTTGCTTTTCGGTGACAAAATTTCTGGGATTTTTTTCCCCATTTAAATTACGCAGTTCAGGTAAGTATTGAGTGTCTCCTCCACAAATGTATATATGTAGCAGGTGGAGCCTCATTGCTCATCATAGATGAAGCTTATATGCTTTCGTGCCACACTATTTCCGCACTTCTGCAGCAAAACGGAAATAAATGAAATAACCACAGGAGAACTTAGTGCCGACATCAGGTTAAGAGCAAAACATAATTATTTCGCGCCATGTTTTAGCTGGTGACTTACTCATACGTCTATAAGCGCAGTGACGTTACTGATTTAGAACAGTGTGTGGAACTTGTACGTATGTGCTGTTGCTGCACCGTCTAAATTGTAGTGATACAAGTAATTATATCTGTCTGTCAATGTACATGTCTGTCAGTCTGTCTATCTGTCTAAATGACTGTCTCTTAATCACGTTCATACATTCAACTTACTTGTTCTTTGTGATGTTGATCCGCACAAAAAACACAAGAAACCACAAAACACTACCCTCAGTTTCCTTGACATTTTCTTCGGCAAGAAACCCAGGACTGTTACAGTCTCTCAGCCTTTGCAAAGTTACCAGTGCACACTTGTTTTGGGAGAAACTGTTACTCCAATGTGACTTTTTTTTCCGTTGGAGTCGGGCCATAACTAAACAATGCCTGCTCAGCGTGACGACCGAGAATTTTTTTTTTCTTAGTGTACGCACTTTTGGCCCGTTAGCAGAGTAAGAGATAACTGTCATGACCGCTTTTCAGGAGGGTTAACTGAAGTGTCATGAGTGACTGAATGGCCGAATTCCATCCAACAACGACATTCGACAGGGCCATAACTATTTATGTAACTTGATTGGCCCTGCCATTGAAAAATTATTAGGGTTTAGGGTATCATAAACAGAGGGATTGGGGGATATTTGAACATTTCCTGGGAAAAAAAATGCAGAAGAAAACAAATTAACAAACAAATATTTACTGTCAGTAACTATAACAGTTGATGTACAAAGAAATAAATTATAGTGCTTTAAATTATAAACCAGGAAAGACTACGGACAAAAAAAAAAAAAACAAACAACAACAACAACAAAATAAAAAAAAGAAAGCGAAGAAGACGAAGAAGAAAGAAAATAAGTAGACCTGGCCTAGACAATATCAGCCAAGTGGAAGAACTGCAAGGCTTCATAAACTAATTCATATGGGATAGGAAGGATAAACAAAAAACATCAGTCATAGAATAGTAATTTTTTAATCTTAAAGACAAGAAAAATCCTTTCGAAGAACGCATGGTAAGTACATTGTTGCATAATCTGCCACATGCCCGTCCACCAGTCTGGAACCACCAGTATGCACACATTAACGTGACTAACAACTAGGATTAATACTATTTGTTTCTCGGAACATAGTTTGACTGTCTTGGACTGTAGTCATTTGTGGCACGAAACTTGATTCCATCCGACATAGATAAACTCTGATGTACGGGGCAAGAATAACGACCAATATGAAACAAAAGTTCGCTAATGTTGATTACATAGAGCCATATTTTCCAAGTCACAATTTTGTGATTCATTACATTTTATCTCCCTTAGGAGCAAAGGCCTTTAAAAATGGATGAGATAAGCCTGTCTGTCCTGTGCCTTCTCATTAAGGTCTTCATCAGCTTTTTCAATTATGTCTCCAATTCTCTTTTCCGTGTGTTTTTCGGTCTACCTCTACCTTTCTTACCCTGGGAATTCCAGGTCACCAACTGCCTTGTAATGCTGTCTGTAGGTTTCACCCATGTGTGTGTCCATCGTCTTCTGCTCCACTACTGTTCCAGCGTCACTTGTCTGGTTCTTGTCATCAATCAATACCCTTTAGCTCCCCCAGGATCATAGGCCTTCAACAAACACATGCCAAGTCTTCCTGTCCTGTGCCATCCACTCAAGTTCTTTCCATGTTTTCCTCATCATTGTCACCTCTGTTTCCAGTTCTCTTCTCCATGTGTTCTTTGGTCTACCTCTGCCTCTCTTTCCCTGTGGATTCCAGGACTGCCTTGTAATGCTATCAACAGGTTTCCTCAATGTGTGTCCTATCCATCGCCAGCGTCTTCTTCTCAACTCTTGTTCCACTGGTACTTGTCTGGTTCTTGTCATCAATTCCACATTTGTGACTTTGTCATACCATCTTAGTCCTTCTATTCTACGCAAGCACCCGTTTATAAAAGTCTGTAGCTTTTTGGTTGTTGTTTTTGTTGTTCTCCATGTTTCAGAGCCATACAATAGGACTGACTTCACATTTGATTTGAAGATTCTTATTTTTGTGTTGGACTTGATCTCTCTTGTTCTCCAAATGTTTCCTAATGCAATGAAAGCTCCTCTTGCTTTTTGTATTCTTATTTTGATATCACTGTCTGGGTTCTTGTCATATCATTCCAATTCTTTTATTCTACACAGGCGCCCATCTATGAAAGCCTGAAACTTTTTGATCGCTGTTTTCGTGGTTGTTCTCCGTGTTTCAGCTGACTTGACCTTTGAGCTGAAGAATTTTATTTTTGTGCTGGGCTTGATTTCCATTTATTTCTAGGTGCAATAAAAGCCCCTCTTGCCATTTGTGTCACTATTTTTATACCAATGCCCAGTGACGTATCAACTATGAAACTAATGAAGCTTAAGCTTCAGGGCCCCTAATCACGGAGGGGCCCCAAAAGTGACTTTAGTCCTGTCGTAACTTTTATTTGAGATAGGTCTTAGAAATAGTGGTCCCGTCTGAGTGGAGGATGATCGTGAAGGCTCTGTGATAGGAAGGGTTAAGAAATAGATAGTTGATTCACAAAGGTGCTGAAAAGAGGAAAGACAGTCTCTGAATCGTGTAATTCATTCGATTCGCCTATCTTCATCATCATCTCAGCCCGTAACCCGTCATGGGTCGTAAGGGTGCCATGGTGGAAGCATCAGCAGACAGGGTCCTCCACTGCTCTCTATCCTCAGCAATGCGTACAAGTGTGGAAAAACCGTGTCCTGCCCATTCTTTGATGTTATCAGCCCAGGATTTTCTCTGCCTTCCTCTTCTCCGTTTACCTTCGACTGTTCCCTGAAGGATCGTTTTCGAAAGGGAGTCATGACGAGTTACATGCCCAAACCAGGCAAGCTTTCGACGTTTCACTATTGACAAAAGTGGTTCTTGGTGGCCTGCATAGGTGTTTATCTTCTCTCTAACATAGACATTTGTTTTGTGCTCTTTATAGCAAATGCGCAAAATTCTTCTATAACATTTATGCTCGAAAGCCTGAATCCTTCGCTCCGTATCTGCAGTGAGTGTCCAGCCCTCACACCCATACAAGAGAATAGATAATACAAGTGATTTGTATAATTTGATCTTCACAGGAAAACTGATGTTACTTTTCCAGATCACATTCAACCTTGTCATGGCAGATGAGGCCATCTCAAGTCTTGTCTTGATTTCTTTAATTGATCTTCCATCACTACATATAGTGGACCCGAGATATTTAAAGGTGTTAACTTCTTCTAACGTTTGCCCATTTAACGTAATGTTGGTCGGAACATGTTTCTTATGGCTATTCACCAATATCTTGCTTTTTTCTATATTAATGTCCATCCCATACGTTCTTGTTACTTTCTCCAGTCTAGAGGTAAGGTCTTGAAGTTCTGATTCTGATCCAGCTATCAGATCAATATCATCAGCAAAACGTAGGTTGCACAGAGGTCGGCCTCCAATCGATATGGTTGATTTATAATCGTAGAGAGCCTCCTGCATAATATGTTCTAGATATATATTAAAGAGCACTGGTGACAGGATACATCCTTGGCGAACTCCTACAGTTGTTTTGAAAAATTCTCCAATGTCGTTGCTTACAAAAACAGCACTGCTTGCGTCCTTGTATAGTGCTTCAATTATATCTATGATGTTGGTATCAAAATTGAATTTTCTCATTACTTGCCATAAGCCTTCATGCCAGACTCGATCGAAGGCTTTTGTGAAATCGATGAAGTTATGGTATAAATCGTGTTGATGTTGGAGATGTTTTTTCGATAAGTAATCTAATATTGAAGATTTGTTCTGAGGTACTTCTTTTTGGTCTAAAGCCAGCCTGTTCCTCTGACAAGATTTCTTCTGATTTCTGTTTTATTCTGTTCAAAAGTATCCTTAACATTACCTTACTTGGATGACTAATAAGGCTAATGGTTCTGTAGTTCTTGCACATTTTTAGATTTCCTTTCTTTGGAAGCGGTATTACTAATGACTGCGTCCATTCTTTTGGCCATTTTTTTGTACTCCATATCTTCTGGCAAATTGTTGTCATGATTTTTACTATATCTGGTCCTCCATATTTCAAGAGCTCTGCTGGTATATTATCCACACCCGGTGACTTCCCTCCTTTCATCGAACATATAGCCTCTTCCACTTCTTCCCGTAATATTGCTGTATTTCCGAGTTCCCTGTTTTCGCACTTAATGTTGTTTAATATGCCTAAGTCAGTGTCAAGTTTACAGTTATATAATTCTTTACAATATTCTGTCCACCTTCTCGTTACAGCTGTTTTTTCATTGAGCAGAGCCCCATTGCTATCCTCTATGACAGTTACCCTGGGCTGTTGAGGTTTTGATAGTTTTCTTAATGTGTCAAAAGCTGCCTTGCTGTTACCTTTTATTAGCCCCGTATTAATGGACTCACATTGATCAGCTACCCATTTTTCTTTGGCCTGTTTCATTTTCTTCCTAATATTTTTGTTCACCATACTGTATTGCCATGCTGCTTCAGGAACCTCTTTCTTAACCTTTTTCATTTCCCGCCGTGTATCACATAACTTTAGAATGTCATCTGTAACCCATGGTTTGTTTATTTTCTTTCTTTTACCAAGTATTTCTGTTGCTGATTCAATGAGCACGTCTTTCATGTTCTCTGTGATTGAGTTGATATCATCCTCCAAAAAGTTGAGAGCTGCGAATTTTCCTCCAACAGTTGCCTCAAAGATTCCCGCGATTTCTGGATCTTTCAGTTTGTCTAAATTGAATCTTAACTGAGAACATCTGTTTTGATTATAGTTCTTTTTAAGTTTAAGCTTGAGCGTCATCAATACCATGTCGTGATCACTACCAATGTCGGCGCCAGGAAAAGTCCTAGTCTTGGCTTTATTAATACTGGACTTGAATCTTTTGGATACAAGAATAAAATCAATTTGGCCATGTATCTCAGTTTTTGGGGCATGCCACGTTGTTCTTCTTGATAACTTATGAGGAAATAGTGTATTTGCAAGGGTTAGTTTATAGTTGCTGGCAAATTCTAGTAGCCTTAGTCCTCGATCGTTGGTTTCTCCTGTCCCAAATTTCCCTACTGTACCAGCCCAGTGACCGTATGCATCTGGCCCTATTTTAGCATTCCAATCACCTAACACGATGAGAAGATCTTTCTTTGGAATTTTCTTAATTGCTTCATCCAGATTGTCATAAAATGTATCAATTGCCTCATCCTCA
This sequence comes from Oreohelix idahoensis, assembly GCA_024509875.1. Classification (NCBI taxonomy): domain Eukaryota; kingdom Metazoa; phylum Mollusca; class Gastropoda; order Stylommatophora; family Oreohelicidae; genus Oreohelix; species Oreohelix idahoensis. The sequence continues at coordinate 214,804 of JAMPIV010013015.1, read as the reverse complement.
TAGTCAGTAGTGGGGGCATATACCTGTATGATGGAGATGTTCTTTGGATGTGCTGCAATACGTATGGTGATAAGCCTGCTATTTATTGGGGTGCAGCTGATGACAGAGTTATTTCTATCTTTATGTACGATAAAACCTACTCCATGCTGATGTTTAGACTCATCGCCTATCTTACGACAATATTATTTATTTGTAGACTCCTTACTCTCCTGGCTAAACAATTTTTGCCAGTTACTCAACACTCATGTACACACACCAATTTGGTGATACAAACGCACAGACGTGAATACAAACTACATATAACAGATATGGGTTTATGGGTCGGCCAAAACAGTAATTAAAGGTTTATGGTGTTTATTATCATTTAAACCAAAATCACAACATTGAGCATGTTACATTAAAAAAAAAGACATAGTTACAGAAATAAAACAGGAAAGGGGGGGGGGGGGGTAAGAATAATAGATTCCCAATATGAGGTATCTGAGGAAAGTGGTTGAAGTAACAAGAAGAGACATGGTCCGCAACCAGACGATCCATCAAGGCTTAAAATCCCATCCGCTGCAGACCCAAATAGAACAGTCCCAACTAAGATGGTTTGGCCATGTCTGCAGAATGGGAGAAGATCGGCTACCACGACAAGCACGGGAAACAAAGAGCCAGGGATCCAGACCTCCAGGACGACCCAGAGTCCGCTGGGAGGACAACATTAGACAATCTTTGAAGGACCGAGGACTAGAATTGAACCAGGCCAGGGAGAAGACAGCTGATAGAATGGTCTGGCGCTCTCTCTTCCAAACCTCTACACCTCACGGTAGAAGGGGAACGACTAAGTAAGTAAGTAAGTATCCCAATATGCCCTTCCCTCTTGTATAGGCAAAAACGCAGTCCAAAGACAGGTGTTATCAGAAAGAGACAATTAACCCAAAGATAGATTATTTTATTCTGACAGGGGGTATACAATACTCAGTATGGGGTGTAGGAACAGATTCCTAGTATTCTCAAAGTTATCCCTTGACTAAGCAGATTAAGGGAGGGGAAATAAGAAAATGTAAACAACTCCCCTTAGAGAGAAAATACAAGGAATTAAGTATATTGATAGTTACCAAGTAAAAGAAAGTTAACAAAAAAATATCTAATATCTCATTCATTCAAATGCACGCTCGCGATGGCCATCGCACACCTTCTCACTTACCGATCGTTGAATCTGGCAATCCATAGAATAAAATAAACAGCTAGTAAGTACTCAACTAATATGAGTCTCTTTCTTCTTTTTCCAGTCCCAGACTAGCGGGGTTTGCGTTCAGCTAATTTTCCGTAATCGCTGAAATTGAAGACTTAGTGTGGTTTTTTTTTTTGGTTTTATCTAAAGTTTCTATGGGATGGCACTGTCACGGGTATATATGAGAATGTAGTGGTCTCCTGGATCTCACCGCTGGTGGTTGAGACTTCTTTAGCGTGATGAACACAGAGTGATGGCAAAGACTGATCAGTGAGTTTTGTTTTTCTTCGAGGGTTTTAATCCAGTGGAAATAACGTGACTGTCAGTGTACATAAATGATATATTCTTTTCCACATCAGAACAGTAAAATTTATATGTATCGCTTCTGGCAATTGTTCTTCTCCAGTTATCTTTACAGAATTTATTGATTTATGATTTAAATGTTCTTGGTTGGATTACTCTCATGAAATTTGAGAGCGGGACCGCATAGGGGCCACAACACGAAGATTATATTTAAATGTTCATAAAATCTCTGGATGTTATAAGAACCGAGTCTGGAGGACTCTATGCAATTGCTGGGACGCATAGGTATTTTCTTCAGCCTATGTGAAAAAAATAGAAAACGTGTAATCAAAATTCCAATACGAATCATATTCTGACGCGCGATAATTGACAGTTAAGGCTACTTTAACCACTCGCGTTTTCAATATATTAAAAAAAAACTCCCCGCGAGTCTCTAGTAGTTAGAAAAACACTCATATATACAGAACTAAACTGTATTAATCGATTATCAATCGCTTAGCGGCTTATACATTATTTTAAGCATCTCTCACTGGGGAACAAACGGGTAGTTAAATTTACGTTATATCTAGAGAATTTTCCTAGATGTTTATTTAATACGTTTTAAATACACACATATCCCAGTGAAATAAATGAAACATCATACGATTAAAATCACATAGATGCTAATAACTATAATTTTTACCGCGAAACACAAGACTCTAGAATTTTATTCTCCGCGAATTTCTTGTAGTAAATCTGATAAATTTAGACTCCGAAAACTGCGCGCTAGACCATTCTAGAAATCGAGATTTGCAGACTGACACAGAATTAAATGGTCCGGACATTATATTCAAAATGGCTATTCTTTCATCTCTCGTTCGGAGTTTTTACACCTCGCATTCAATTTGGGAAGTTTGCTGGTCGATTTGCTAATCCCCTTCCATTATTACGTCTTTTCCCCGCCTGATTGTCGCTTCGCTGGCGTTTGGCTCCTTTAATGTCCGTGTTCGAGAGTCCTTTCGTCCCTGTGCGCGCGATCAAAGAAATTGCGTTCGGTGAGTAATCCACGCCGCTTTCTACGCAATAAACAGACCATTAACTCTCTAAAACTACACAAACTCTAGGCGCCGCCCTTCCCGTGTGTTGGTGGATGTGCTGACGTAATCCTGACAGCAGGTAACCCCTTTCTCAAGGAAAGACGGATTATGCATCTATATATCTGCGTTCTAAGTGCATTAAAACAAAGACAGGAGGCGTGGCTAGACTAAGAATCGGACACTGGCAATAAAGTCGCTAGGCTTCCACGTGTATGACTGTGCATACTTAATTAGCCCGCGATGGAAATCCAACGTGTTAGTTGCTTGAGTCCAAATAGTGAGGGCTCGCGATGGTGTTAAAGAGAAAGCGATATGGGTTAACCATTTCCATCCATCCGTCACACTCGTCCCCGCTTAAGACGTGAAATCATTTTTCATGTTTCTTTGATGAAAATGGAGCTGCCCTGATCGGCGGCCTCTGTATGGTTGATGTGTTCAGTTTCCTCTTTTTCTTCCGTAGTCCAGTTTCTACTCAAGAAATCTGCTCCGACGTTCTGTTTTCCCGGAATATATTCCACTTTAAAAGAGTACACGCTTAGTAGCAACGCCCACCGCATGATTCTTGCGTTAAATTCCTTATTTGCGCCAAGAAAGGCTAAGGGAGCGTGGTCTGTCTGCACCGTGAAAGATACTCCGTAAAGAAATTCATGGTGTCTTTTTATCCCCTGAATCAGTGCCAGAAATTCTCTTTCAACTGTGGAATAGTTACGTTCAGCCGTGTTCAGTTTACGGCTGCAATATGCAACTGGGAATAGCACATTCGGATCGGTGTCATCTGCTTGAAGCAGGGTTGACCCGATGCCCTGACCCGAAGCGTCGACCCGTAATATAAAAGGTTTCTTGAGGTCAGGTAGCCTCAAAATGGGGTATCCAGACAGTTGTCCTTTTAAAGTGATGTATGCTTGTTCGCACCTCGAATCCCAGATAACCCGGTCAGGTCGCCTTTTTTGTAAAGTCAGTAACGGGTGCCGTTAATCCGTTGAAATTTTTGATGAATTTTTGATAATATGCACATAGTGATAGAAAAGAACGGGTGTCTTTCTTCGTTCTGGGCCTTTTTGCTGCAACTACTTTCTCAATATTCTTGGTGACAGGCCATATGCAGCCTTGAGAAATGGTATGCCCCAGGAAGTCTAGCTTTTCAAACCCGCTTAGACATTTGCTAGGTCTAGCTGTGAGACCAGTTTCCTGTAGTCTCCTGAGGAGCATGGCAACCGTAGCAATATGTTCATCATAGTTTTCCGATGCAATTAGTATGTCATCCATGGAATTATGGATATGGGGACTTTGCAAGGGTTCTAAAAGTTTTCTCATCATTCTGGTGAAGACTCCTGGTGCGTTGTGCAATCCGAACGGCATCTCACTGAAGGTATAGTGTCCTTCACTGGTGCTGAAAGCTAACCAGTGTTTAACTTCCTCCTTGACTGGTATTTGGTAATAACCTTTACTCAGGTCAATCTTGGAGAAAATTCTTGCCTTGCTGAGCTTGGTGAACAGCTCAGAAGCGCTCTGTAAAGGTTCAGTCTGGAATTCGGTTACTGTGGTAAGTAAACGGTAATCGATGCACAGCCTAACTTCCTTATTGGGCTTCTGCAACAATACTACACTCGAAATGTAAGGAGAGGTAGACTCGCTAATAATTTCTGCCTGACGTAGCTTGTCTATTTCTCCGCGTAGAGCATCAGCTTTAGCGTACGGAATGGGGTAAACTCTGGTTTGAACAGGGGTCTCGTTCGTCAATTTCATATCAAATTCTATGAGATTTGTTCGACCAGGTACATCCGTTAAGACTGCAGTATACTGTTTCAGTAGCGCCCTGGTTTCTTCTGTTGAGCTTCCGAGAGATTGTCGCCGAATTTGACATCTTTGAAAGATTCCGTCTGTTGCAATGGATACTCCATGTAGCTCTCGTCATCTTCCTCATCTTCCGTTGCTATGGCGACCACCAGGAGATGTTCGGAGGACGGCACTGGTCTTTCCAAGTATTTCTTTAAAAGATTTACGTGGTAAACCTTCTCCTTTCCTTTAATGGAGATCTTGTAATTAGTGCGGGAGATCTTTTTAAGGACGGTAAACGGCCCTTGCCATCCGATGCGAAGTTTGTTGTTTCCGGTTGGAAGTAGCAACAAAACTTTCTCCCCTGGTTGTAGTTCTCTCTCTTTGGCTGTTTTATTGTATCGTTGAGCGTGCTTTGCGCGTGCTTTCTTAAGGTTGGTGGTGGCTAGGTCCCATCCTAGTTGTAACCTTTCATTAAGCTCTGATACATATTTGCTTGCTGAGACAACTGTCTCATCAGCCTTCTGGTCTGTCAGAGACCTAAGTAAGGCTTCTAGCGACCCCTTAATAGGTCTGCCGAATAAAAGTGTAGCTGGCGGAAATCCCGTAGATGCTTGGGGAACTTCTCTGTAGGCGAATAAAGCTGCAGATATATAAAGGTCCTAATCTTCCGGTTTCTCTTGACCCAGCTTACGTAACATCATGGTGAGGCTGCCATTAAAACGTTCCACGAGCCCATTTCCGGCCGGATTATAAGGACTTGTGTAGATGTGCTGGTTCCTCAAGATTTCAACGATCTCTTCCATCAACAGGCTACGGTATGGGGATTTGTTGTCCGTCAAAACGTTTTGAGGGAAACCCAACTGTGTAAATATCTGCACGAGGGCTTCTGCGACATGCTTGGAATCCGTGCACGTTAGCGGTATAGCTTCGGCCCACAAAATGCAAGTGTCGACTAAGGTCAGGATAAACCTGTGCCTTCTTTTAGTCCTTTCTAAAGGTCCTAAAATGTCGATTACAACCCGTTGAAATGGTGTCCCTACTACTGGCATATCACCCATGGGAATATAGGGTGTCCGTTGCTTGGGTGCAACACGTTGGCACTGGGCGCAGGATTTCACGTACCTGATAATCTCAGAGTTCATTCCTGGCCACCAATAGTGAGTTTTTATTCGCTGAATAGTGGCGTTTTGTCCCATATGTCCGCTAAAGGGAAGAGAGTGCCCCATTTCTAAGATCTAGCTTCTGTACTGCGTCAGTACTAGGAGCTGGTTATTCCCTGTATCAAGGTCGCCCGTTCTACGATACAATACGCCATCCTTCGAAAAGATGTCTCCGTGATGTCTGGGGTCCTTAGCCATGGGCAGTTTTCTAAAGCAGGGCTCCAGAGTAGGGTCCTTTTGTTGCGCCTCTTTTAGTTCATTCGGTAACAAATTTGGCGCAGGCTCCCGTTCCTTCTTGGTTTGCCCTCTTGTGGTTACCGCTGCCACAATCGGCTCTTTTGGTCTCCCAACAAACACATATCTACATCCCAGGATAACTGGGTAGATAGGATCATCCATAATGGCCGCTTTAATAACACCTCTAACAAAATCAGAGTGTATTTCTACCAGTGCGATAGGAAGCGTCCTGGGTGCATCACTCTTAAAAACTCCACATAGTGTGACGGTGTCCTGTCTCCTGACAGGGTTTGACTAGGTGCCTGGCGACAATACAGTCAAAAGATAATCCAGTGTCAAAAAGACAAGTTGTTGAGGTACCGTTCAAAATTACAGTTCCTCGCGTTGAGGGTCTGTCCCCTTCAGGTTGAGAATCACTGACAATGACTCTTCCTTCTGCGAGGCTGTATGCAAGCATCCGATGCGATTTGGTCCGGTGTGCTTGCCCTGATCAGACGTCCCTGCTGTAGGGGTCTTTCCCTTGCCTTGTCCTTGGTGGCCGCGCTGCCATGCAGGCTTTGCAGGTTGATCAGGATTGTTGTTGTTGGTGGGATATAGGGTCTTGTAGAATTTCGATTTTTCTTGGGGAGGTATCTGGGTATTAGTTTCTCGTTGGTTATAGTGCTGGGAGGAATTAGAAGAATAGGATGACTGTTCTAGATTTTGTTTTCGAGATGGCTCATCTGTTGGTTTGCGTTTTGTGCTGGGAAGTTCGGCCATTGCATTTGCATAACGTTCCGCCTTATTGAGGATGTCGTCAAGCTTGACTGCGCCCTGCTCAGCCAGAAATCTACGGGTTTCGCTTGACAAAGTGGATTTTATCTGTTCTACAAGAACAAGTTCCAGAATTCGATCATATGTAAGAGGTAGTTCTGATAATTCCAGGCACTTTGTCAAATAGCCCGTCAGACGTGAAGAGAACTGGGGGAATGTCTCCGTGCTCTCCTTTCGGCTGTTTCTGAACATTTGCAGAAATTTGCGGGCTGTCATTTCGAACCGCTCCAGTAAGGCCTTCTTTAACACGTCGTTGTCATCTTGGCTGCTTCCCAGCTTCGTGTACACGTCATAAGCATTACCTTTTAGGGCCTGTGAAAGTTTTAGGCACATCCGGGAACTCTCTAACCCATACAGATTCGACATTTTCTCGAATTTCTCTAGGAAAGTGTCAATTTTCTCATCGGGGCTAGGGAAAGACTCTAAGACAAAAGACATCGCTGTTAGTTGGGAAGATTGGTTACTGGAGAGATCAGTTAATTGAGACTGGGGTGAAGACGCCTTTCCATTATTGGAAGTAGAAGCACCCCGACTCTCTAAAGCCTTAAGAGCCAATTCGTGTTGTCTCTCCTTCTCTCTCCTCACGTTGTCTCTCTTTCTCTCTTTCCCTGCGAGATTCCATCTCTGCCTCAATTTTCTTGTGTTCCAATTGACGATCTTCCGCTTCTTTCGCCCTAGCTTCTGCTCTCTCTCTCTTCCTTCCTCTCTGCTTTCTCCTGTGCTTCCTTCCTCTTTGCTCTTTCTCTCTCTTTCTCTTCCTTCCTCTCTGCTTTCTCTTGTGCTTCCTTCGCGTCATATCTGTCAAGTTCCCCGTTGACAAACACGTTCGCTGCATCTCCTTGTAATCCCGTCTCCTTTGCCTCGTCTCTCAACATAGATCTAAGCTTAGCTCTCTCTGCCATGTCGAAGAACTGAATGCTACTAAGCCGAGAGAATAAGAAGAAGAAAAGAAGGGGAAAAACTCTAAGCCGCTTCCGAGAAAAACACAAAATATAAATTACCTGAGAACCTCCTACCGCTATTAATTTGCTAACCTGTCGCTGCTATTATCTGTCACGTAAGACTCTTAATGCAGGCAACTATGACACATTAAATGGTACATCAAACAACTAGAAAGAATCTACTATTACTATCGGTAGAGAAAAAAATTATAAAAAATTATTTTGTATATTTATCTTTAAAAAATTTTAAGGAGAAAAAAAAATGTTCCTTAAAAAAAAATAATTCTCCACCACAAAACTCGCCCGCCGAAGTCAGTTAGAGAAGGAACGTTATTAACTAGACTTTTAAAAAATCAGAATAACCGTCCTTTGCTTAGCTCAACTCTGCTAACTTCAAAAACCTTTGTGAATGTTTACACAATCACGCGATCCCAGCAATCTTTATAAAAAAATTTTTTTACCAAATATCTGCCAGGGAAGGTTCAAAATAACGAATCTTTTCGTAACTCTCTGCTGCTGTGGAAAGACAACAATCCTATATGTTTGTGTGGTCGACACCAAGTACTAAAAGCGTTTTGGGGGCGTAATTATTTTTATTCCCTATCTTCACAAAGACAACTCACTCACACTCTATCTAGAGTTAGACTCAGACTTTAAGATCAGATCCTAATGGGACTACCCGTTAAGTGGTACTAATTTCTAGATCAGGCTCAAAATCCCGGCGAGCAACCCATTTATTGTCGTAACTTTTATTTGAGATAGGTCTTAGAAATCGTGGTTCCGTCTGAGTGGAGGATGATAGTGAAGGCTCTGTGATAGGAAGGGTTAAGCTATAGATAGTTGATTCACAAAGGTGCTGAAAAGAGGAAAGGCAGTCTCTGAATCGTGTAATTCATTCGATTCTATCCTACGACAATTTTATTTATCTGTAGACTCCTTACTCTCCTGGCTAAACAATTTTTGCCAGTTACTCAACACTCATGTACACACACCAATTTGGTGATACAAACGCACAGACGTGAATACAAACTACATATAACAGATATGGGTTTATGGGTCGGCCAACACAGTAATTAAAGGTTTATGGTGTTTATTATCATTTAAACCAAAATCACAACATTGAGCATGTTACATTTAAAAAAGACATAGTTACAGAAATAAAACAGGAAGGGGAGGGGGGGGGGTTAAGAATAGTAGTATCCCAATATGCCCTTCCCTCTTGTATAGGCAAAAACCCTGTCCAAAGACAGGTGTTATCAGAAAGAGACAATTAACGCAAAGATATATTATTTTATTCTGACAGGGGATATACAATACTCAGTATGGGGAGTAGGAACAGATTTCTAGTATTCTCAAAGTTATCCCTTGACTAAGCAGATTAAGGGAGGGGAAATAAGAAAATGTAAACAACTCCCCTTAGAGAGAAAATACAAGGAATTAAGTATATTGATAGTTACCAAGTAAAAGAAAGTTAACAAAAAAATATCTAATATCTCATTCATTCAAATGCACGCTCGCGATGGCCATCGCACACCTTCTCACTTACCGATCGTTGAATCTGGCAATCCATAGAATAAAATAAACAGCTAGTAAGTACTCAACTAATATGAGTCTCTTTCTTCTTTTTCCAGTCCCAGACTAGCGGGGTTTGCGTTCAGCTAATTTTCCGTAATCGCTCAAATTGAAGACTTAGTTTTTTTTTTAATTATCTAAAGTTTCTATGGGATGGCACTGTCACGGGTATATATGAGAATGTAGTGGTCTCCTGGATCTCACCGCTGGTGGTTGAGACTTCTTTAGCGTGATGAACATAGAGTGATGGCAAAGACTGATCAGTAAGTTTTGTTTTTCTTCGGGGGTTTTAATCCAGTGGAAATAACGTGACTGTCAGTGTACATAAATGATATATTCTTTTCCACATCAGAACATTAAAATTTATATGTATCGCTTCTGGCAATTGTTCTTCTCCAGTTATCTTTACAGAATTTATTGATTTATGATTTAAATGTTCTTGGTTGGATTACTCTCATGAAATTTGAGAGCGGGACCGCATAGGGGCCACATCAAGAAAGTTATATTTAAATGTTCATAAAATCTCTGGATGTTATAAGAACCGAGTCTGGAGGACTCTATGGAATTGCTGGGACGCAAAGGTATTTTGTTCAGCCTTTGTGAAAAAATAGAAAACATGTAATCAAAATTCCAATACGAATCATATTCTGACGCGCGATAATTGACAGTTAAGGCTACTTTAACCACTCGCGTATTCAATTATATATATTTTAAAAAATTCCCGGGAGTCTCTAGTAGTTAGAAAAACACTCATATATACAGAACTAAACTGTATTAATTGATTATCAATCGCTTAGCGGCTTATAAATTATTTTAAGCATCTCTCACTGGGGAACAAACGGGTAATTAAATTTACGTTATATCTAGAGAATTTTCCTAGATGTTTATTTAGTATGTTTTAAATACACACAGATCCCAGTGAAATAAATGAAACATCATACGATTAAAATCACATAGATGCTAATAACTATAATTTTTACCGCGAAACACAAGACTCTAGAATTTTATTCTCCGCGAATTTCTTGTAGTAAATCTGATAAATTTAGACTCCGAAAACTGCGCGCTAGACCATTCTAGAAATCGAGATTTGCAGACTGACACAGAATTAAATGGTCCGGACATTATATTCAAAATGGCTATTCTTTCATCTCTCGTTTGGAGTTTTTACACCTCGCATTCAATTTGGGAAGTTTGCTGGTCGATTTGCTAATCCCCTTCCATTATTACGTCTTTTCCCCGCCTGATTGTCGCTTCGCTGGCGTTGGGCTCCTTTAATGTCCGTGTTCGAGAGTCCTTTCGTCCCTGTGCGCGCGATCAAAGAAATTGCGTTCGGTGAGTAATCCACGCCCCTTTCTACGCAATAAACAGACCATTAACTCTCTAAAACTACACAAACTCTAGGCGCCACCCTTCCCGTGTGTTGGTTGACGTGCTGATGTAATCCTGACAGCAGGTAACCCCTTTCTCAATGAAAGACGGATTATGCATTTATATATCTGCGTTCTAAGTGCATTAAAACAAAGACAGGAGGCGTGGCTAGACTAAGAATCGGACACTGGCAATAAAGTCGCTAGGCTTCCACGTGTATGACTGTGCATACTTAATTAGCCCGCGATGGAAATCCAACGTGTTAGTTGCTTGAGTTCAAATAGTGAGGGCTCGCGATGGTATGAAAGAGAAAGCGATAAGGGTTAACCATTTCCATCCATCCGTCATAAGTCCACATTGCTTAAAAATGTTGGGTCTACTGTATGAGAAGGGGTTTTTAAAAAATAATAATATTAATAATATAGTGTAATTCATTACAAAATAATAGTTAAAATAACAATTAAAAGGTTTTTAAAGTATCGTGTAGGCTAGCCGTAAACGAAAAAACGCTTTCTCAGAAAGTAGACCTACAATTTATTCCTTTTAAAGCATGCGACAATAGTCGCACGACTCAAATTGATTTATTTTTTTGTTGTATATATTTCAACTATCCCAAAGTTTGAGAGTCGGTAGCACAAATGTTGTAAAGGTGGAGTGGCGCGGAAAGTTGGCTATTCTGTTGTGGCTAATGTAATTTTGTTCCCTTTTTAACAGAGGTCAAGACCCTAGAGGAATAACAATGAGTTCACGAAAGTACTTAAGTGGAAACCAAAAACGCAAACTCAAGGAAAAGCGATCTGACGAAATCTCTAAATGTCAAAAACTAACAAACTATTTGGCAATGTCAAGTTTGTTAACACCTACAGTTGAAACAAGCCAAGCAAGCACCAATGAAGCCACTGATAGTGCACAAACTGTGGGAGCTCTTTCTAGCAACATTCAACCCACTGTTGACGCTTTTGATACAGATGACGATCACAGTGGTCAACATGAAAGTACTGCGGAACAAGCAGAGACTGAGCAGAAACATGAAACAGGAAGCAAATTCTGTGATTTCAAAGAGTACAGTGACCTCGAAAACTGGCCCATAACAGTTGATAATGATTTCATACAGAATTTTTTAATGCAAGATATAGGGTTTTTTTTCAAAGTAAAAAACCAGATGATGTATATACCGAATCAAGCAGGGTTTACAAGGAGCAACACAGAAGTTTCTCAAACAAATATTTTGAAAAAAAGATTGAAAAATGGCCAGACTGTGATGAGATCCTGGTTAATTTACTCAAAGAGCAAAGGCTGTGTATACTGTTTTGTTTGCAAACTCTTTTCTAAATGCCAAACATCACTTACAACAGGTGGGTTTTCTGACTGGATGAATGTACTCAGAACTCTGGAGAATCATGAAGACAGCATGGAACATAAGAGGGCGATGTTGTGTTGGATAACAAGAAAGTCAAATAAAAATACTGTGGATCATCAACTTGAAGAACAGATGACAAAAACCAAACAGTACTATTTTGAAGTACTGAAAAGAGTTGTAGCTGTTATAAAGTTTTTAAGTGAAAGAGGTTTGGCATTTAGAGGTCATGAGGAGAAGTGGAGCTCACCAAATAATGGAAACTTCATGGGAGCCATTGAACATTGCAGAATTCGACCCATTTTTACATGAACATCTCGAGAAATGTAAAAATGGAAAAGTAAGTGCTACTTACCTATCCAAAACCGTGCATGAAGAATTGATAGAAATTATGGGAAAACATGTGCGAGATGAAATTGGGAATCAAATCAACAACCTATACACCAAATACTACTCTATTATTGTTGACTCTACGCCTGAACTGACACATGTTGACCAGCTGGTAATTGTGGTTCGATACTGCTATAATGGAAAACCCTGTGAGAGATTTTAACATTTTTACCGATAGAAAATCATTCATCCATGACCTTGTTCAACACAATATAACAAGTCCTGGGTGAACATAAGCTTTCACTTGAAAATATCCATGCTCAGTCCTACGATAATGCATCTAACATGAAGGGCTCGGAGAAAGGGCTGCAAGCACTCTTTAAAAACATCAACAGGTACGCAGACTATGTACCATGTTCAGCCCATTCACTTAACCTTGTTGGAGAAAAGGCAGTGTCTACTGTAACTGAAGTTGTTGACTATTTTGGCATTTTGCAGGAGCTGTTTGTTTTCTTTTCTGGATCTCCATGAAGATGGGGGATTTTAAACACACAGGGCAATCTACATTTTTCTCTAAAGAGCTTAAGTGTAACTAGATGGTCTGCACACCATGAAGCAATCCGGGCAATCAAAAATGGATATATGGGTATTTTACAAACTCTCAAACATATTTTTGAAGACTCATAAGAGAAGCCTGAATGTAAACGAGGTGCACAAAATGTATACAATAAGTTGGTACAGCTGGAATACGCTATTTTAACAGTCGTTTGGGAAGAAGTGCTGGAGCGTTTCAACAAAACAAGTAAGAAACTCCAAACCCCTGGTTTTGATGTATTTGAAGGTTATCCTCTGCTTTCATCTTTACTTTCGTTTCTTAAAGAACTCACAGAAAATTCAGCCGATAGGATTGCACACTATGAATCAGAAGCAAGAGGTTTGTGTGAAGATATCACTTCAAGTTATTCTGATGCTTCCAAACGCATTGTTACAAGGAAATTTTCAGATGGAACAAGTGGTATTTCTTCTTTGAGAGGGGCTGACAAATTTAGGATAGAAGTTCTATATCAACTCTATGACTGCTTGATAATCCAGTTACGCAAGAGGATTGACCCATATGAGCAGATTGCGAAAAGGTTCATTCAAGTTCCTCTCAGAATTAGTGAACAATTCTGAAATTGATGAGGACAGTATTAAACTTATAATATCGTATTACAAAGATGATATTGACCACAAATTAGTAAACGAGTGTTATCAGTTCAAAGAATATTTGCACCTTAGGAAATCCCAGAACACAGAAGAAAACATGCTTTCTAAAATGCAATGCGCAGAAGTTCTTCAGCTTATTTGTGAGCAACACCTAATTGAAGTGTTCTCCAATATTACTACTGCGCTTAAGCTGTATTTGACAATGCCCATCACGAGATGTGAAGCAGAAAGGACATTTTCAAAACTATCCTTTATTTAAAAAAAACAAATTTCGGTCTACCATGACTGAAGAGCGCTTACATTCTTAATTGCATATTGTCTCTAGAAAATGACATTGCAAGGAAGCTCTCATATGACAAAACTGTACTTGAATATGTTGCTAGAAAAAACAGAAATTAGAGTATTTTGTAAAATGTGCTTCATGTAGTATGTTCTGGTAAGTTTAACTTTTCCTTCTGAGCACAAATCTCTTATGGATACACCTTGTCAGCCTTGTTTTTCAACAAATGTATTAAAATATTTTATATTTTCCTCATTGCTAATTTTCTTATCTTCTAATTTTTTTAATCGTTTTCTGCATTTATTATCGTTATCTTTGTCTATGTTCTGTGTATTTTCTCATGAACTTAATGAAAGATCACAAGAAATGGGTCACTCATGAGGAATTTTTATTTTGCCACGCGTCTGGTTACACTTATGGGGCAGAAGATCCAGATCGTCTGCAAAATCTAGATCGTCAAGCTATTTAGTCATTACCTTTGTCTTTTCCTTGTGTATTTTCAGACCAGCTAGTGATCTCGAGTATTTTGATTTTTTCTTGCATCTGACAGAAGAGCCAAGGGTAATCCACGGTATAATCTGGGTAGTAGTTTAAGGGTTTAAAGGGAAAATAAGTTTAAGACTTGTAAAAATTCAAAACCAAAGCTCTCTTTATCTGTGTGATTCTAACACACATGAAAAACAATGGATAGCTTTTTGTATAGGACGTTTTTTCCCCTGAAATGATAGCAGGTATCATTACTATTGTTCATTTATGTAGTTGGGTGGTAGATATTTTGTAGATCAGTTAAAGATAAACTGAACGCTGGTCAAAATAGAACAAAACATTGAAGACAACTAATATTTTTGTGAATTTGGACAGTCCATGCAATGAATAACCTTTTTTTTTTCAACTTAGTTTTAATTAATATAAATACTAGAACTGAATATGCTTTGTATTTACAAAATCCAGGAGAACACTTTAGTATTGTTATGAATTTCATGTGATGTCATAAAATGTATTTAGAGAACATGTCTTTGTTTTTCTAACTGCAGAGTGGCAATTACTTTTGCAATGTTTGACGTGTAAATGAGAGACGAAGAAATATTTTCACAAGACATAAAACGGCCGTGTGTTACCGGGACCAAAAAGGGAAGCAAAGAATAAAAACACAGATGCCTACCACATATGCAGTAAGAGGCAATTTATTCTTCTTCGTCTTCTCCGTCGTTCACTCTCAAATAACCACTTCTATCTCTCTTATAAAGCTGTTTTTCTCGTCACCAAACAGTTTCTCCTTCAACTGGGTTGGAGAAGGTCATGCTGTCACCCTGCTGCTCATGTGGAGCCGACAGTTTTAGAGTACGTATTCTACTTGTGTTTGTCCTTCCCACATGTACGCATATATGTCTGTCTGATTGTGGCAGGATTGTCAACCCTGCTCTGCAGGCGAAACACCGAGTAAAAGGATGAGGGTTTTAAAAGGTATCAACCTGAGCTAAAGATTACTCTTGACATAAAGATATAAATATAAGAATGATGCTTCTATTTCAGGAAGCCTCACAGGTATTTTACAGTATGTCACGCATAACAACTGAGATCACCTACGCTGTTATGAACTTATTTTTCTCTGTCTCTTATGTGAGGAAAATTATTGACTCGTATTTTCTAAGCATCCAGCTGAAGGTGATTCAGTAAAATATTCATTCCCACAGGTTGTTGGACTGTTTCGTCGCTTCAGGAGTTGAAGTTCTGGGCAGTAGCTCGTTCCTTGCAATATGACCGGGGCTACTACTTAGGTTGGTTCGTCACGTGTACTCAAGACATGTTTGTGTTCGGTGTCTATAGCGTTGACTTCTGGCAACTTTGACCAGAAACTGAAAGGAAACAAATGTCTCTGCTACGTATCAGGTCTCCTGATATAATCATCAGGCGACCTCTACTTCCATCCACCATTTCATCTTCCTCAGAATTTTTGCCCCCATCCCTGAGAATTACATTTGGACCCAATGAGTCGGATGAAAGTGCGTTTGGACAGCAGAAGATGACAATTGCAACATTCGATGTATACATATTTATACATAAAAACTTACTTATAATAATTATAATAAATATAGACACCGTGATATCATCATCCACTCCCTGCTCCTCATGGAGCCTGGGGCCACCTCAACTGTTAGTTCCTTGTGAAGAAACCCGCATGAAGCAGTCACTACCTCTTGCAGTGGTGGTTCATGTGTCAAGATATTTGAAGTGAAGAGGTTGCTAGCCACATGTGCAACTGTATACCCACAAGCAATGTATACATGTCATAAATGCAAAACATAAAATAATAAACTGTGCATATTACAACTGACCCCAATAGATTTTGGCTTAAGAATTATATCCTCAGACTTGATGTACAGGAAAGGTCCGAATATTGTCGGGCAACTGTTTTAAAATGTCGTCTTACAAGTAGTTAGGCTTACTATGTTATGTATAGTCCCAATTATTCACGCTGTAGGCAGGCTCCGATGACTTGTGGCTTCCAGTATTTTAGTTGAGGTTTTATCTTTTTCTAATTTTGGAATATCCTCTAGTACAATGTCCTGTCCTATAATGGAATTCTAATTCTGTTCGTTATCCTGGCTATCTGAGATTTCTCCTTGATGAAATGGAAATGCGGTGCGTAAGTCTTAAAATGCTGTAGTATATAAGAGAAATTTTCGCTCCCACGCACAGTTTCTCCATTGAGGAAAAATCTAATCAGAAGTAGGTGAGTCTAGCATTTCAATCGAAACCAACTACAATTAAGCATTTGATTTTGGTAGGGTTTCCCTCACCCTCATGTTGAAACATTACTACTTGACAATACAAGATATGTTATTTTCGAACCCATTTGAACGTACTCTGTGACCATATAAGGTCCTGCCACTTCCGTGTTACTTGACATGTTTACGAAAAATCTTACATCATCAATCTATCACTGATAATCTCTTCCAAGATGTTACTTTCTCATAGTTGTTTTCCACAAGAGTCATCCGCCGGAAGCATTATATCATTTATCGTATTCCACTCATTTTCTAGCTGGTCATGTCTGTAAAGTTGACATTTTATCTTCAAATACCATCTGTTATAAAGACAGGAAAATCCAAGGCAACAAGGTTTTGTGGCATTTTTACAAGTCCTGTCTACGAATCACATATTCGTTATCTACATCCCCCTACACAAGTCTGGGTTTTCGTTCTATGCCGTCTGGTGTAAAAACGATTATACTATTATACTCTCAGTCATGCGTCTGGCTTAACAGTAAGGATGGGCTATAGATAAACTTTTAATCCATCTAGTGTTGATCAAACAAACACGTCAACGTGGTTGTAAAACAAGTCAAGCGGTCAGGTAAACCGAGTTGACGTGACAAGATAATCTCGATCAATTAAAGCGTACACAAAATAATGAAATAACGTGAGAAGCCATGGTCGAGTAACCTGAGGAGAGAACTGAAAACAAGACAAATAGGACGAACAAATTTCATCACACCGATTTCAATGTGTATTATAGATGGTATTTGAGTCTGCAATGGCTGGTTCTTAGTCTGTAAATATTCTCTTTGTCTCTTCTCGGAAATGTATAGTATGGTTCTGTACTATCGGCGTCGCATCGGTGTTTAGTCGTCTGCGTTCGCTTTAAACTTGTTTGAGAATTTTCCCGTGACCATTGAGATTTGTATTTCTTGATCATTATTTCATTGTGTGCATAAAGAGGCGACTAATGAGAGTTACCCCGTCCTGCGTAAAAGTCTTAAAACTACTAAAACTTCAACAAATAATATGTCAATTCAGCCATCCAAGAAAGAAGAATGTCCTGTGGTAATGAGCGAACGAATCAAAATAAAGAAGCCGGTATTTTTGCCTATTTACATTTCTGCCCTGCAATAATACCATTCTCAAAGTGTTTTCAGATCAAATCATTTTAATTTTAATAATAAGTAATCAATATTATCAGATATCTCCGTA
The DNA here is from genome assembly GCA_024509875.1 of Oreohelix idahoensis. Classification (NCBI taxonomy): domain Eukaryota; kingdom Metazoa; phylum Mollusca; class Gastropoda; order Stylommatophora; family Oreohelicidae; genus Oreohelix; species Oreohelix idahoensis. The sequence continues at coordinate 197,189 of JAMPIV010013015.1, read as the reverse complement.
TCTCTCTTTCATGTGATATTCTTACTTACTTACTTAGTCATTCCCCTTCTACCGTGAGGTGTAGAGGTTTGGAAGAGAGAGCGCCAGATTATCCTATCGGCTGTCTTCTTCCTGGCCTGGTTCCATTCTAGTCTTCGGTCCTTCAAAGATGTCTAATGTTGTCTTCTCAGCGGACTATATGTCGTCCTGGAGGTCTGGATCCCTGGCTCTTAGTTTCCCATGCTTGTCATGGTAGCCGATCTTCTCCCATTTTGCAGACATGGCCAAGCTATCTTAGTTGGGACTGTTCTACTTGGGTCTGCAGGGGGTGGGATTTTAGGCCTTGACGTATCGTCTGGTTGCGGATCATGTCTCTTCTTGTTACTTCAATCTCCCCATTACACTCAGTCCAAATAGTGTATATGAAGAATATAACATTGTTTACTTGCTATGGAACAATATATAATACATGACGCCTCTAAACCTCATCTTCGTTATCAGATCAGTTGATGAAAATAGGGGAAATCCGATTATGCTCAGTGCCTTGAAGCAAACTCTGGAACATCCACGCACAGCATCCTATAGCACGTTTCACTATAGCACGTTTCACTAGCTTTGCCCTCAAACAAATGTAATTATCTGATTAACCGTCCAACGTATTAATGCCATTTTTTGCATACGATGTTATATTGGGTTAGACCCAACAAATATGTATTTTATATCTGTGCATCTTGTCCAGTTCCCATAAACGGATGAAATCCTTTGATCTTTGTCGGCATACTAATTATTGTGTATCGAGAAAAGAAATTTTACCACTTCATGCACAGATTCTGTGAATTGATTAGGCATAGGCGTGTCTACTATTACAATAATGTGGCCATCACGTTTGCAATTGAATACGTGTTGAAGATGATTTCTTAAATGATCTGCATGCGAAATACTCGTGACATTGTTTGTCATTGACATTTAATGCGCTACCAAACTGGACCTTCCTTGATCTAATTATTTCAATGGGTATCATCTCTTTGCGGTTCATAAATATCATAATGGAACGTTGCTCCTCTAATGTGCTTGTAAATAACGGTAAGGTCATCTTTAAAGAAATTAAACTTCATCCGAATCATAATCAGATGGCTCTGAGAAATTGAAAATCAATCTCGGCTGAATGAAGGACAAACCATCATTCTTCCAATATTCCTCTTCCTCTTGTAACACATGGTTCTCACTTTTCTTCCAATAATCCCTGGCTATATTGGAGATGGCGGCTTTTATAAGTATTTCAACATCTTTTAATTTGAACGTTCTATTTTCTGTTGCTACCTGTTCCTTAATTTTAGCCCATACTAATTCTATTGGGTTTAAGTGAGAATGGTAAGGAGGTAATCTTAAACATCTGTGACCATGTTCATGGATTGCCTTGTCTATGTGAAATATCTTTGTATGCTGTGTCTTTTTTTACAATTCCAAGTAATTCAGGTTCATGGACATTTCGTTGAATGGAATGTTGTTTATGGTCAGCCAAATCTTTATTACATCTTTAATACTTGGTGAATTAGAAACTTTATCTTCTGGTGCCACAACGTTGTGATATGAGGCATTGTCCATTATCAAACACCACGGTCTATCCAAGGAAGGAAGTACATGATTCACAATCCAATCTTGAAATATCTTGCCATTCATCTCTGCACGGTAATCCCTATTATCTGTGGATTTTGAAACAAATATGAGTTCAGTATTATTTAGAAGCCCATGATGGCTGCTTCCTGGATGTGCAATTATTAGGCGCTGTCCTTTGCTGCTTGGTACTAGTCTCTTAGTTGTTCCATCAGATGATTGCCATTCTCGTTCATTACTGTGGTGCGCATTGATCCAATTTTCATCTAAATACACAAAATCATAACAATCTCTTCTCATTTCTCTGACCTCGCGTAAATATTTGCTTCTCATTGCAACTATATGAGGCTTCTCACAAATAAGGTTTCTACCACCAACATATTTTCTAAAAGTGAATCCCAAACTCCTAATAGTCCTCCATAGCGTAGATTTGGAAATATCAATGTCATTATTCTTTCTTAACCAAATTTTCAATTTCCTTAAAGTCACTGCCTCATTATTGTGAAACATATTGCAAATTTCTCTGCGGATCTGTCAAAATTATCCACCACTCTTGGCCTAATTTTCGTGTGTAAAACACTGGAATTAGACATTTCATATGTCGCTATCCAGCGGTGCAATGATCGTTTGCTTATCCCCAAGGCGTGAATAGTCCTCTTTTGTGGGTTTGAAATAGAATGATATAGTTTTCCTCGAGTAGTTTCATTGCAGAAATACTTAAAAATCCTATTTGTGATTTGCTGTAATGTCATAAAATGTACTCGCAGACTCATTTTTCCTTCATAACCACACAATAATTTTTGTAGACACACCTCTGATTGACAATGTGTGCGTTGCACCGGATATAAACTGTTTTATGTTCAAGAAGTGCGATTTCACGCAATTTCACTCACAAATCATGCCAATTGCTTGATAAACCAAAAATGTGCAAATGAGGTCGTATAATTTACTGTAGACATTTCAATATGTGTGCGTGTGATGTGTGTTGGCAAGTAGGATTTTATATTATATCGCAAAGAAACGAAAATTGAAACCAATGGCCGCATTTTAATGAAAAATTTAATTCATAGGGTCTATACCATTTCAAATTCACACACAAAATTTCACTTATATGCGTTATATATTCGCTGAGATATAGCATTTTGAAGTTGGGCAAAGCTAGTGAAACGTGCTATAGATCAAACTCAAACAGGAACGATATACTTGGCTACAGAATATAGTACTGTACGAGTTAGTCGCGACATCAAACTTGAATATGTTCAAAGCAAATAGCAAAACGAATTGTAATATTAAATATAGTGTCCCGATGTATTTGGTGTGTTAAAATCGAGAATTTATATTTGATGCGATTTTACGAGCCGGTTGAATCATTGAAGTATTGAACTGAGAAGTTGTTGATCTAGACCTCGAAGCCATCATACTACAGCACCACCATCATCTCAACTCATTTTTTCTCGACCACATCTTGATTTGACTCTTCATATTGACCCTCCACATCTGGGAGCTAATATTAGGTTATTTAAATTCTGTTGATGTCACCGTGTTTTTTGCGTATATTCGCAATGTCCCGGATGAATAAAGACGATACAGCATTATTACTGACTTGATCACATCTGGTGAGATATTGCACACATAACATTGGAGGCTGTGATCTCGGCGATCATAGGACCAAAATCTACCGCATGCATAGACATTACAGATTCCCTTGTCATTTGCTGATAATGACAATGTTCTGGTATCTATTCAATGCATGCATTGTGGAGGGGGAAAAAGTCAATCCACAGGCGTCACAAAGCAATCGATCTTGAACCTTTTATGGCGTTGTTGATGACATACAGCCCTGTGTCATTTCCGGGACAAGTAAAGAACAGCATTACTGCTTTCTAATGCATGTCGTACTAGTAATATGAGGTTGTGCACGGGGCTGGCAATTAACTACTGCAGCCAGATCATGTGGATGTTTTGTGAAAACTTTCTGCAAAGGTGCCAGTTGTAGCTGTGGCTTCATGCTCCATATGGAGCGAAAAGGAAAATGCTGATGATGAGTGATGATGACGAATATGAAATTGGTATAATTTTATGTCGCCTCTTGCAGTTTCCGGGTATCTTTGAGGCGACAGAGAATATTTGATATTTCGTTGTGTTCTAGTATTACTTTGAATTCTCATTAGTATGGCAGAGTTTTACACATTGACTAACACGTTGAAGGTTAACGGTCAATTCAACACAACAGTCTGAACTGTAACTTTATAAACTTCTTCACAGGATAAGTCTCGTGTGGACGACTTCACATATATTTTAATAGCTCCAATATATATTGCATGAGTTACTCAATTAACATTTTCCACATTAAAAGAAACTGGATACATTACAGTTCGTAGTGTATAATGCACAAGACATTGTGCGTTCATTTTAACCGTCATAATGATTGTTCATTATCCTTATCCAAATACTTGGCACATTACCATATTTAAGCAACGTTAATTCATCTCTGCTAATTATTCCATTATTGCTTAGGATCAATGCCTAACATTCACATCAGAACTTTGTCTGCATAATATTCTCAATTTGGCATCACTAGCCAGGCTACACCAGCCATATCACTTTCATTAGGGTTATACATTAACTTTGCGTTCGTAATTCTCGAATATCGCGTATACAAATTCTTGCGTTTTATTCTTAACGCTTTACACAGTTATGGACTCACCGGTCCTTAAACACATTTTATTATATCAGCTTTAAAAGCACACACATCGACGGCTATATACATTGTACCACATAATTCTAAACAATGCCATTTGCCCGGAGGCTACACTAAGACTGTTCCTTGTTACTAGGCTTCATGCGTCATCCAACGCTTTACGCGTACCATTTAAAGTCTAGTTAGTTGAGGTGTTGTAGGATGCGACCATCCAAATCAAAATAAAACCCAAATGCTCGCAAACCATGCAACAATCCTAAACATCTATCCCCCTCGATCCCAAACGTGACACGTGAGGTCGGTGGAGAAGATGTATCCTATAAGGAATTAATCTAATATATAACATAATGTGCGACTAAGGAGGGTATGGGCATGGGGCTGTTTACCCCATCCCGTAAAAACTTCGCACAGTGGGCTGATCACCTGCTTGCCAACCAATCTGATTACGGAAACAATGATAGATTGTTTGGTCTGTTTTTGTTCCACAAAGACGCCACCAGGCGTGGTGGAAACAGCGATAGATTGATCAATTTGTTGTTGCCCTAAGATGCCACTAGGCGTACTGGCCACATACTGCTTTGCCGGTTGATGGCTAAGGATGGAAGAAGAAGAAGAAGAAGAATAACATAATGTGTAAGCATGACAAAAGTCAATAAATATGTTAAACTAATGCACTAGTAACTTAAGCAAATGTCAAAATGTTCATTGTTCATATATGATAACCGAATTATGAACTCCTTGATAACAAATCCGCTAAGTGATTGTCAGATCCAGCGATCGGCAGAACAGTGAACGCAAACTCTTGCAATAGAAGGTACCATCTGTGTATTCGTGCATTTCTAAGCGTTCCAGACGTTATGTGTGTCAGCGGACTGTGGTCTGTCTCGACGTAAAAGTGGGTGCCCATGAGGTATCTGGAAAGTTTTTCGAAGCACCAGACCACAGCCAGATGCTCTCGTTCACCCGTCGCGTACTTCTGTTCTGCAGCTGAGAATTTCCGGGAAACAAAATAACAGAGATGTGGCATACCTCTGTACCATTGTAGCAAACATCCGCCTATGCCACAACTTGAAGCATCTGTTTGAATAATGATTGGGAGCTTTAAATGTGGTAACAATAAAATAGGTGGTTTTGAAAAATAGTCCTTTAATTTAATCAAAGCACTTTCACATTCCAGTGTTCATTTAATCACTTTGGGACTACCTTTGGCAATCAGTGTAGTCAAAGAAGCAGATATTTGTGCAAAATTTGGGATAAATTTATGATAAAAATTGATTAAGCCCAAGAGGCTTCTGACTTGTTTCTTTGTGTGAGGAATAGCAATATCTAATATACGTTTGACAGTCGTGTCATCAGGATATAAATGATGGTTACCTATACGGTGACCTAGAAATGAAATCTGACAACCAATTTGGACCTTGGAAGTTAGCACTGTCAAACCGTGTTAACGTAAAGTAAGGAGAAGTGAAGACCACCCACTAATGTGGTCTTCCCAAGAATCGTGGAATAGACATATGTCATAGATATAAGTGATGCCGTCTTTATGATCGCCAAGATGGCGGCGCATCATACGCACGAAAGTCGCAGGAGCGTTTACAAGGCCAAAGCACATATAATTCCATTGAAAAAGTTCAAATGGAGATGTAAACGCCGTGAAAGGTTTGGCATGTTCAGCAAGAGGAATCTGCCAATATCCTTTCGACAGATCTAATTTACTAAAGAAAGTAGCACGTGAAACCTGAGATAGGAGATCTTCTAATAAAGGCATTGGTTCAGCGTCTGTAATCGTAATACTGTTCAAACGCCGGAAGTCAATGCAAATACATAAAAGAATCATCTTTCTTTTTCACAATTACCATTGGAAAAGCGTATGGTGATTCTGATGGAGATATTACTCCTAACCGTATCATATCCTTAAGTTCTTCCTCAACTCGATCTTTGTGATGTAAAGACAAAGGATAAGGTCTCAATTTTATAGGGTGGTAGTCAGTAAGAATTATGTCGTGGGAGATAAGAGATGTACGACCTGGTAGATCTGTGAGTACATCATCAAAAGAAATAAAAACATCCCGAACACGACTTTGTTGTTCAGAAGATAAAGAAGATGAAATGGTTACATCTCTCCAAGACTCAGAAGGTTGTAGAGCAGGCAATGTAAAATGTAAAGGGATAGGAGACATAGTGTCTTCATCATGAACAACTGCGAAATATGCATGTTGAGACGAAGAAACAGAAACAGAATTAATGACAGGAATTAACTCTTGAGGTCTCTCAACTGCAAATTTCAGCATACTGACATGGAAGGTCTTAAGTTTGCTTCTCATATTTATTGAATAGTCAACATCTGTAATACGTCTAATTACATCAAAAGGACCCTGCCATGATATCAATAATTTGTTGTCACTTTTAGGAAGCAATAACCAAACTTTTTCACCTGGATTGAAAAATCGTAAAGTTCGAGTCTGATTATGGAACAATCTTGCTCTCTGAGTGGCATTCTTTATACTATCGGATGCATAAGTGCACGCATCAATGATTCGCTGTCGAAGGTCAATGACCAACTCATAGCTGGTACGAGTAGATACATCAGCTGACGATCCGACCAACAAATCTTTTAGTATTATCATGGGCCCACGAGGATTTGAACCATAAACCCATTCGAAAGGGCAGAAACCCGTACTTTCGTGAGGAACCTCTCGATATGCAAATAAAGCTGCAGGTAGGAGACGGTCCCAATCGTGATGACAAGCTTCAGTGATCTTGCATAATATCTGTTTAAGAGACGCATTGTTGCGCTCACAAACCCCGTTCGATTATGCGTGATAAGCACTGCAGAACGAATGATGGATGGATAACATCGAATCAAGTTCCTTCATAATATTAGAGGTGAATTGTGATCTGCGATCTGATAAAATATCTTCTGGAAAACCGATACGACAAAAGATGGAAAACAAAGCATCAGAAACAGACGCAGTCGTAATTGTTTTCAGAGGTGCCTTATGGAATCTGCCTTTACGAGATACACTTTGGCATGTTGAACATGATCTACAATAAAGTTTCGTATCTCTATTGATGCCATGCCAATAAAACTGTGACGTAACTCTAAACAAAGTTCTTTTAATCCCCATGTGACCCGCCATGGGAGAGTCATGACCTGTTTGTAACACCAATGGTCTGTAACGTTTTGGAACAACAAACTTGATGTAAAGTAGATACACCGTTATCAAAATATGTGGTTAAGATAGATTTCTTAAGTTGGAACCAATGTTTTGCTGATTTTGTTTGTTTAATAACCTTTTGATCTGCTAAAGCTAAAAAACTTTGTAGTGAAGGATCATTTTTTTGTTTCTCTGCAAAAGCAGTTGGTGTCTCGGCACCAATGCCGAGAGATATAACATCATCTATTACTGAATTAGGTGGATGAGCCGTATCTTAAGCTTTCTGTTGTGCTCTGGTTACAATAACATTCACCACCAGTGGGTGCGATTCAACCCACTTCGCAATCTCCTGTGGAGTGCAATCTTTAACTCCTGGTATATTCCCCCAAAATAATTTCAGCAACAGGCTCTCTTAATCCGCAGGCGTCTACTGTGCCTGTAAAGAATGGTGTTTCAATGTGAACCGTGCCACCGGGAACCATTCCACATTACCATCAAAAGAAACACATTTAACAGATTTCCCTGTAAAAGCAGAGGTATCAATTAAAGATTTTCGGATACCAACTGCCGTACAACCGGAATCTCGAAGGACTGTTACTGGTTGACCACACAAAAATCCACGATGTAGTGTGAGACATCCCAAGTTCTCACACGAGGACATTGCAGGAATAGTGTGACCGCAACGAAGTGTAGTGTTTGTCTCAGATACATGTCGTGATTGACAAACATAACATGTGTCATCTTTTAAAGAACATGCATTGGCATGATTAGGTTTATCTTTCCCATCTTCATTATTGTCAGTACAAGCATGAGCATGCCTATGTTTACTCTTATCTTTCGAATGAGCTCGAAAATGACCTGTCTTCTTTTTAAAAGACTTATTCTTACAATAATATTCTGAAGTATCATCATTCTTGAAATCCATACCATATGAAGATCCATGTCTGTGATAACCTTTATGATATGAATCATCATTGTGCATGCCTCTGTGATACCCACGATCAAGGTGAGAAACCCCGATAACCTCGTCGACAAAAAATATGATGGCGAACGTTGACGAGGGAAGTTGTAAATTCCCCTACATGATGGACGAAAATCAGATCGATAACGCCCGTCAACGCTTTTCGAGCGAGGTCGGTGATCATAAGATCTATGATCGTGGTGAGCCACGCACACAGGTATAGGATTTCGAGGAGAAGCTCTATGGACATCCTTGTTCGGATGGGCTGTTAAAAATTGTCTACCGAGACGCTCGTATTCCTGGATGGAATATGGATGTCTTTCCGGTAAAAATTATTCTAATTCATTGCTACATGCAGAAAGAACCTTGTCTCGTAACATGAGGTCTATTAATCCATCGTATGTTTTCTGAATACCTGATAAATCTATCCATCTGCTTAAAAAAATTTTAATGGATGCAGCAAATTCACCAAAGTCAACTTCCTTACTTGGCTTAGCCGCATGGAAACGATCTCTAAATCCAGATTCAGTTAACTGGAAACGTCTGAGAAGTGTTTCTTTTACGACATCAAAATCGTTTCGGCTCTTTTCATCATGATTCGTGAAGCATTGGAGCGAGTACTCAGTCAAAAATTCAACTAAGAGACTACTCCATCTCTCTTTAGGTATGTGATAGGGCCATAAATACACCCCAGAGGCCCCCTCAAGTTCATGTCATATTTATGTGTTTAACGCCCATATATTTTCGATGTGCGAGCTCCAACGAGTACGCCAGCCCACGTGACTGCGCGAGGGCCACAATAAAGCCCCAGCCCACGTGACTGCGCGAGCCCTCATCGCTGGCGTGTGAAAAGTCTGACGCAGGAGAAGCGGTCAGTTTGGTGAGATTCACAGTAGAGGCAAGATGTGAGACTCCCAGAGTAAGCAGAAGTTTGCACAGGGTATGAGAACACGTTTGATTTTAAGGTGGATTAGATTATTTCCTAGTGAAATTACCATTATTTCCCTGTAGCTTTAGAATTATATTCAGCGTGAGTCTGTTCTAATGTTTGAGAAAATAGATATCTGTGTTTCTTAAGGATATTTCTTTTAGGATATTATAATTAGTTTTAAAGTTATAGATGAGTGAAAATAATGTGTGGATAGATTTTACTAGTGTTAAGTCCAGATCAGGGCAGCGAGAATATAGTAGGAACCATTTCATTCATGAAACCGGACAGGAAAGCGTTCTATGACTGAAATTGAGTTAGTACATATTAACTTTGGGCCAAGATGGCAGTCGGCAGCACACGTGTTAAATGTGCATAAAGATGGCGCCAGTGAGTCTGCATTAACACTCTTAGTTACCACGTGCTATAGGCCTAATGATGTTAAGCTATTTAATATTTGAGAGCGCAGTGGGCTTATTATAGCGTTTGTTAGCTTTGTTAGTAAAGAGTTATTTTATTTTATTCTTTACTGCGAAGGTAATTTAGTTAGTGTATTTCACGATAATTGATTATAATTTTACTGTATATTTTTAGGGGGTTAAACAGGTTTATTATTTAGTGTTGGATGAAAATTGGTTTATTATAAGAGATGCTATTTTAGTAGTGCAAGATTAATATAATTTTCTCCATTCATGCCAAGATAGTTTATTATAGTGGAACTCGAAGTAAGATAACGAATAATTTTATGGTGTTACTATGAGATTAGTTTAATTACATCTGTTGTGTACACAGTTTTGTGGTGTTATATGCCCTTGGAGAGGATGCATCTAGCTTTAGGTATTAAGATTTCTTGTGGGCGTAATGCCACCCCTTTGTGCGTAAGGCACTTGGAGACATAAGCGTTTCTCTGTTTGCTCCTTGCAGAGCATGGAGACACAGGTGCGGCTGGGTCCAACAGAAGCCTGTGCGAAGCATTTATATTATGTGGCAGTGGGTTGCTTCTGTAACAATGGGTTTCATATGATGAGATTCCCAATCAGAGTGCAGGAAGGAATATTGATATGGATCAGTTGCAAGGTAGTAGTTTATTCTCGTTAAGGAGAGTATTCGTTGTACATAGCGTTTAATACTGTTTTATGCTCATTTTAGTATTATTTAATTATTGTTATGTGTCGGATAATTTATGAGAGCACGTGGGTCAACTTGGGAACAAATTATGTCTCTTCTCGCTCCTTATGGAGCATAGAGCCACCAGTGTGACTGGCCTCCTTATGGAGACCGCACAAAGCCTTTAGTTGCTCTTGCAGTAGTGGTTTCGGTAGCAATCTGTGTTACGTGGTGAAATTGCCAGCCTCATGCACAACACCATACTAGTCTCGCTAGATGACATGCATAGACTGAGTGTGTGTGCATGATAGTTGAATGTTTCAGGTGGCGTGGAAGAAGGACAGTTTGCCAGGTGAGAGCATGGCTTTTCTCATTATTTAACTATTATGATTTTAACTAGTCAGTGCTTTGTTTGCGTTTCAGATTAGCAATTGAGCACGGGCTGGGTGTTTTATTTGTTTAGTGTTTGCTTTATTTGCTCTTTTCACTGAAAGGGTTGTATGAATAAATACAGCCCCTGCCTTAGAATCAAGAGTTTTATTGTTGTTCGGATTGCGTGCGAGTGTGGAAGAAAGTGATCACATATCACAACAGCATTATCATTTCTCGCCCACCCTATCACAGGTATATTCAGACCTGTTACATTCATAATAAATCGAGACAAGAAACTGTCTACACAATTAAGATTCTGATCAAAATGTGGCATTTTCAACTTTGGATAAAACATAGTTGTACCTGCTGAAGCTTTAGAGTTTTCTGCTTGCATTTTAGCTAATTCCAAAGCTTTATCTTTCTCTGCATTTAGTCTTAATGCTTCCAGTTCCATAACGTCGACATGTTTATAGTTAATAATTACCTTAAAACAATATGTTACCTATCACTGAAGTAACGAATATAAAGCAACTAAGGAAGACCCAAACATATCAATCAAGGAAAAGAAAACATCAAAATAACATTACAAAAATAAACAAGACAAGTCGTCATGAAAATATACGAAAAGACAAGAATTGAGATGTGACAACCATATAAACTTAGATACTGCACTGAAATTAGGTCATGCAAATTAAAATGACGAACGACATGACGTCACGATTAGACAAGAATAAAAATGGTGTTTGTGTGGCAAACCGATGCGACCACTTCTATAGCGGGGAAAACCGTAAGATTCTCGGTCAGCGATACTAACACAAGCCCTAACAGTCGTTGAAATTTTCTGAATCTTTCCTCAGAAAATATCAAGCCCTTTTCCAACCAACCCACGCAGATTACATGGAAATATAAATTTGTAAACACATAATGATGGAAAGAAAAGACGACAGTGTGTCAACAGTGAAAATGAAGGCCAAAGCTAGACCTTTTGGACAGGATCAGAGGATCAGAGCTTTAATTAAAACAAGGACTTATCTTTTTATAATACTGCCATAGTGGGGAAACCATTCATATTGATGTAAGTCGCTGCCACAGTCCAGATCAACCACATCTTTTCCAGCACACCGTGTTGTGACCAGATGAAAGTTCACCTAGGCCTCGATGGTGAATACAAATCTCGTTTCGTACGCCCAAGCTGATAAAGAACACCGTTTACTATAGTGCTACGCTTCCCTGACTCCTGGATAGAATCAAAACTGTCCTCAGCACATGCGAAGATGAGGTCTGCTATACGAAATGGTGCTAGGCCATCTGTTCGTTGACATCAGAAATGGCTAGGCTTCTTGTAGGAAGTCACAATCTTGTCATGCGAATTTGATTTGCCAGTTTGTCCTTGCGGAATTTCCCACGTCTGTCTTTCACCGTAGTCTCGACTGTCGGTAAGGACCCGTTTCTTCTCACGCTGAGTCCAAGGAACCTCAATCTCTGATGATAATCAATAATCAGTTGAAATCGTGTGACAGAAGATCCCAAGGTTCTGACACCAATATATGTTGCAGACTTACTTTTATGGGCTAATTTCGTATGATATAGTGTTCTTCTTCTGTATTTCACTGACTATTATATCACTGCTGCAACAGTGGGCTCATTTTGAGTTTCAGACATATTAGTGTGAATGTGTAGTCAATAAACTTCATTTCGTGTTTGATATTTCGTTGTGTTCTAGTAATACTTTGAATTTTCATTAGTATGGCAGAGTTTTACACATTGACCAACACGTTGAAGGTTAACGGGTAATTCAACACAACAGTCTGAATTGCAACTTTATAAACTTCTTCACAGGATAAGTCTCGTGTGGACGACGTCCTATATATTTTAATAGCTCCAATATATACAGCATGAGTTACTCAATTAACATATTTTTCTCATTGAAAGAAACTGGATACATCACAGTTCGTAGTGTATAATGCACAAGACATTGTGCGTTCATTTTAACCGTCATAATGATTGTTCATTATCCTTATCCAAATACTTGGCACATTGCCATATTTAAGCAGCGTTAATGCATCTCTGCTAATTATTCCATTATTGCTTAGGATCAATGCCTAACATTCACATCAGAACTTTGTCTGTATAATATTCTCAATTTGGCATCACTAGCCAGGCTACACCAGCCATATCGCTTTCTAAAGCGTTATACATTAACTTCGCGTTCGTAATTCTCGAATATCGCTTATACAAATTCTTGCGTTTTATTCTTGACGCTTTACACAATTATGGACTCACCGGTCCTTAAACACATATTATTATATCAGCTTTAAAAGCACACACATCGACGGTTATATACATTAGCTAGTGGTTCTACCACATAATTCTAAACACTGCCATATGCCAGGAGGCTACACTAAGACTGTCCTTGTTACTAGGCTTCATTCGTCATCCAACGCTTTACGCGTACCCTTTGAAGTCTAGTTAGTTGAGGTGCTGCAGGGTGCGACCATCCAAATCAAGATAAAACCAAAATGCTCGAAAACCATGCAACAATCCTCAACAGATAGCTTGTCACTATGCCTTTTGAAGATACCAACAGAACTGATGGAGAGAATTTTGAAAAATCGAGATCTGTGGATGGACATGGTTGTCTAGGCGACGAGGCACGTAACAAAAAGGTCATATATCAAAATGAAAATGTTACTATGTAAACTGGAATATGCGCTATCACCAGCGTATTCTGTTCTTTTTGTTATATTTTATTTTCTTTGTTGTTTTATTGAAGTTAATTTCTTTGCTCAGGTATTACTTGTCGATTCAGCAAAATTATCTGTTTACTAATGATTATTTTCGCCGTATCATTTGACATTTTCTTGCAATTTCTATTCGCTCATCTTTGTACTGATATTGCAATTTGTCTATGTATTAATATTTTCTCGAGTGTTTGCTGTGTCCTCTATCATTGTCGCTTAGCGTTTCTGTAATTATTATCTTCATTTCCAGTTTATAAACGTGACAGACGAAGAGTAACCCCGAAGCGTCTAGTATTTCTAGTGTAAGGTAACTATATCGTTTTTCACGAAAAGAGGAATGTCGTAAGTTGATACTGGTGCAACTACAACAGTAGTTGTCGCTGGGGATGGCCTTTGAAATGTTATCAAGAAAGTCTCCAGAAATTGGCTCGTTAAGACAGATAGAGACCTATTCGAGATCATAATAAAAAGAAGAGAATGCGAATGCTCTCCACTAGAAAGTGTTTTCTAGTAAATTATGGAAAGTGTTCTATTTCCTCACAACCTTAGCTTCTGTCCTCAGATCCTGTAAAGAAAGAATTAGCCCCCAATCTCATCTAAATGTAGAATTTTACCTATATGTAACTATTTAACACCAACAGCACGAGGGATACATTACTGAACTAGATAATGATCAAACGGTTATTGGGTTTATTAATTAAATATTTACACATATAGGGTTAGTAGAGAAATATAAAGTGATGATGGTGAAAGACAATTCACACACACACACACACACACACACACACACACACACACACACACACACACACACACACACAGATGAGATATAAATAATGTAGTTAGTTAACTATGATAATGAAACGATGTGAAGAGTGAAGTAATGATGTGATATATTGAATGTTACCATACTGAAGTCCAATCTACACTGCCCATGTGTCTCTTAATGCTCCTCCATGTATGATGATACACAGATATGTACAGACTGTCCTATGTAGGGGGATGGTATGTTGTGTGGGTTATCTCCAAGACGAGGACGTCCGTATGAAGACTGATGTTGTAATGAGAACTTTAACGATGTACATTCCTTAAATGTTTAGCAATATCTTTGTAGCGTTGACAAACCGTCGACAGTTGCCTTAGGAAAATGTCTGCTGTCTAATCTCTGAAAGGTACTGGCTAGATTGGAGATCTTAACGAAATGATCTTGGTATGTAGACTCATCTACTTGAGTAGATTCATAAAATGTGCTTTGGAGTGAGTTGAACTTGCTAGCTGTATATGCGACTTAACTTGTAAATATGAAATCTTGATTCATACAATTTGCTTTGGAGTGCGTTGAACTTGATATAATTGTGAGACTTCGCTTGAGAGTATGTACTCTTGACTAGGGAATACGTTCTTGAGTGATTTGACCTTGATGTAAATAAGAGAATCGATTTATGAGCACTTGATAAGCAGGTGAATAAAATGCGGCGCAATCACAGTGTAAAACGTGGGCGAGAAATCTTCCTTCTTAACTGAGGAAGTGAAGGATGTCCTAAATAACGAATTCTGCTATCCAGACGTTTACTTTACTAGTTTCTTTCTGGTTAGACGCCAAACACAAAAGGTGTAGACTCAGACTTCTGTTGGACACACTGAAGACACACAAAGTGGCTTCGTAAGTTTCACCTCTAATTGACTTTCTTTTATAACACTCCTCACTACTGATCTCTATGAGTTTAATTCTCTAGTAATTATATATGACATGAGACGCACATGAGAAGTGTTAAATATATTGCGCTTGAGAGTGTGTGCAAATGTAAGTCTGTAATGATGATCTAACAATCTAGATGAAGGTGAAGTATGAACTATCAATTACCTCCTATCCTCTTAGAAGAAAATCTTTTGATTTAATTAATCATTTATGAGAAGCATTAATTGAAAAACTGTCTTCCGCACATTTAATTATGATGCTAAGTGCACAAGTAAATCTTAGCTTAAAGACTAAGGACAATTATTAATAGTTTTTTAAAAGATTTACTAACCTCCTTTTCCCTTCGCAAACTCCTTAAGAACACTATAAACTTCACATATACGAATTAATTATCCACAAAGGAATGAACACGTTTATCCAGGCTAAGCTCTTGGGAAACGTTTTCTGCACCACGATATTGGACACTTCGTAGTGATCTCTGGCAAACTTCGCGGTACATTATATTTCTGGTTCACAGTGTTCCAACATTGGATGTGTGACGTATAACTCCGCCTACAAACCAATCGCTAAGCCTCCATATTGTGGTTTTGGCCTTGGCTCTCTCTTGTCCCCAGTCAGTGCGTTTCACTGGCTAAAAGGGGGTGAGCTCTCGCAACAATTTTCAATGCCGTGCTGCATGTTCTTTTGCACGACAAACAGGTGTTTAATGATTAGCCGGCTAATGCAGAAACCTACGCCTCCTCTGTCACAAGCTTTTTGTCTTTTGTCGCCTTGCGTGTCATGCGTACTATGGTAGGGCCCATTGTTCCTTATCTCGCTCTTTACTCAACATCTAAGAGGCTGGAACGGACTACGGACTACGACTTATGGAACTTGGAACACAAGAAGTATAAATGGGAAGGAAGAGGAGCTGGTGGAAGAGATGAGGAAAGCAAAACTAGAAATCCTGGCTATAACGGAAACGAAGAAAAAAGGACAAGGAGTCATGGATCTCGATGGCAACACGTTGCTCTACAGTGGTGTACCCATATCTGAAAGAGCTAAAGGGGGCAAGGGTTGCATTGTGGCCCAAAATCAAAAAGATAGTATCAAGGGATGGAATTTTGTCTCGGAGCGCATTATGGTTGTAAAACTAAAAGAAGGAGAAACCATAGTCAACCTGGTCATAGTGTATGGGCCAAATGAGGATGAGAGAGCAGAGGTCAAGGAGGAATTCTTCGAGCTGCTTCAAAGGACAGTGGATGACTGCCTAGATGAAGTTATTATGCTCGGAGATTTTAATGCCAGAGTTGGAAATGACCATGCTAGATGGGGTGGAGTTATCGGAAGATATGGAGAAGATACTCTCAATGACAATGGAAAGCGACTCCTTAGATTCTGCAGTGAGCAGAATCTGATCATTACAAACACAAAGTTCCCCCATAAGCGCATACATGCATACACCAGATGTGAACCAACCAAGAATGAGAAGTCAGTGATCGACTATGCCATTGTTCGGAGAAGCTCATTCAGATATGTCCGAGATGCAAGAGTCTGGAGGGGGCCAGAGATTGGAAGTGATCACTACCTGCTAACAATCAAACGAACAACTGAAAGAGTTGCTCAGCCTAGGAACTGCCCAACATCACGCAAGAAATCAAGTAAACGAGCAGGAGAAATGAGCATTAGGACCTACAAGCTGAGAGAGCCAGAAATTAAGACCAGATATCAGGGGCTTATTGCTACAGCAGTGAGCAACACAGAAGAACGACCTGATGACTTGGAAACCCTCCGGAATAAATTCAAGGATATCATAAAGACAGCTGCTGCAGAAGCATGCGGTGAAGTCCGACTTGGGAACCAGAGAAAGAGGACACCTTGGTGGACAGAGGAAGTCAAAGAGAAAATAAGAGAGAAGAAAATGGCATGGAAACAATACTTAGGAGCTAAAAACACAACAGGACAAATGGAAAAATATAGAGAATATGTGACACTCAGAACAGAAGCAAAGAACAAAGTGCTAGCAGCAAAACAGAAGTCCTGGGAAGAATTTGGAGAAAAGCTAGAAAAAGATGCACAAGAAAACCAGAAATTGTTCTATAAGACCCTAAAGAACATGAGGAAAGAAAAACAATGCCCTCTCAAATTTATAAAGGACAAGCAAGGCTAATTGCTTACTGCCCCGAAGGAAGTAATGGAAAGATGGAAAGAATATTTCTCAGAACTCCTGGATGGTGAGCATGGTGAAGCATCAGAAATGATAACCACTAGCACAGAAGAGAAAACCAATGATGGTGAAGATGACATAAAGATGGAAGAACTGAGGGCAGCACTAGAGAAAATCAAGATGGGCAAAGCAGCAGGGCATGATGGTATAACACCAGAAATGGTTAAGTACATGGGAGAATCAGGCGACCTATTACTCTTAAAGGTCCTACAGGCAGCATGGTGCAACAAGACCATACCAAAGGATTGGGAGATTGCCATCATAACACCAATTTTCAAAAAGGGTGACAATCGACAATGTGGAAATCATAGAGGCATATCCCTTCTCAGTGTCCCTGGTAAAATCTACTCTAGAATCCTAGAGCAGAGACTCCGACGCCTAGCTGAGCCACAATTGGATGAGGTCCAGTGCGGATTCCGAGCAAACCGAAGTACTCAAGACCTAATCTTCACACTCAGACAGCTGAGTGAAAAGGCCCTTGAGTATAAGAGTGAGATCCATCTTTGTTTCATAGATCTGGAAAAGGCGTTTGACAGGGTCCCCTGGAGCAAACTTTGGGACTGTTTGGCAAGGAAGAATATTCCAGCACCTCTGATTCATGCTATACAGAGCTTCTACAAGTCTTGCAGAAATTATGTGAGGCCAGCAAACCATAAGTCAGAAGAGTTCAGGACCACCACTGGTGTAAGACAAGGTGATATCCTATCACCTTACCTCTTCATACTCCTTATGGACGATGTCATCAAGGCATGTAAGGAGAGAACAAGAAAGTATTCAGTGGGGTACTGGAAGATGAGACAGGTCTATATTTCGGAGCTGGAATTTGCTGATGATGTTGCCCTGATTGCTAAATCAGAGGCACATCTCCAATCCAACCTGCAAGTCTGGAAGGAAGAGCTGGAGAAGAGAGGGATGGTCATAAGCAGCTCTAAAACAAAATCCATGGTGATATCACGAGAAGAAAGAAAACATCAGATTAAGTTGGGAGAACAGGTCCTGGAGCAGGTCGACCACTTTAAATATCTCGGAGCTATTATAGACCGAAAGGGAGGCATCAAAGAAGAGTTGGCCACTCGAAAAGCAGCGGCTGTGAGACTTTTTCAGGCCATAAATCGTGGATTCCTCAGCAAGAAAGAAGTTGATAAGAAAACGAAGATGGCTGTATACCGCTCCACCTATGTCCCAGTCTTGACATATGGATGCGAGTCGTGGGCAATGACTACAACCCACAAAAGCCAGATCCAAACCTCAGAAATGAGGTATCTGAGGAAAGTGGTTGAAGTAACAAGAAGAGACATGGTCCGCAACCAGACGATCCGTCAAGGCCTAAAATCCCATCCGCTGCAGACCCAAATAGAACAGTCCCAACTAAGATGGTTTGGCCATGTCTGCAGAATGGGAGAAGATCGGCTACCACGACAAGCATGGGAAACAAAGAGCCAGGGATCCAGACCTCCAGGACGACCCAGAGTCCGCTGGGAGGACAACATTAGACAATCTTTGAAGGACCGAGGACTAGAATGGAACCAGGCCAGGAAGAAGACAGCTGATAGAATGGTCTGGCGCTCTCTCTTCCAAACCTCTACACCTCACGGTAGAAGGGGAACGACTAAGTAAGTATATTCATCATGTTTTTAATAAAAATTTTGTTATGATTATTTTATTTTATTTATTTGCGGACATTATCTCATTAATTATTTTCTTTAAACATTCCGAGAGTTTACCGCAGAACACATCTTATAAATTATATTGCAGAATTAAATTTCCATTGATGGAATCCACATTGAAACTGTTTCTTTCGTTTGTCTAATGAATTTCTTCAAATAAAAAAAAAAAATTTTTAATCCAGTCCCCGTTTGCATTGAGACCATGTTCCGCAAACAAATATTGCGCGATCATTAAAAGTTCATAGTGAAATTCAACATTTACTGGCTGTTTTAAAAATTTAGTTCGCTTCTCATGTACCAGAAACTGCATGAATCCTTTGAAACTGATATTTATTTGAACAAATATTGTCAGGTTGTTAAGCTGATCAAAGCAGTTGCATTGTCAAATGCAACATAAATTAAATATTGCGCAGAAGCTTGCACATCTGCACATGCTGGTACTCAATGTAAGATCATGTATGAAAAATACGTGAGTTACCGGTGTGTTTTCTTTACTGGACTGACATTGACAATGGTGTTGTCAGGGCTGTCGGGCTTACTATATGTGGCCGACGTATTTCTTGATAACGCGAATATGATGTGGACCGTTACTTTGGCTTGTGATGACAATTGAGCTCGGTAACAATGTTTAATGGGTCAAGACAGTATGATCAAACTGGCGATAAATATAAACTGGACTCATAGTGGACAGTTGGTGACGACACACAGTTTATTGAAGACATACGTTGACATCAGTACGGTAGACGATCATCAATATTATATTCATGGCAGAAAAAAGAAAATAGTCAAAAATAAACAAAATAGACGTTAACTGACTGCCCTAGCCGTTACCACACGAAGGTTAACGGAAGCTCTACGGCAACGTACCAGTAGAGTACATGGGTTTACAACAGTGACCATGATAACATCTTGGATCATATATCTATATAGAATTAATTACGATCCAAATAATAATAATAATAATAAATTCTTTAAGCACCAAACACGGCGCATAAGGCAGAAACCAGTGCTCTCCAGGTTGTTCGTTGTGACGCCACTCCTCTTAGCTCTTGCACATTATTTAGGCCCAACGTTCTTCCTTCTCTTATTATTGTTCTTCTGAGTGTTTCTTTTGGTCTTCCTTTTTTCCTCTTACCCTCAGGAA
Source organism: Oreohelix idahoensis (assembly GCA_024509875.1). Taxonomy (NCBI): domain Eukaryota; kingdom Metazoa; phylum Mollusca; class Gastropoda; order Stylommatophora; family Oreohelicidae; genus Oreohelix; species Oreohelix idahoensis. Next base: position 176,912 of record JAMPIV010013015.1, on the reverse strand, counting down.
CCCAAGTGAGCGCCTGTAGTGGTATTCTGTTGTTTTGCATTCGTAGGACATGACCGATATATGACCATCGTCTTTTCCTTATATAGTCGGAGACATATTTCTGCCTAGAGTCTTCTCTTATTTGTCGATTAGTCTTGAATTCTTTCCAACTGATGTTCATGAGTTTTCTAAGACATTTGTTCTCGAATGTATTCAGCTTGTTCTCCAATGATTTTGTTATTTTCCAACTCTCACAGCCGTATGTTAACACTGAGATAACATTTGAATTAAACAGACGAAGCTTGGTATGTATATTCAATGATCGTAATTTCCAAATGTTAGATAATCTATTGAAGGCGCTAGCTGCCAAAGCAATTCTAGTATGGATTTCTCTTTGTTGTGTCACCATCCTGAGTCATTTTACTGCCTAAATAATTGAAACTTTCAACTTTCTGTAGTTTTTCCCCGTTCAAGATGATATCAAAGGTCTCGTTAGAAAAGTTCATAGCTTTAGTTTTAGAGGCATTTATTTGGAGACCTATTTTAACCGAGACTGTCGAGCCTGGTTCTGTTTCGGTAACAATAGCTTGTTTTACGATAGTGAATTGTTAACTCACTGATCAACCCTCCGATCCAACCGACCGATTCGAGGGTTTCGAGGTCAGTTATAGGAGAATACCAGCTGACATAACCGGTCAAGCTGAAGCTCTGCAGTTACGCGTAAGAGACCAAGTATCGGAGGCGAGATACTTAAAACGAGCCGTTTCTGGCTAAATATTTGAAATAAAACGATTCTTGGTATTGCTCATCAAGAATATCATCTTCACCTTTCAGATGATTATAATTTCTTTATCGCCGTGTCTTTCCTTGCTAAGGAAAAGCACACGAAAAATTCACGTCTATACAAGACGGAGGATATCGGGATCTCCCTCAAGTACGTTGCCCATATAGCAACAAATCACTGCGTCATACCGAGCCATTCCCCGTATTATAATGGTGCACGGTCGTACGCAAATAACATTACAAAACGTATCAATGTGCTCAGATGCACGTCTGAAAATAGCAGGCGTGTATCTGAGAGCTGTAAACATTTATCTGACCATCAACGAATATAAAGTATTTAACAATGTGAAATCTTCTAATGTTTTCATCGACTTGTCTAAGTCTTCTAAACAACTGATGAAAACATCATGAAACTTGTCACACAAGCTACCAAGTCCGTCTATTCGTTTTTCAACAAGCATATTTGGAATCTTCAAGGGCACGAACTCTTGACACAAGCGTTGCTTAAGAATGGCTCTCACAAATTTAACACAGTATTGTACTTCAAGAACTGAACTATATTCTTCCGCACTTCGTTCAATACTTGGTTGAAAAATTATCCTTAAAGAATTTACTTTCGTAAAATAGACTTCTTCGAAGTCATGTTCAATCTCCTAGAGGAAATCGCCGAACTAATTCTACTTTTGAAAAAAAGAAAAAAACTCTCAAGGTGAAAAAGAGGACAAATCTGGGGAAAAGAAAACAGATGGTCGCCATATTCTAGTACAGTATATTGTATATAGTAAAACCGACTCCAATACCATTATTCATTTCTTCAATAGAAGAATAAAAACTAATATTTTGTGATAAAATAGGAAATATCTGGGAAAGTGCAGGTAGGTCTATAGGTGTTCGTATACAACGTTTTACTTATGAAAAATGAAAGTCAGTTAAATATCAAACAACACACCTTACACCACCCTATTTTTATTAACTGAATGATTTTTTTTTCTTTTGGTTTATCTTATTTGCTGATGTTGTGTCACATCATGACAAGTATGACGAGACTACAACTGTATAGTAATAAACATAAACACACTTAAGTTAAGAAATTTTAATTTACTCTATTTACAGCAATTGGACGAGATATAATGCCACGTTGGCAAACCAGCGACTGAACATTTTATTCGGACACAGAGACACTATATATCCAAATATTAACCCCATCAGAGGTTGGGTGGGATAATTTTCATGATCTTTTTACTACGTACATCTGTGCATTGCCTAGTGTAGTTGGCAGAGTTTTATTACGAGGGAAATCAAGAATAGGACAACCGCCTTCTCAATTATGTCGTAAAGTAAGGGGTGACTAATACGAGATTGTGCATGCGGTTGGCATCCTTGTGATGCAAAATAAATGACTACAGACACTGAGACTGCAGTAGCACATGGATAATTTGATGCGGGCTTTCCTGCACGTAGATCAGCGGCAGTGGTGGCTCCTTGTTCTATAAGATGCGAAAATGGAAAAAGAGGAGGAAGAGAATTCACAACCGATTTAGGGCTATGACTTTGCTTTTTATGAACGTAATTTGAACTAGAAATTGTTGACCTATCTGGCAACCAAGGAATGCGTTCTTTTTCTTTTTCTGGTGTCATTTACTGAAGATTTACTCTAGTGGCTTCCGGGTAAAGAATTTCCAAAGTAACCGTGTACTATTTAGACTTATTTCAGAATTATTTAATAAATGCAAGATTTTCATGGTATTGCTATGATAGTTTTGCTCAGTCTCTTGAATGGATCATTGCAAGCTGCGACTGTTCGAGATTGCATTAATTGTACAAACGGAGTGTGCCTCATAAGAATTGGCTTAGGGGATTCGTTAAATATTTAGCCTCGTTTTGACGAGACACGCCTCCTTCAACCGCGACATAAAGTCCATCGGTTCTATCAGGTGTCCGGGGGTCCCTTTCCTCATCACCGCCAAGTTGAATCAGTTCTTTGTTAATTTCCGAACACTGCATTTGCCTACGTTTATAATCAATTTTGAGCAAGAAATAGAATTTAGAGGGAGCAGTGAAAATTATATGAATAGCTCAACGGACCTGTGATACTCATGAAGTCACGTAGGCAGTTCTCTAAGTCTCAGTAAGACGCATCACTTATTTTCCTAGACACCACCGCCCCATAAGTCAGATAACGTGTCTTTCCATAGTTTTAGATGGTGGTGTTCTCTACAACTTGGGCTGCATACATCGTCTTCTAATTTTCTTTGTCATCTGATTATACCACCAGGTTTCTAAGTAATATTTATGTGTCATCTTTTTTCACTAACCAAAAGATTTGCCTGTTGTCCTTACATTCTAGCAGTACATTGGCTAAGCGGTTAGAGTGCTTTTCTCTTGTGGCACAGTTACTGGGTTCTAAAATTTAAAAAAACCTGGTGTTGCCACGCTCCGATGTATCCAGCTGTAAATGGGTACCCGACTCTGCTCTTAAAAATAGGGAAGACAGAAGGCAAGTAAGGAAGGGAACTGACCACCATAACTTATAAAAGGCTGGACCTAGTATGGTGGCATCTCTAACACTTCACTCCCTACAGCAATATCTTATGTGGAACTTCCTGTATCTTTAGCATTACATTCTAGTTTTTCACACTGTTGGTTGAAATGCAGATCATTGGGCATATGTTTGGTACTTCAAACAAGAATTCAAAGATGCAGTAGTAAGGTTTAGATTAGGAACCCTTAACCTAACGACGTGGGTGACTTATTTGAATGTCATCGAACAACGCGTCCCACTGTTGTTCATGCCAACCCACTGTGTTCACCATTGAAGCTTTGAATTTATTCAGTCCCTGAAATCATCATCATCATTACCCTTCAGCTCCTTTTGGAGCATATACCTTCAGCAAATACCTTCCAGGCTGTCCTGTCCTGTGCCATCTGGTCAAGGTCATTCCATGTCTTCTTTATGCCTTTCAGTTCTGTGCATTTCTCTTTTCCATGTTTTAATTTCCATCTCCAGTTCTCTTCTCCGTGTGTTTTTTGGCCTCCTTCTACCACTCTTACCCTGGAGATTTCATAAGTACAACCTTATAATGCTTTTTGTCAGCTTGTTTCCTCGTGTGTCCTGTCTATCGCATGTCTTCTCTTGTTCCACTGGAACCTATCTGGTTTTTGTCATAAATTTCAAAATGGTGATGGTGTCATATAATACTTAAGAACATTTGACTCACACTTCCTTAGTTATCTAGTTTTAAGTACAGTGAGTCAGTTTATGTAATTCTTAAGGTAATTATGTTATGTTCTTCTTTGATCCTTAACCGCCGATCATCAAAGCAGTCAGTGGCCATCACGCCTTGTGGCGTCTTGTAGGGCAACAACAAATTGATTCCACTTTGCTCGATCGGTGGCCATCCTTCGTACAGTGCCCCAACTCTGGTTCATTCTTTGCATCTCAGCCTCCACAGTCCTCCGCCAAGTTTTTTTTCGTCGGCCTCTCTTTCATTTTCCTTCAAGGGTCCATAGCATAGCTGTTCTTGTGATGGGATCGGGGTCTCTTCTGAGGACATGGCCAACCCAGCTCCAGCGTCTGCCAGCTATGATGGTGTGCATGTCCTCTTGCTTGCTTCGAGTAAGCAGATCTTGGTTGGTGATGGTATTCGACCAAAAGATTCGGAGAATTTTTCTTAGGCATGTTGTGTGAAAAGAGGACAATTTCGACATTTCCTTCTCTGTAACTGTCCAGCATTCCGCACCATAGAGAAGCACAGAAAGCACACTTCTTCTTCTTCTTCTTTGATCCTTAGCCACCGACCATCAAAGCAGTCAGTGGCCATTACGCCTGGTGGCGTTGTGTAGGGCAACAACAAATTGATTCCACCCTGCTCGGTCGGCGGCCATCCTTCGCACAGTGCCCCAACTCTGGCCCATTCTTTGCATCTCAGCCTCCACAGTCCTCCGCCAAGTTATTTTTGGTCGGCCTCTCTTTTGTTTTCCTTCAGGGGTCCATAGCATAGCTGTTCTTGTGATGGCATCGGGGTCTCTTCTGAGGACATGGCCAACCCAGCTCCAGCGTCTGCCAGCTATGATGGTGTGCATGTCCTCTTGCTTGCTCCGAGTAAGCAGATCTTGGTTGTTGATGGTATTCGGCCAAAAGATTCGGAGAATTTTTCTTAGGCATGTTGTGTGAAAAGAGGACGATTTCGACATTTCCTTCTCTGTAACTCTCCAGCTCTCCACGCCATAGAGAAGCACAGAAAGCACACAGCTCTTATATAATCTTAATTTTGTGCTGTACTGAGAGGACTTCCAGATGTTATTATTTATTATTATTATTATTCCTTTGACCGCCGACCGACTAAGCAGTCTTCGGCCATAACACCTTGCGGCGTCATTAGGGCAACAAGAAATCGTCCGTTGTTCCGTCACACCTAGCGGCGTATATTGGTACAACAGACTTTTAATTGTTGTTTCTGTGATCAATGTGACAAGCAAGCGGTCGATCAATCCGCTGTGCCCCGAACTTGCCCTCATGTGTACTCTTCTCCTGTCGCCATAAAACCATTTCGCCATGCCTCCCAGACTCCCGTCCAGCCAAAATCCTTTCGGGACCGAAGGTCCTCGAAAAAGGGCAGTCTGGCACAGACACAGTTCCCACTCACTGCCTCTACTGCGCTGGGAGGACCCGGCAACCGGGACCACACACAGCCTTGAGAGGACAAAGATCGCCTTAAAGGGGAGGGCAATTTGCCCCCCACTTCCAGATGTTGTTTAGACTAAAAAAGGCTGTTCTTGCTTTGTTCATTCTGTGTTGATGTCTTTGCTTGCTCCGCCGTCTGGTGTTACTATGCATCCTAGATATGTGAAGGTGTCTGTCTGTTCCAGTTGCTGATTCCTTGCTGATATGGGCTCAGGGTTGCTCACATTGAGCATCATGACCTCTGACTTCTTTAGATTGATGTTCAAGCCCACCTGCTGGCTATACTTATTAAGTCTATCCATTTTTTCCTGCATGTGTTGATGTGAATGTGCTAGTAGTGCAATGTCATCTGCATATTCCAGGTCTTCCAATGTAGAAAAAGTAGTCCATCTTATTCCTCTTGGACTGCCCTCTGTTGTCTGGCGCATCACCCAGTCTATAACTGTTAAAAATAGAGTGGTTGATAAGGGGCATCCCTCTCGTACTCCTGTCTTCACCTCAAAGGTTATGTTGCTCTGCCCAATGCTACACGTAAAGTTGGCATAGAGGTTTTTTATGATTGACACTATGCAGCTTGGAATTCCATAAGCCCTCAGTATTTTCCATAAACTGTCCCTATGTATACTGTCAAAAGCCTTTTCAAAATCAACGAAATTAATGTACAGCTGTCTTTGCCATTCTGAGCACTGCTCTATAATGTTCCTGAGGGTAAATATATGATCTACACATCTTCTGTTCTTTCTAAATCCCGCTTGTTCTTTCCTCAGTTTGTGGTCTACTGCTTTTGAGATTCTCTGTATAATTATCCTGCCCAGTATTTTGCTGGAAACAGAGAGAAGGGTGATTCCTCTACAGTTATTGCAGTCTGCAAGATCTCCCTTCTTGGGCAATTTGACAATTATTCCTTTGTTCCACTCTGTTGGTGTTGCCCCTGTTTTTCAGACTTGTGCAAATAGTGGTTCTAATAGTTCTGCTGCTAGCTCAGGGTCTGTCTTGAATAGCTCTGCATTTAAGTTATCATGGCCAGGAGCTTTTCCATTCTTTAACCCTTTGATTGCTGTGATGATTTCTTCTTTTTGTGGAATGTCTGTATTAACATCTAGATCATTTTCAGCCTCAGGAACATTCAATTGTGTCTCTGGTGGTTCCTTGTTCAGAGTTTCTCTGAAATGCTCTGCCCATCTTGTTTCCTGTCCCTCTGCTGTCGTGATGAGATTTCCTTGCTTATCTCTTACTAGTGTAATATTGTTTGCACCTCGTTTTCCGCTGATGAAATTAGTTATTTTGTATACTGTACTTTGTTCATTTCTCAGTGCTGCCTCTTCTGCCTGTCTTGCAAGATCGGTTAGGACATTCATTTTGTTGGCTCGGGTTTGGCGTTTAACTTCCTTGTTCAGCTGACTGTATTGTTTGCTATATAGTTGCTTTAACCTGGGGGACTTCGCTTCTGTTTTCTTTCTTTTCATTTCCTTTCTCATCTTTATGGTGTTTAATATTTCTGGTGTTATCCAGTCTTGCTTCTTCCTTTCCTGGAATCCCAAGCATGATTTGCTGCTTTCCTTATATATTGTTGAAATGGTGTTGAATTTCTGGTCTATATCATCAGTCGATGTCTTTTCCTGACTATGGCAAATTGATATCGTTTCTTTATATCAGCCGCGAAAGCTTTTCTAGTAAGGGGGTCCTTCAATTTGCTGATGTCAAACCTTTTTTGTGTAGTTACAGTTGGTCCTACCATTCTTAGTTTCACTTTCAGTTTTGCTATTTGCTACTACTAAATGGTGATCACTTTCCACATCTGCACCTCTTCTTACCCTCACATCCTGTAATGCATGTCTCCATCTACCATTAATCATGATGTGATCTATCTGGTTTCTGTCCCAACCATTTGGTGATTCCCATGACAATTTGTGAATTTCCTTGTGTGGGAAGAGTGTTCCTCCAATGACCAGGTTGTTAATGCTACAGAAACTTATTAATTTATCACCATTTTCGTTTGCTGTTCCGCAGCCGCATTTCCCCATTACTCTTTCATTATATGTATTGTGTGTTCCAACTTTCGCATTGAGGTCTCCCATTACTATGATAAGATCATATCTAGGTGTGTCTTCTATTTCTTTCTGTATTTGTTGATAGAATTCATCCTTGACCTCTTCATCGCTGTCATTTGTTGGTGCGTAGCATTGTATTATATTAGTGTTGGTGAATCTCCCTCTCAATCTTATTCTTATCATTCTGTTGTTGATGGGTTTCCATTCCAGTAATGTCCTTTCTATTCCTTTCTGTAGAATAATGGCTACACCTTCATTGTGCTGTCCATCCTCTCTTCCAGAGTAAAGTACTGTTTCTCCTGTTGCTGTTTAACTTTTCCTGCCCCTGTCCATCTGCTTTCGCTTATCCCTAGAATGTGTAATCTATAGTTTCTCATTTCTGTTGTGACCTGTTTTAGTTTACCCGTCTCGTTCATTGTCCTGACATTCCAAAATCCTATTCTTGTTTTGCGGTCAGGACATCCGTTTTCGTGTCAGTGGCTTCCTTTCGGCATTCACGACTGACAATCATACGAGCCTCAGACTCCGGATGTCCGTCCCGCAGCAAAGTTTGTTCATTTGTTGTTGTTTCCGTAACTTCATGTCTTTTTACATAGACAGGGATTATGTTATGTTACAGTGCAGTTATTCAAAAGATATAACTGGAAAGTGAAAGAAAAGGGTTAGAGTATATGTTACTGGAAAACTGAAAGAAAGAGTTTGTAACAAAACAGTCTCCCTTATTATCATCTCGTAGATCTTTTGAAGCTTCTGAAGCTTTTTCACATAGGAATAATTCATTAAAGGAAAGTCTGACTCATCAATAGCGCTATCTTTGATGTCCAAGTTCCGAATGGATCCAGACTGTGGGCAGAGTCAGGCATGTTCCAGGTAAATACAACACTTAGCAATTCAGTGTGCATTGAAGCCTCGCCAGGTAAAATTTTATCCTCCCTCCCCTCCTCCCCTGCCCACATCCACTGCTGTGTAGTTTGATAATCTTGTCAACAGTCAAAACTCTCCCTAGGCTGGTCCCAAGCCCGGCTGAAAAAAAGGAGGCAGTAAAGAGGCAGCCCCTCCACCTTGCAAAGACACAACAGGCCAGTCACATGTTTACCTTAAAAAATTATTGCAAGAACCAATGAAGAGAAAACTGGACTCATCTTAAAGGTGACGAACTGACATGAATTATGGACGACGATTTACGGAACATGGAATTGAAGAAGTATTAATAAGAAGGGGGAGGAGATAAAGGAAAATAAAATTAGAAATCCTGGCTCTGATGGAAACTAAGAAAAATGGGCAAGGAGTTGTGGACTTCATTGGCAACATGCTGCTCTACAGTGGAGTCCCCACAAGCGAAAGAGCTAAAGGTGGGTGGAGGGGGTGAGGTGGGGTAGTATTGTGGCTAAAGGCCAAACAAATTCTTCTTCTTCTTCTTCGTTCGCCCTGAAAAGGACGGTGGTTGCGTTGTGTCTGTTTACGCCTAAACTGTGATATCTGCACCTTTCGGTCGACACATCCGACTTCTGCACGGCATTTTTTAGGACCCGGTTTGCCTTCCCATTGCAATCCGTGCTCGCTCAGCCAGCCTGCACTGCTGCACACTGTTTCCAGGACCACCACGTGGAGGTGGAGCACGGTCTTGACCAGCTCTGGTTCGCTGGTCCTGACGCAGGCAGTCAAGCTATGAGTCGCTGACTGCGGTCTCTATTGCTGCGTCTTGAGGTCCCAGGCCAAACAAATAACATCAAAAATTGAACTTTGTCTTGGAGCACATTATGGTGCTAAATCTGAAAGGAGGAGAAACCATAGGCAACCTTGTCATTATGTATGGACCAAACGAAGATGAGTGAGTAGATGTCAAAAATGAGTTGCTTCTAAAGACAGTTGATGATTAGCCTGGATAAAATTATCTTCGGAGATTTCAATGCCAGAGGTGGAAATGACCATGCTAGTTGGAGTTGGAGTTATTGGAAGATATTGAAAATAAACACTAAATGACAGTGGAAAGCAACTCCTTAGATTCTGCACTGAGCAAAATCTTGTCATTATGAACACAAAGTTCCCCCATAATTGCATACATACATACATACACCAGATGTGAACCAACTAAGAGTGAAAAATTAGTCATTGAATATGCCTTTGTTAGGAAGAGCTCATTCAAGTATGTGCGAGATGCTAGAGTCTGGAGAGGGCCAGAGATTGGAAGTGATCACTACCTACTGACAATTAAAAGAACAACTGAAAGAGTTGCTTGACCTAGGCATTGCCCGTCATCATAGAAGAAAATAAATAATTTATCAAAAGAGATGAGGATTAAGGCCTACAAGCTAAGAGAGCCTAAAGTTAAGACAAGGTATTACGTGCTTATTGTGACAGCAGTGAGAAACCTAGAAGAGCAATCAGATAACCTAGAAACTCTCTTGCTTAAATTTAAGGACATAAAAACAGCTGCAGGAGAAGCATGTGGTGAAGGTCGACTTGGGAAGAAGAGAAAGAGGACACCTTGGACAGAAGTTTAAGAGAAAAGAAAAAAGGCAAGGAAGCAATACTTAGAAACTAAAAACACAGCAGGAAAAAAAGAGTACATAGAGAATATGTGATACTTAGAACAGAAGTAAAGAACCAAGGTCCTAGCAGTAAAACAGAAATCCTGAGAAGAATTTGGAAAAAAGATGCTCATGAAAACCAGAAATTGTTCTACTAAAGAACATGAGGAAGGAAAAACAGTGCCCTCTTAAATTTATAAAAGACAAACAAAGCAAATTGCTTACTACCGCAAAAGAAGTGATGGAAAGAATATTTCTCAGAGCTCCTTGACTATGAGCAAAGTCAAGCATCAGAAATGATAACCACTATCACAGAAGAGGAAACCAATGATGATGAAGATAGCATCATGATGGAAAAACTGAAGGCAGCACTGGAGAAAATCAAGGTGGACAAAGCAGCAGGACATGATGGTATAACACCAGAAATGGTTAAGTACATGGGAGCAGCAGGTGACCTATTATTCCTGAGGGTCCTACAGGCAGCCTGGCACCACAAGACCATACCAAAGGATTGGGAGATCATCATGACACTCATATTAAAAAAGGGTGACAACCAACAATGCAGATGTCAAGAAACATATCCCTGTTTAGTGTCCCTGGTAAAATTTACTGTAGAATACTGGAGCAGAGACTCAGATGCCAGGCTGAGCCATGAATGGATGAGGTCCAGTGTGGCTTCCGAGCAAACCGAGGTACTCAGGACCTTACCTTCACACTCAGGCAGCTGAGTGAAAAGGTGAGATGCATCTTTGTTTCTTGGATCTGGGGAAGGCATTTAACAAGGTCCCCTGGAGCAAACTTGGGGACTGCTTGGCAAGGAAGAACATTCCAGCACCTCTGATCCATGCTATACAGAGCATCTATAAGACTAGCAGAAATTTTGTGAGGACGGCAAACTATAAGTTGGAAGAGTTTAGGACCACCACTGGTGTAAGACAGAGTCATATTCTGTCATCTTATCTTTTCACACTCCTCATGGTCGATGTCATCAAAGCATGGAAAGAAAGGACAAAAATGTGTTCAGTGGGGTACTGGAAGATGAGACAGGTCTATATGTCAGAGCTGGCATTTGCCGATGATGTTGCCCTGATTATTAAATCAGAGACACATCTTCAATCCAACCTGCAAATCTGGAAGGAAGAGGAGGAGAAGAGAGGGAGTTATCAGCAGCTCCAAAACAGAAACCATGGTGATCTCAAGACAAGGAAAAAGACATCATATTATGCTGGGAGACCAGATCCTGGAGCAGGTCAACAACTTTAAATACCTTGGGGTTATCATAGACTGAAAAAGAGGCACCAGAGAAAAGTTGGCTACAGGAAGAGCAGCTGGGAGACTTTTTCAAGCAATAAACCGAGGATGTCTCAGCAAAATGAAGATTGGCAAGAAGACAAAGATGGCTGTATACCGCTCTACCTATGCTCCAGTCTTGACATGTGGAAGTGAGCCATGGGCAATGACTACAGCCCACAAAAGCTGGCTTCAAACCTCAGAAATGAGGTATCTGAGGAAGGGGGTTGAAGTTACAAGAAGAGACATCATCCACAACCAGACAATACGGCAGGCATCAGAACTCAGACCCAAGTAGAACAGTCCCAACTACGATGGTTTGCAGAATGGAAGAAGATCGGCTACCACAACAAGTATGGAAATACCAAGAGCCAGGGATCCAGAGTTCGCTGGGAGGACAACATCAGGAAGTCCCTGAAGGATTGAGGACTAGATTTGAACCAGGCCAGGAAAAAGACAGCCGATAGGACAGTATAGTGTTCTCCCTGGCAAACCTCTACACCCCACGGTAATAGAGGAATGACTAAGTAAGTAAGTTAGTCAACAGCCAAGTGGTATTTCCAATCAGGATTCCTGTTCTTTCTTTGTCTTGTTAGAGATTCCCAGGAACTACACTTGGCGCTATAGCCAATATATATATATATACATATACTGAAGCACATTAAAAACGCACCACTATTATATATACTGATGCCGAAAAGCTGGAAAAAAAAAGTGGGAATGGATTTTCCCCGTGTTTGTCATGAGGTAGAGAGCGAATGGCTGCTGGAATGGAAAGTGCATGATTCAACCCACGGGTTTGTGTACAGTCTACATGAAAACAATGAAAGTTACACGTGCAGTACGATTCCCAACAGCTGTGACCCTGAAAATGTGTACGTGTTGTGGCAGTATACTCGGTATAAAAAGGCCGTTGAGACAAAACACCCAGTACATGTGCTTGAAATGCCACGACTATCTGAAAACGACCGCCAACGAGCCATTGGTATGTTGGAGACCGGAATGAGCTCGCGGGACATTGCCAGAAGGATGAATTGCCACCACAACACTTGTATGTCTCAATGAACGTTACGGAACCACTGGCAGTGCCCGGGATAGACTTCGGAGTGGCCAATCACGAGTTACTACCCCTGCGCAAGATCGTCATATTGTGCTGAGTCACCTAAGGAATCGTTCTCTCCCGGCAAGTCAAACACCAAGAGCAATAGTGGGTAGACGTGGGCAAGTCTCTCGAATGACAGTCATACGACGACTCGCTCAGCAGAAGAGAACAAGTGGTAATCTTCAGACTTCGCACAGGTCATAACAGATTGAGATACCATCTATTCAACAAACTAAAGATAGGAACTACTGATGAGTGTGACTGTGGCACTGATAAAATGACTGCCGAACATCTGCTTCAAAGGTGCCCAACATATGAGGAACAGAGAAAACGCAAATGGCCATCACCAGTACCATTCCTGGAGAAAATCTACGGAGATATCAACAGCCTCAGGCTGACCACTGCTTTCTTTGAACTTATTCAAGTTGACATCTGAGGGTGAACGAAGAAGAAGAAGAAGAATACGACGACTCAGAGATACAGGCCTTACTGCAAGACGGCCTTATGTTGGGCCAATCTTGACTCGCAGACATCGTCAGCAGCACCTGCAATGGGCAGAGCAACATGTCAGATGGACTAGACTGCAGTGGAATGCTGTCCTATTCACAGACGAGAGCAGATTCAACATATCCTTTGCTGATGGACGTATGCGGATTTGGCGACGGTGTGGAGAGCGCTTTGCAGATTGCTGTGTTCGTCAGCACAACTGATTTGGAGGTGGCAGTATTCACATTTGGGGAGGATTCAGTTTTCACCATCGCTTGCCTCTTCACGTCTTCCGTGGAAATGTTAATGCTGTGACATATCGAGATGAGGTTCTGGATGCATTGGTTGCTCCTGCGTTCACAAATTATTCAGACTTGCAGCTTCTCCAGCAGGATAACGCACGTGCGCACACCGCATGCATTACGCAGCAATATCTACAGCAGCAGAACATTGTGATGATTGATTGGCTTGCCCTATCACCAGACATGTCCCCTATAGAACATCTGTGGGACGAGCTTGGACGCAGAGTCTACAGGCAAGGTTCTCCAGCTAATCTCCAACAGCTCGAAGCTGCTCTTACACGTGAATGGGACTTGATTCCCCGGAATTTCCTTCAGAGACTTGTGCGTTCCATGCGGAGCCACTGCCAAGCTTGTTTGCAAGCACACGGTGGACATACCAGATACTGAGGATGGTGTGAATGAATTTTTTTATTGGTTGCATGTTTGGTTTTCTCCCTTGCCTGCACAGAATGCAATGAATTTCATAACAATCAAATGTACAAATTAATGACCAGCATGGATTCATAGGAAAATGAATAAAGATTCCAAATATGTAAACTTGTAAACACGTATATTTACATTTCACACTCTGTTCCTGGATTATACAGGGAAGTCAGTCCTATTGTATGGCTCTGAGACATGGAGAACAACAAAGACAACTACCAAAAAGCTACAGACTTTCATAAATGGGTGCTTGCGTAGAATAGAGGGATTAAAATGGTATGACAAGGTTACCAACATGGAACTGAGAACAAGAACTAGACAAGTGCCAGTGGAACAAGAGATGAGAAGAAGACGATGGTGATAGATAGGACACACACTGAGGAAACTTGTTGATAGCATTACAAGGCAGTCCTTGTTCTGGAACCCCCAGGGCAAGAGAGGCAGAGGTAGACCAAGAAGCACATGGAGAAGAGAGCTGGAAACAGATGTGAAAATGATGAGGAGAACGTGGAAATAACTTGAGATGATGGCACATGACAGGAGGACTTGGCATGTGTTTGTTGAAGGCCTATGCTTCTTTGGGAGTGGAGGGTTATGAATGAATGAATATATATAAACGCACACACACCTTTTTATATATATATATACGTACATACATGTACTTTGTTTAATAGCTAGTCATACTATTTAAAAAATATATTTAATTACAGTGGCTCCTTGTTTTTTATTTGGTCCGTAGACTAGAGAAAAGGACACAGTCAACCATTTTGCAAGGAGATGTTGTAAAGCTGAAAAAGTTTAAACAGTTGGAACACAGAAAAGAAGTAAGCAGTAAATGAAAATGTTTGCATGTTATGATTAAAGTTATTAATAAACAGATTATATTAGCTCTAAGTTAACCTAGCAGAGATGGACACTGTTTCTGTAAATGCTAATTTTGGGTAATAGTAATACTCAGTATTATTTGTAAGTATTATATACTGTCAGCGTCATTTTCTATTTTTAAGACATGTAGAAATGTTCATTGGGCAGTATGTTTACCAAAGATAGATGATTTAATAGGGAAATTGAAATGGTAATTCAGTGTCTAATAAACTTATCTATGGGCTCCACAATTTTTAAATAATTAAAAATTCAAGTGACTACAAAGAAACAACTGATAAATACTATATTTATACCAACTATGTGCTATCAGGTTGGATTGTAATCTTTGAACAAGAAAAAAAGATCAATTTATGAAATGGGATGTCAAAAAAAAAAATAGCTAACAAGGCACAAGCGATGTTTTAAGAAGAAAGGTTAGGGGCATTATTGAAACAGCTCCAGTGAAGGGGTACATTCGGAAATAAAAAGTGAGTGGGTTTGGACATTTTGTGTGGGTGAATCTCACTTACTCCCTCAGGCATGTCATA
Organism: Oreohelix idahoensis; assembly: GCA_024509875.1. Taxonomy (NCBI): domain Eukaryota; kingdom Metazoa; phylum Mollusca; class Gastropoda; order Stylommatophora; family Oreohelicidae; genus Oreohelix; species Oreohelix idahoensis. The sequence continues at coordinate 161,869 of JAMPIV010013015.1, read as the reverse complement.
AGAGGTGGCTAATATGATGCTGGCAATCTCATCATGTCAAACAAAATGTTACAGAAGCCATCGGTGCATGGGCATACCAATACTTTGATGCAGGCTTCTTGCAGGGGACCAGCTACAGTGGGGACTGAATGCTATGTAAATAGCAGTATGAACAAGTAGTAGGTAAAAGTAGAATCTCGGTCATCCAGCAAGAGGAGCATATAACCACATAATGAATATGACCAAAAATAGAGGATTTTCCAAAGGAAGATGGATTGCTAGTTTGACAGACACCTTTAAGAAACATGACCACACCAGGCTGCAATTTGTGCACTGAATAGGAAATCAGTTAACGACTGTCCCTGTTGCAGTTTTATCAGTTGTTAATTTATTCAGTTTGATATTTTTCTGTTTTAAAATTCTGTTGATCTGGTAAGTCAGTATGGTGATTTATAGAATTCTCATTTCAGTCTATCCTTAATCCTCAATCTAATCTTTTGTTTGTAGTGAATACACTGACAAAGTATTTAAATTCTTCTTCATTTTCGTTTTCTTCCTGTTCTAATTGTATTTAGGTCTATGCATCGAGAATTTCACAGATAGGAGATATTCAAACTAATTTCCCATATCTAGTATACGAATAAAGTGGGGAACTACATAATAAGGTGAGTTATATATATTTATATTGCATTTTTATCAGGTTGAAAGAAATTTGGAAGATATTCGTCCAGACATGACTGTAGAAATAAAACAGGAACCAGTTGATGAGGTAAGTGAGCTATGTTTTAAATTTTTTAAACTTATTTTAGATTCTTATAATATTGGTCGTGAACAGTGAAGGAAATAATTTCAATATCTGGTAAGAACAGATCCACATAAATGAGATCATTAAAAAGTAAGCATAAAATATGGATTAAAGTGTGGCTTAAGTTTTAGGGGGAGTGTACACACCATCAGAGAGGTCCCAGATTCAGTGCTGTTGTATCTCACCGTGAGTCTCATTAACAAATGAAGAAATTCAAAATATTAAAACAATTTAAAAAATACAATTAACAACTAAAAATATGAAATGGGTCTAAATGTAAAATTGGAGAGAAACTAGACTATTGGGCAATTTGATTTCATGAGAGATATCAAAATTTTTTTGCACCAAAAGTTAGTAACAACATTTTCCTGTTAAATGCCCAGATGTTGTTGTGCATAAGGGTAGCAACCTTATCAAGTAAATGTAATTGTTTACAGAGACCACCACACTGTAAGAGTTGTTTAATATGAGTTTGTGCATAAGGCTAGCAACCTTATCAAGTAAAACTAATTGTTACAGAGACCACCACACTGTAATTGTTGTTTAATATGATGTTGTGCATAAGGGTAGCAACCTTATCAAGTAAATGTAATTGTTACAGAGACCACCACACTGTAAGAGTTGTTTAATATGAGGTTGTGCATAAGGGTAGCAACCTTATCAAGTAAAACTAATTGTTACAGAGACCACCACACTGTAAGAGTTGTTTAATATGATGTTGTGCATAAGGGTAGCAACCTCATCAAGTAAAACTAATTGTTACAGAGACCACCACACTGTAAGAGTTGTTTAATATGAGGTTGTGCATAAGGGTAGCAACCTCATCAAGTAAAACTAATTGTTACAGAGACCACCACACTGTAAGAGTTGTTTAATATGATGTTGTGCATAAGGGTAGCAACCTTATCAAGTAAAACTAATTGTTACAGAGACCACCACACTGTAAGAGTTGTTTAATATGAGGTTGTGCATAAGGGTAGCAACCTTATCAAGTAAAACTAATTGTTACAGAGACCACCACACTGTAAGAGTTGTTTAATATGATGTTGTGCATAAGGGTAGCAACCTTATCAAGTAAAAATAATTGTTACAGAGACCACCACACTGTAAGAGTTGTTTAATATGAGGTTGTGCATAAGGGTAGCAACCTTATCAAGTAAAACTAATTGTTACAGAGACCACCACACTGTAAGACATGTTTAATATGAGGTTGTGCATAAGGCTAGTGTTGTAAAGTTGTTTGTAAACCTGCTGCTTTGGTAAATACACTATGTTGATATACAAATATGCACAGCCAATCCGCATTCAAGGAGTCGCACAAGATGGCTGGCAGACTCTGAGACAGAATAAATTACACGAAGTCACGGTGACGCAAGATGGTGGCAGACAGAATAAATTAGGCATAAAACACTGTCTGTTCGGAACGCTGAAAAAACTAAAAATACGAAAACGCAACTAACCAAACAGTGTGTCACTGCAATCAAAAAAGACGAAAACGCTGCGAACCAGTCAAAAAGGTTCCTTACGCAGTCACATCTACCTATATATATGTGTGCGTTTTATTCAAATATACACACAAACACTAAGACCAGCCAAAATGATAGACTAGAGAAGAGAAAGCTGCCAAGACTGATTCCTGCTTACCTGCATGCCGGGCAGACTTGCTTCACTAAGTCAAGTCATAAGCTGGCTTGTATTAATCTTAGAGGGTATGTAAACTTACTATAAATAATTGTGAAACTAATATCACTTTTAGGAGTTTTAATTAATATGACTATATTGTGTATAATGATTGTGTTTTATAGTATCATGTATAATGATTGTGTATGACTGTTGAAGAAGGAACCCACCTGAAAATAACCTACACCTGTATATAAGTAATATCACTTTAGGATTTTAGTTTTACTATGACTATCATATATAATGATTATATTTTATGGAATTAGGTATAATGATTGTATTTCCTGGTATGAGTGCTGAAGAAGAAAACCAATCTGAATATAACCTAACAGTCCTTGTTAGGACTCATATAACTCCAACCTGAATATAACCTATGACTGTATCATGTATAATGATTATATTTTATGGAATCAGGTATAATGATTATATTTCCTGGTATGATTGCTAAAGAAGAAAACCAACTGAATATAACCTAACAGTCCTTGTTAGGACTCATATAACTACAACAGTATTGTTAGGATATATTTTACCAGCCAGTATAGCACTTATCAGAGATGGCCTGGTATATTATAGGTGGAAGGAAACGGTTGCATCATACCTAGGTGTACAAATTATTGGATGTATTCATGTATTGAATTATTAGAAAAAATGTTTTGTAAGTAGACACCTGTCTTGTCTCGCTATTGCTAAATCATACTGAGCCATGTTGTCATTCATCCTACATGCAGACACCTAAGACACGCTCATCTCATATACACTAGAGATAGGTGGGCTAGATGAGAGAAATTAGCCCCTATTTATCCTTGTTACAGGTTTATTCATGTCATCAAACCTAAGGTCATATGTTCAGGTCAATCCTACTGCCTGGAACTTCGCAGGAGCATAGTGGTTGTGTCGGAGCTACATTCTTAGTCCCTCTCAGTCTTGGGTGGGCTAAAGGATCGATCATCAGCAAAGAAGTGTTGTGTGCATCAAATAAGGACAGAACTGTTTTAAGAGATGAGTACACATTAGTACCATTTCTGTCTGCAAGTGTGAGCAATTAACTGTCCGTGAAGAAAAAGTGATTTAGCATAGTCAGAGACCAGATTAACAGCACAGCTGATATATAATTTTCTATAATTGAGTAACAGCACAGCTTATATAATTTTAATATATATTTGAGTAACCGCATTCCATTTGTTTCTGTATCTGGTTCTGATATAAAAATTATTTAATTTCATATTTCTGTCAATAGTCCACCACTCTTGTGTAAGATATAACTAAGTAATTGCTTAATGAATATATTGTATGTTAATGTCAGATGGTGTAGCGTAAGGTTTTTCTAGTATGAAGATAGTGTTAAGAGAAGAAATAGAATTCTCTCCAGAATGTATGAAGTCCCAGTGTCAGAGAAGAGCACTGGTATCACTAGTGAGCTACGGCTGCGAATACTCTGAGCTAGACAATAGTTTAAGGCTTCAGAAATATACTTTGCCACCTTAGCTGTAGTAACTCCTGTGATATTATAACAAATCAGAAAAAGTAACTCAACTTAAACAGTTAAAAATTTGAAAAGTCACGAGTACAATTTCAAAATTTATTAGGTACAACTATCTAATTTGGTAATGAATGGTGAGTGTTGAACGATGGTGATTATGGTTATGTATTACATCAAATTGATAATATATTTATAAGTTTAACCTTAACCAAAAAGTCCCCATGGGATCTTTAAATTATGTTGCACCACAAATGTTCCCTCACTGTTGGGAATTATCTTAGTCTGTCTCTTTTAATCTATTCCCTAATGTCTCATCATATGACCGTTGGAAGTCTCACATTAGCCACTGGAATATTGTCTAGTTTACCCAACTTTGAATCAGCTCTTATCCAGATATGGGTTGACACATAACATTGGTTATCTGTAAGTCACACTTCAATCCAATCCCTGCAATCAGGGGGAAAAAAAGCTCTGGAACACTTCAACCTCTGGGCTCCTGTTATGGTTAGGTAGCAGGATCGAAGGTCCACTTGACTTCAGGGTTTTTGAGATTTGACTATAGAACCTGGAACGAGGAGGATTGAGGGCTAGGCAATGTCATGGAGACCTGTTACATCTTATGGTGTGATGAGATGAGGGTGTCATCAGATGTCTGCATGTATGATAAATGATACATGGCTGTGTATGATTTAGATATAGAGAGACAGACTGGTGTCTACTGCAAAACATTGTATCAAATATAATAATACATGAATAATCAAAACAATATGAATATATGGACAGGATGCAACCTTTTCTGTCCTCACCTACATGCCAAGTCGGTACTGGTCTTGCTGGTGGGTTATAGACCCAGACAAAACCAGAATAGATATATTTAGCCCTGACAAGGACTGTGGTGGTTATATTTCAGGTTTTCCAATCTTCAGCATCATATTCACACAAACAGATGTCCGATACATTCACAACACACCAAAATCTGAAATAAAATTGATATTATTCACATAAATATACTTGTATATATAGTAAACCTACACACCCTCTGAGATCGATTCCAAGCTCTTATGAAGACTGTAATCTGTGAGGAAGATCTGCAACTGACGTAGTCTAGACAGAACTCTACTTGTCTTCTGGCTGGGTTTTAGTTGTGTATGATTTTGAATTGAGTGTTCTCGCCTTAAATATTGTAAGCGCGGGCGTCTCGGAGGCCAACAAGGTTTGGTCCCTTTCAAGCACTGAAAATTTCTCTTCTTTTGGGTATTATATGCTTCTGTCCCATCTATCGCTCCAATACACACTCACCCAAGTTTATCCAGCACGTTGTCTTATCTTTCCTTTATCTTCCTTTACTGGAAGCTTCCTTTTCATATGCTTAAACCTACAATCGCGTAATGCATGTATTTACCATAAATTTATAATGATTATCCCTAGGTTAGGCCTGTGATGTGAAAGTCCAATAAAACTGCAAATATCTAATTATATACATACTTCTTCCGACTTTCCTTTTGGATTTCCATTCCTGCATATCCTTTCCATGAAAATCTTTAATCCTTTTCACAATTCGCTGTTACATTGTCCCTGTACAAACGAAATTATGTTTCTAACATTCGACACTTTCCTTCGCCATTGTGAACTGGCTTCACTCTGATAACATAGCCGACTGCGCATGCACGACAGCTACTATTTTTAGAATGCTTAGTTACAGGCAGTTCGTTTTCTTTGTTTTCACTCCGGTCAAGGCTTGTCGAAATCCTCATCTCTGTTCCATCAGTCCATTAACTAAGCGTGTTTTTGCACACTTTGCTACAGATGGCCAATTCATTTAACTGGTATTCCTTATATGTGATCTGCAGGGAGATTAAAAAGTTGCACCCTGTTTTTGTTTTGTTATATCCTCACTTGTATTATTGGATATACCTGAAACAAATGTCAAAACAAAGAGCATAACTGCCATTTGACATTGACTAATTTTTATTCCCAGAAAAAAAAAATAAAAAAATTCAAACATAAAAACTAATATGGCCAAGAAACTGATGAAACAAAGGGAGAGAAACAATTGCCTGATATGAGGTCATGTATTAATCAGACAGGATTTCACATTGAGGTGTGATGTTAATGGGGCACATAATTTTTATGTAATTAAATAGCAGTTAATTCTAATTAATTTGACATTTTGTTTTTCATATAATTTAGTTGTTTTGGAATGAGGGAAAAACATTAAAATACAGTATAATCCACTTAAGCAGAACAAACTTCCATCAGTACACTACAATGCTAACATTCATTAAACTAGCAGAAAAAGTAATTGTAAGGCCGACTGAGTGAACATTTGTTCACCTCGGTTTGCGAGAAAAGGGTTTGCTTTATATTCTGACAGTAACGGGAGTACATGTTTGAGATCTGAATATAAACAAATACTGACACCCAAGGCCTGTGAATAGTAAATACTAAATTTAAACCAGTATTTGGCAGACAGCCTTTAAGAAAGAAGGAAGGACAACACTAGACAACAGGTAACTTACATCCGCTTGATTGTCCTGCAGTAGTTATCGCTCTAGGAATCCGTGAAGGAACCGCTAATTTAAAATGCAAAAATACTAAGCCAAAACGCAATTAAAACATTTTTACACCTGCTACTATGATACTAGCAATTAACTTGACACTGCATTTTAGACTTTGCTAAGTTGCTTTTGAAAACTTTAAGAGATGCAGAAATAAAAATTTAAAATCAAAATACTTGTTTCTGAAGAGTTAAAATAATTGCTTCAGCTTTACGTCCTATTCTGAAGTAAATGTTCATCTGTGAGCAGAATTTTGAATAAGTAGAAGTACAGGGTGGTCATAAAGTCTTTCCCTGATTTCAAATTTTTACGAGATCCTCCAGATGTTAAAAGCATCAAAGCTTGGTATATAAAGTTTACGGACACTGGCAGCGTCGGTGACATGCCCAGAGCAGGTAGGCCTCGTATGAGTGAAGAAACTGTGGACATAGTGCGCACGGCGTTTCAACGCAGTCCTATGAAATCAACCTATCGTGCCTCAAGAGAACTTGCAATCCCTCGAATATTAGTGTTGAAAATCGCAAATGTTGAAATCTACAAATAGCATTAAAAAACTGTTTTAGTTCTGGAATAATTTCCAAGAAACCAAATGTCTCTGCACAGAATACTTTTTTTGTTTTTAATTTTTGAAATCAGGGAAAGACTTTATGACCACCTTGTATTTTAGATGGCCCCAACCCCAGCGACTTCTACTTATCCATACTGCACTGTTTAGGGAATGACTTTTCAATTACCTGTATATACGGACAAGTGTTTTTTACTGTTTGTGACCAGGTTACTGAAAGTATGGAAGATGATGTCCTAGATCTCAGTTTAAAAATACAAGAAGAAGTCGATTGTGATGTGAGTAAAATATTTTTATTGTAAGTAATACGTTTTTGTAGTTGTCAAGTTTGAGCAAAGATTATCTGGTTGAGGATGGTAGTTCAAGGAAAATTCTCCTAATCATTTGGATGAATACCATCATCAGACAAGAACTGCTTACTTAAGGCAACCAAGAGGACATGCACACCATCATAGCTGGCAGACGCTGGAGTTGGGCTGGCCACGTCCTCAGGAGATACCCTGATGCCATCACAAGAGCAACTATGCTATGGACCCCTGAAGTAGAATGAAAGAGGCCGACCAAAAACAACTTGGCGGAGAATTGTGGAGGCCGAGATGCAAAGAATGAACCAGAGCTGGGGCACTGCACGAAGGATGGCCGCCGACCAAGCAAAGTGGAAGCAGTTTGTTGCTGCCCTACAAGACACCATCAGGCGTGATGGCCACTGACTGCTTTGATAGCCGGCGGCTAAGGATCAAAGAAGAAGATGGTAGTTCTCTGTGTAGGTAATGGCTGTCTCTGAAGAAATAATAGGACTTCTGCACCCTCAGATTGCTAATATGAAGTTGTGTGTAATGAGGATGGAAACCTCAAAATACATCTGCTTCCAAGCTAGGAGGAAGAAGCAATTGGCATACTATGCTTTCTCCACCATCTAAGGGAGCTCTCCAAATATGCAGAGCTAAAATACTGTGCTTTGATTCTGGGCTCTCCCAAGGAGTTGTCACATCCTACACAGAGCCACTTCTCAGCTCCCCTTGCCTATCATGAGATCCTCCTGCATGCAGCCACCAGGTAAAAAGCCAGAGTTACGTCTGGGGCCCAAGTGACTCCTCCAAGCTTAGTGTGCAGTGCTGGGTTCTCAACATGTTTCACCACAGGGGAAATCCATGGAAGTGTGTGGACGATTTCCAAGAGTTAGTGGTGGTGTAATTAGCCTCACAGACAAGATCACTTCCACATTTGAATACTGTTGCACTGAGCTTATCTGGTGGTCATATAAGGATGACTCTAGATATGCCTCCATGTATACTGGCAGTATATTCTGTATCATCATGAGTATCACCCTTCAGCTCCCCACAGAGCATAGACCTTGAATAAACTTCTACCACATCTTCATGTCTCATGCCACCAGTTCAAGGTTTTTCCATGTCTTCATCCTTTTCATCTCTGCCTCCAGTTATCTTCTCTCTGTGTTTTTTTGGTTTGCCTCTACCTCTTTCACCCTGGGGGTTCCAAAACAATATTCTGTATGGTTATTGTATGTTTGATTGCTTTACAGTTAAAAGTTGTGACATGTAATATAATGTTACATTTACCAGGCTGTAAGAAATACTGAAACAGATGTCCCAGATGAAAGTGTAGAAATAAAACAGGAAGTAGACGATGAGGTAAGTTAGAGTTTTTCATCATTTCCCTTTTCGTTGTCAATGACACATGGAGACACCACGGCAACTGGCTCCCTTGTAGGAAACCTTCTCAAATGCTCTTGCAGAGGTGTCTTCTGAAGCAGTTATTTTTACAAGATGAGGTTGCCAGCCTCATGCACAACCTCATATTAGTCACCTTGTACAACATGCCTGAGGGAGCAGTGGTACTGTTCTTTATTTGTCACATAAGTGACGTGACGGAACTACACGGGGCAAGTAAGAGTTTTACAAATGACCAAGGGAGCCGCGCTGGTGTAATGGCTACGACGTTGTACTGGCGACCAGGTGTTCATGGTTCAAACCCGGCCGTCGGCGTTTGAAGAAATGTTTACGACCGGAAATTTGACTGAATAACCTGAACGGCTCCTGCACATAAATCCCGTGTGGATGGGAAGGAGCAAAGCTCCTGACCGGGTTGGAAGGAAAGTCCACTGACCCCCCAGCCTCGCAATGACATGTCATTGGGCCGAAAGAGCTGGAAAGCTCGAGTGCCGCTGGTTATAGAAAAAAAAAAAACAAATGACCAAATAACTTAAAATGTATAGCTGTACTCACAGTAAATTTGTTGTTGTTTAGTGTATAGTCCAACAGTTATCACTCTTCTTGTGTTATCTGTGCACGTGCATCAAACATTTTTTAAAAATCTCTCAAGATTAAAAAATAAAAAAAGAATGCTGAGGGTTATGATTTCCAGTTTAAATACTAAAACGGGAACAAGTATGTAAAGTAACATGAATATCACCAGACCATAGAACAGCAAATAAGATTCTCATATATGCATAAGCAAGAAGTTTAGATCATCATTATGTGGCACAAAGGTATATAGAGGAGCAAATGTGGCATCGGATCACCATATTCTGATAGACAAAATAAAGATAAAACTCAAGAAATTTATAAATTAATCAGGATCAACCTTGAGAGTTTAAAAGAGTCCATAGACAGACAACTGAGAGATTAGCAAGCAGGTTTTCAACAAAACAGATCCTGTACAGACCAGATAGCCACATTGAGAATAATAGTTGAACAAAGTCTGAAATGGAATTCACCACTATACATTGGATTTGTGGACTATGACAAGACATTTGGCAGTGTAGACAGAGAATCACTCTGGAAATTGAAGATCATTAACTTAATAAAGAAAACTTATGAAGACATGACATGCAGAATTTAACATGAAGGACAACTTACAGAACAGTTTGGGATAAGAACTGGAGTGTGACACGGAGACTCCGACACCTAGCTGAGCCACAATTGGATGAGATCCAGTGCGGATTCCAAGCAAACTGAAGTACTCAAGACCTAATCTTCACACTCAGACAGCTGAGTGAAAAGACCCTTGAGTATAAGAGTGAGATCCATCTTTGTTTCATAGATCTGGAAAAGGCGTTTGACAGGGTCCCCTGGAGCAAACTTTGGGACTGTTTGGCAAGGAAGAACATTCCAGCACCTCTGATTCATGCTATACAGAGCTTCTACAAGTCTTGCCATCAATGGTACCTATACCTTGTAGCGGTATGGCAGCTTGTGTACCCTGACAATCCCCAGAGCTATGCCAGTGGGAGATTTACTCCTGGTAGGTTCAACCAAGCTGGACTGGTCTGCGTGGGTAGGGGTCAGGCAAAAGCTGGTACTCTGGTCCTCCAGGTTGGGGGTTTTAGCACAGGGCCGACACCCCTGTCTATGTAAAAAATCGCACATGTTATGGAAACAACAATAAATGGAAAAACTTTGCTGCGGGACGGACATCCGGAGTCTCAGGCTCATATGACTGACAGTGGTGAAAGCCAAAAGGAAGCCACTGGCATGAAAACGGATGCCCCGACCGCAAAACACGAAACCAGAATTGGTTTTTGGAACGTCAGAACTATGAATAAGGCAGGAAAGCTGAGACAAATCACAGCAGAGATGAGGAACTACAAAATACATATCCTGGGAATAAGCGAGAGCAGATGGACAGGTAAGGGGAGAATAAAAACAGCTACAGGGGAAACAGTACTTTATTCTGGCAGAGAGGATGGTCAGCACAACAAAGGTGTAGCCATTATCCTAAGAAAGGAATGGAAAGGTCTTTACTGGAATGGAAACCCATCAACAACAGACTGATAAGAGCAAGACTGAGAGGGAGGTTTACCAACACCACAATTATACAATGCTATGCATCAACAAACGACAGCGATGAAGAGATCAAGGACGAGTTCTATCAACAGGTACAAAAGGAATGGAAACTACAACCAGGTACGATCTCATTATAGTAATGGGAGACCTAAATGCAAAAGTGGGAGCATATAATAATTATAACGAAAGAGTAATGGGGAAATGCGGCAGTGGAACAGCAAATGAGAATGGGGACAAATTAATAAGCTTCTGCAGTATTAACAACCTGGTCATTGGAGGAACACTTTTTCCACACAAGGAAGTGCACAAGGATGGGAATCACCAAACGGATGAGACAGAAACCAGATAGATCACATAATGATAAATAGCAGATGGAGACATGCACTATAAGACGTGAAAGTAAGAAAAGGCGCAGATGTGGGAAGTGATCATCACCTAGTAGTAGCAAGACTGAAGGTGAAACTCAGAGCTGCTGGACCAGTTGCAGTCAAACAGAAAAGATACAACATCACGAAACTGAAGGATCCCCTCACCAGAAAAGCTTTCGTGGTCGACGTAAAGAGAAGATATGAGATTATCAAAAGCCAGGAAAGAACAGAGACCGGTGATGTTGACCAGAGATTCAACACCATCTCAACAATATACAAGGAAAGCAGCAAGTCATGCTTGGGATTCCAGGAAAGAAAGAGCTAAGACTGGATAACACCAGAAACGCTAAACACCAAGCGAAGAGAAAGGAAATGAAAAGAAAGAAAACAGAAGCTAAGTCTCCCAGGTTAAAGGCAATATATGGTGAACAGTACAGTCAGCTGGACAAGGAAGTTAAACGTCAAACCCGTGCTAACAAAAGGACATTTCTGGATGACCTTGCAAGACAGGCAGAAGAGGCAGCACTGAGAAATGAACAAAGCACAGTATACAAAATAACTAAAATCATCAGTGGAAAACGAGGTGCAAACAATATTACATTAGTAAGAGATAAGCACGGAAATCTCATCACGACAGTAGAGGGACAGGAAACAAGATGGGCAGAACATTTCAGAGAAACTCTGAATAAGGAACCACCAGAGACACAATTAACCTTTAGCACGCTGCATTCTTTTCCCGAAAATGTGCCCTGCAGCTGCATTCTTTTTCTGTTTTATAGTGGATGATTTGTAAATTTTATAGTTTTTTTGTTTTTTGGTCAATTGCTCTAATTTTTGGACTGCATAGAAATAAATGAATGATGAATCTGGTGATGTAAATTTTGTTTGTGTACATGTTAGATGAGATAGGAAGAAAGGAATGGAAAGATGAAAAAAAAACGATAAAACAATTTAAAAAAATATTTTTGTAAATTTAAAAATTTTTTTAAAAATTTAAAAACATAACCAACAAACAAATAGTCCTTATCCCTTGCATCTCAATGAATCATTTGACCAATACAAATCAAATGACGATCTTTTCGTTACAACCATCATCAGTTGCAAAGCAACAATCGTCAGCAGTGACGTTCGGCCGTAACCCTAACCTTTTCCATAAACCTAATCCTAAACCCCTAACATTAGACATACTAGCAATGACATTCTAAATTTGTTTCCATCTCGGCCATCAAACATATTCTGAGAACCGATATCAGTGCTTATAAAGACAAAAATCTCATCCCCATCGCATGGCGTCAGAATACAATAAAATTAGAGCGAAAATGGCCGCGTGTTCGATGCCGATTCATTTCGATTAAAAAAATTCACAGAAAATAAACGCGGATAGCCATCACTAAAATAAAAACCGGAAAAGAAAGTGAAATCTCTTTCACAGAAGAGTCAATTTTAACACCCAGGGTTAAGTCACGTGCACACAGATTCGAATCCAGGTTTGCCGACGATATCCGAGTGTCGAGATAAACCGCCTGCAGCTGGGAGAACATAGGAAAACTCAGGCGGGAGCTCCCGCCTCCAGCGTGCTAAAGGTTAAATGTTCCTGAGGCTGAAAATGATCTAGATGTTAATACAGACTTTCCACGAAAAGAAGAAATCATCAGAGCAATCAAAGGGTTAAAGAATGGAAAAGCTACTGGTCATGATAACTTAAATGCAGAGCTATTTAAGACAGACCCAGAGCTAGCAGCAGAACTATTAGAACCACTATTTGCACAAGTCTGGAAAACAGTGACAACACCAACAGAGTGGAGAAAAGGAATAATTGTCAAATTGCCCAAGAAGGGAGATCATGCAGACTGCAATAATTGGAGAGGAATAACTCTTCTCTCAGTTCCCAGCAAAATACTAGGCAGGATAATTATACAGAGAATCTCAAAAGCAGTAGACCACAAACTGAGGAAAGAACAAGCAGGATTTAGAAAAAACAGAAGATGTGTAGATCATATATTTACCCTCAGGAACATTATAGAGCAGTGCTCAGAATGGCAAAGACAGCTGTACATTAATTTCGTTGATTTTGAAAAGGCTTTTGACAGTATACATAGGGACAGTTTATGGAAAATACTGAGGGCTTATGGAATTCCAAGCTGCATAGTGCCAATCATAAAAAGCCTTTATGCCAACTTTACGTGTAGCATGCAGAGCAACCTAACCTTTGAAGTGAAGACAGGAGTACGACAGGGATGCCCCTTATCAACCACTCTATTTTTAACAGTCATAGACTGGGTGATGCGCCAGACAACAGAGGGCAATCCAAGAGGAATAAGATGGACTACATTTTCTACATTGGAAGATCTGGAATATGCAGATGACATTGCACTGCTAGCACATTCACATCAACACATCCAGTAAAAAACGGATAGACTTAATAAGTATAGCCAGCAGGTGGGCTTGAACATCAACCTAAAGAAGACAGAGGTCATGACGCTCAATGTGAGCAACCCTGAGCCCATATCAGTAAGGAATCAGCAACTGGAACAGACAGATGCCTTCACATACCTAGGATGCATAGTAACACCAGACGGCGGAGCAAGCAAAGACATCAACAACAGAATGAACAAAGCAAGAACAGCCTTTTTTTTAGTCTAAACAACATCTGGAAGTCCTCTCAGTACAGCACAAGCACAAAATTAAGATTATATCAGAGCTGTGTGCTTTCTGTGCTTCTCTATGGCGCAGAGAGCTGGAGAGTTACAGAGAAGGAAATGTCGAAATTGTCCTCTTTTCACACAACATGCCTAAGAAAAATTCTCCGAATCTTTTGGCCGAATACCATCACCAACCAAGATCTGCTTACTCGGAGCAAGCAAGAGGACATGCACACCATCATAGCTGGCAGACGCTGGAGCTGGGTTGGCCATGTCCTCAGAAGAGACCCTGATGCCATCACAAGAACATCTACGCTATGGACCCCTGAAGGAAAACGAAAGAGAGGCCGACCAAAAACAACTTGGCGGAGGACTGTGGAGGCTGAGGTGCAAAGAATGAACCCGAGTTGGGGCACTGTACGAAGGATGGCCGCTGACCGAGCAAAGTGGAATCAATTTGTTGTTGCCCTACAAGACACCACCAGGCATAATGGCCACTGACTGCTTTGACGGTCGGCGGCTAAGGATCAAAGAAGAAGAAAAGAAGATAAGTCTTGCAGAAATTATGTGAGGACAGCAAACCATAAGTCAGAAGAGTTCAGGACCACCACTGGTGTAAGACAAGGTGATATCCTGTCACCTTATCTATTCATACTCCTCATGGACAATGTCAACAAGGCATGTAAGGAGAGAACAAGAAAGTATTCAGTGGGGTACTGGAAGATGATACAGGTCTGTATTTCAGAGCTGGCATTTGCTGATGATGTTGCCCTGATTGCTAAATCAGAGGCACATCTCCAATCTAACCTGCAAGTCTGGAAGGAAGAGCTGGAGAAGAGAGGGATAGTCATAAGCAGCTCTAAAACAAAATCCATGGTGATATCACGAGAAGAAAGAAATCAGATTAAGTTGGGAGAACAGGTCCTGGAGCTGGTCAACCACTTTAAATATCTCGGAGCTATTATAGACCGAAAGGGAGGCATCAAAGAAGAGTTGGCCACTCGAAAAGCAACAGCTGGGAGACTTTTTCAGGCCATAAATCGAGGATTCCTCAGCAAGAGAGAGGTTTGTAAGAAACGAAGATGGCTGTATACCGCTCCACCTATGTCCCAGTCTTGACATATGGATGCGAGTCATGGGCAGTGACTACAACCCACAAAAGGCAGATCCAAACCTCAGAAATGAGGTATCTGAGGAAGGTGGTTGAAGTAACAAGAAGAGACATGGTCCGCAACCAGACGATACGTCAAGGCCTAAAATCCCACCCCCTGCAGACCCAAGTAGAACAGTCCCAACTAAGATGGTTTGGCCATGTCTGCAGAATGGGAGACGATCGGCTACCAGGACAAGCATGGGAAACAAAGAGCCAGGGATCCAGACCCCCAGAGTCCGCTGGGAGGACAACATTAGACAATCTTTGAAGGATCGAGGACTAGAATGGAACCAGGCCAGAAGAAAATAGCCGATAGGATAGTCTGGCGCTCTCTGTTCCAAACCTCTACACTTCACGGTAGAAGGAGAACGACTAAGTAAGTAAGTGTGACATGGATGCCTCTTGTCTCAGTTTCTTTTCTTACTAGCAATAGATTGGGTTATGAAAATATCAATGTCATAAACAGAAATGGAATCCAGTGGAATCTGACTAAACAGTTTGATGATCTAGATTTTGCAGAGGACTTGGCTCTTCTGTCCCATTACTGTAATCAGATGCAAGTCAAAATAAAAATACTCGAGAGGTTACAGCAAGTGAGTCTGAAAATACACTGGAAAATGACAAAGATAATGAGAATAAATGCAATACATGATAACAGTTTTGAACTTGAAAAAGCACTGCTACAATATATGGTCATACACATATCTTGGCATCAATATAAACAAAGTTGGAGGGACAGACAATGATATCAATATAAGAAAACATAAAGCAAGAGGATCTTTCATTTCATTAGGAAACATTTGGAGATGATGAGAAATCAAGTCCAACACAAGTTAGTCCTGTTGTGTGGCAGCGAAACATGGAGAACAACAAAAACAACAACCAACACGCTACAGACTTTCATAAATGGGTGCTTGCATAAAATAGAAGGATTGAACCTTGTATGACAAGTTTGCCAGTGTGGGACTAGAACCAGACAAGTGGCATTGGAACTAGAGATGAGAAGAAGGCACTAGTAATGGATATGACACACATTGAGGAAACCTGTTGATAGCATTACAAGGCAGCCCTTGTTCTGGAATCCCCAGAGAAAGAAGAAGAGGTAGATCACAAAACACATGGAGAAGAGAACTGGAGACAGAAGTGAAAATAATGAGGAAGACATGGTAAGATCTTGAGCTGATGGCACGTGACAGGAGGACTTGGCATGTGTTTGTTGAAGGCCTATGCTCCTTGGGGAGCTAAAGGGTATAGATTGATTGTTTGCAACAAGATGGCAGACCTCACAGTTAACTGATACTCAACTCAGAAGTTTTTTTTCCCAGTTTAGAAACAGCATGGTTGTATAGACTGTAATCAAGGTCTTTGTTGTGCAGGCATCTTGTGGGAGTAGTTGCTCAGAAAATTTGGATGTTCATTTCCAAAAAGATGACATCTTTGACAGCGCCATGTCCGAGAGACAGAAATTAAACCAGACTGATTCATGGGAAGATGAAGAAGGTAAGCATATGAAGTATTCACTCATTACCCTTCAGTTCCCTATGAAGCATAGGCCTTCAACAAATCCTTCTGTCCCATGTCATCAGCTAAAGTTCTACTAATCTTCCTCATCCCTTTCATTTCTGTCTCCAGTCATCTTTTTGTATTTTGGTCTCCCTCTGCCTCTCCTACACTGTGGATTCTAGACCAAGGATTGCCCTGTAATGCTATCAGTTTGTTTACTCAGTGTGTGTGTGTGTCCTATCCATTATCAACATCATCTTCTCATCTCTTGCTACACTGGCACTAGGCTGGTTCTTGTCATCAGTTCCACATTGATGATCTTGTCATGACATTTCAAATTCTTCTATTGTATGCAAGCACCCGTTTATGAAAATTGGCAGCTTCTTGATATGAAGTATCATGATCACCATTTTTCTTGTCACTCCCTATGGAGCATGGAGCCACCAGTGTTACTGGCCCCCCTTACAGGAAGCCTGCACAAAGCATTCATGTGCTCTATCAGCCATATTGGCCACCTTGTACAACGTGCCTGAGGGAGCAGACGTCTTTATCTCACAAAAGAACCACACGGGGTCATATGGGGTATGTTGGTCACTTATTTGTGGTTTGAGGTGAGAAACAGTTGTAAGTTTATGGAGTCATGAAATGATAAAAGAGAATTTCAATGAAATGTTTCATTGTAAATCTAGCGTCAGATCATGAGAACTAAGTAATCATGGTACCAGGCGCATGCATCTAACAAATGCATTTTTCTCTTATGTCCTTGTCAGTCATCCAACATCAGCCATTGATGTGTATTTCCTGTCTAGCCGCTGACACTGAAAAATAATAATAATAATAATAATAAATTCTTTAAGCGCCAAACACGGCGCATAAGGCAGAAATCAGTGCTCTCCAGGTTGTTCGTTGTGACGCCACTCCTCTTAGCTCTTGCACATTATTTAGGCCCAACGTTCTTCCTTCTCTTATTATTGTTCTTCTGAGTGTTTCTTTTGGTCTTCCTTTTTTCCGCTTACCCTCAGGAACCCAAGTGAGCGCCTGTAGTGGTATTCTGTTGTTTTGCATTCGTAGGACATGACCGATATATGACCATCGTCTTTTCCTTATATAGTCGGAGACATATTTCTGCCTAGAGTCTTCTCTTATTTGTCGATTAATTGAAAAATGGTACCAAGGTAATTGTTGTTTCTTCATACACCTTGACAGCTTTATTGTTTGAGCCTGGGTGTAGTGAGAGAAAATTTGAAGATTCCTCTAATTTTTCTGTGAATTCACTCTTGTCACAAATGAGGTTATCTTAACTTGCTCACATAGGTGTGACCTTTTTGTGAAACTAACACTTGGACTCGTATTTATTTATTTTTTTAACCAAACTTGCGTGTTCATACGCATATTTACATTTAAGGTTTTCATCGTACAGGGTGATCTGAAAGTCACTGTGCACCTATCAATCTGAACTCCCAACCTTTCAGTGAAACAGTGATACTGCAGAGAAAGTATCTAAGAAGAAATTAGGGAACGACTGTGCCAAGCTGTGGCACACAGAAAATTCATAATTATATTAATAGGTACAAGTTAACTTTTAAATTGGTATGCTTGAGCATTTGATTAGGTATTGTCAGGTGCAGAGTGACATCAATTTCCATTTATTTTCTAGTGCAGTGACAGTTCATCTTGCCATCTGTATTTTATTTAGATATCACTGTCAGTTCCTTACAACTTTGTCCATGTTGCTCCTATATGTCCAAATCTTGTAGTGATGTTTCTCCAGATTCAGTCTGGCTATCATTTGCCATATTAATTCCCATCATCCTTGCCTTACATCTGTCTCTTTTCAGACCCAGGTGCCATGACCTGTCATCAAATGTTCTCATTTTGTCTTGCCTCTAGTTATGATAATGGCATAGAGGGGTCAGTTTTACTGGCAAAATCAACATCATTGAGCTGATTTGTCAGAAGCCACTGAATTCCATTTATGTTGGTTGATGTTGTTTTCATAACCGTAATGTAGCCAGTGAGAAGAGAAATGATGACAGGGATCCCTGCCCAACACCAGTTCTTATTTCAAAATTGGGACCCAAAGATGCAGCAGCAGCCAGCGACCCATAGCTTGACTGCTTGCGTCAGGGTCAGCGAACCAGAGCTGACCAAGACCCTACTCCACCTCTACGTGGTGGTCCTGGAAACAGGCTGCATCACTGCAGTCTGGCTGAGAGAGTAGGGATCGAAGAGGGAATGCAAACCCGGTCCCAAAAAATGCTGTGCTGAAGTCGGATGTGTCGGCCGAAAGGCGCAGATATCGCAGCTCCGATGTAAACAGACACAACGCAACCAACGTCCTTTTCAGGACGAACGAGGAAGAGGAAGAAGAATTTCAAAATTGTCCTATATGCTTTGTCTTTTTTATTTTTTAAATAAAATGTTGCCTCGTTTTGGCTACGTTCAACCTAGTCGGTTATATTAGGGCACATGTCCACATATAAAAGACCTTTATGTCTCAGTTTGAAAAAGTTATGCAGTTATATATGCTTTGTTGTTTAAATTAGTAAATCTTTTATCTGTCTCATGTTTTTATTTTCTTTAATTCAAATGCATATAGTTGAATTTGATTAAGGTAAATGTATATATGATACAACCTGATTGTATCATACATGTGCATGTGATAATAATCATCAGTCAGTGTTTGTTTTTTTTTTCATTTCAGGTGCCCAGTTCTTTGACCAGAATCCTCATACTTTCTCTGAGGCTGATTTTTCGCATGTGAAAAGTATACACGGTTCTGAAAAGTTTGAACATATGAAAAATGGAATTTTCTCAGACAGGTTGCCAGAAAACACAAGAGACACCATTAGTAAAATGGCAGGCTTGAAAGGAAACAAGTTTTTTGCTACTGCCTCTGAACAAAATAACATCCAGTCAAAACTAAAAAAAGATGGGTCACTGAATGTCTCAGATTCTGAGATGATAACAGTAGACACAAATGAGACTCACAAGGATTATAATGCAGTGTTCAAAAGTCAAGACTGTGGCAGGGAATCTGCAGCACAGATATTTGTCTATCAGGAAAGTACTCGCCTCGGGGAAAATAGTGCAGGTTTTAAAGTATGTGGTAATATACAACCACATGAAGTGGTTGGTGAAGGAGAGAAGTTTTTTAAATGTGATGTATGTGGAATATTGTTCCGTGAGAGTGCTGATCTCAGTAAACATAAACTTGCACATGCGGATGAGAAGATGTACCTGAGTGGTATTTATGGTGTAGGGTTAATTAAGAAGTACAGTGCACAGGGGCAAGAAAAAGATCCTATGGGAGAAACCCCTTATAGATGTGATTTAGGACATGCAGGAGAGAAACCTTACAAGTGTGATTTTTGTGGTGCGGGATTTTCACGAGTTAGAAACCTGAAGTCACACAGATTGAAACATACGGGTGAGAAACCTTACAAATGTGATTTGTGTGGTGCAGGTTTTTCCAGGAATGATATTCTAAAGACGCACAAAAGAAAGCATACTGGAGAGAAGCCTTACAAGTGTGATGTTTGTGGTGCAGGATTTTCTCGGAGTGGGCATTTAAAGGTGCACAAAATGAAACATACAGGAGAGAAACCTTTCAAGTGTGATATTTGTGGTGCAGGGTTTCCTCGAAGTTGTTCTCTAGATACACACAGAAGAAGACACACGGGAGAGAAACCTTATAAATGTGACATTTGTGGTGCATGTTTTATCCAAAATGGACATCTTAAGATACACAAAAGGACACATACAGGAGAGAAACCTTACAAGTGTGATATTTGTGGTGCAGGGTTTTCAAATAGTAGTCACGTTCAGCGACACAAAAGAAAGCACACAAGAGAG
Organism: Oreohelix idahoensis; assembly: GCA_024509875.1. Classification (NCBI taxonomy): domain Eukaryota; kingdom Metazoa; phylum Mollusca; class Gastropoda; order Stylommatophora; family Oreohelicidae; genus Oreohelix; species Oreohelix idahoensis. The sequence continues at coordinate 141,475 of JAMPIV010013015.1, read as the reverse complement.
AAATCTTACAAGTGCGATATTTGTGACATAAGGTTTTACCAAAGTAATCAACTACAAGCCCACATAATAAAGCATTCAGAAGAGAAACTTTACAAGTGTGATGTTTGTGACACAGGCTTTTCACACAGTGGTCATCTGAAGATACACAAGAGAAAACATACAGGCGAGAAACCTTACACGTGTGATATTTGTTCAGCAACGTTTTCTCAGAATGGCAACTTAAAGAGACACAAAAAAACACATACAGAGGAAAAGCCTTACAAGTGTGATGTTTGTGGGCTGCAGTTTTCTTATAGTTATAAACTAACAACCCATAAGCTAGAACATAAAGAACATGAAGGAGAAAATGTATACCAGTGTGATTTTTGTGGGCTAGCATTTTCTTACAGCTGCAGTCTCAAGATACACAAAAGAAAACATACTGGAGAGAGACCGTACAAGTGTGCTGTTTGTGGTGAAGGGTTCACTCAGAACAGTCAGCTAGTTGCACATGGTATAAAACATACAGGGGTGAAGCCATACAATTGTGATATTTGTGGTGGAGAGTTTACTTATAAAAGTGCTTTGAAAAGGCATAAAATGTGTTCATGCAAGGGAGCAGCTGCAGAAGTGTTATCTAATTCTCAATTAAAGTCATCAAAAGACACGCATAAGTGACCACACTGGATATTGATCAGAGGTTCTCAAGCAGTGTATTGTGAGAGACTACAAAATGTATTGAGAAATTTTGATGCCTCATTTTTATGGTGGTGGGGGGATACCATTACCAATAACTTTTCTTAGGTCTTCTGTTTTGCTTTGAGGAAGTTCAAAAGTATAACATTTTAGTCCACAGTCCTGCAGTGCATGGCTTATGTGTTTCTAGCATGTTGCCAAGTCTACTGCTGTGCTAAGTTTGCCATTATGGCAGATTGAATGAAAGTGGTATTTCATTCTAACATACTTATAATACTAGCCCTGTCTCTTTCGGTCTCTGAAAAGATAGAATAGGACTAATGCCCATAAGGCATGTCATAAAAGGTGACTATTATGAGGTTGTGCTGCGGGCTGGTAACATCATCATTTTTCAACTTGCTACAGACATCATCATTTTTCAACTTGCTACAGACATCATCATTTTTCAACTTGCTACAGACATCATCATTATTCAACTTGCTACAGACATCATTTCAAAAGCACATGAATGCTTTGGTACAGATCAGCTGGACTGGCAGCTTCATGTGGAGTGAAAAGGAAAATGATGAAGGTACTTAAAATAGTAGGAGCTGGTAAAAATGGGTTAATAGAAAATCAATATTCAAATGGGGTCATCACCTAGAACAAAGTATAGTATGCCCACCTCATTTTACAGGTTTGATTTAGACGTGTTTTGAAGAACACGCTTATTTAATTAATGCCAAAACCTAATTTACTTTCATAAAATTTTGGAATAACACTGCCAAATTTCCCATGCTCCCTAAGGTATGTCGTAGAAGGTTATGCCTTGGGTTGACAAACTTATCATTTAAAGCCAGTTGCCACAGAAACTACTGCAAGAGCATGTGCCTACTGGGTGCAGGCTTCCTGCAAAGAGACCAGCTGCAGTGGTGGCTCTGTGCTCTGTATGGAGCACAAATGAAAGTACTTGTGTGCATGTCTTCAGTATGCTGACCATAAAACTTTAATTCATGGAATCGAATGAATCTGTTGAAGGTCATTGTAGAATTTATAATTAAAATAATCCTTGGTGCTGCGTTGCAAAACCACTTAGGGCTGGTAAAGTGCACTATCATACAAGATGGCTTTGGAACCTCTCGTGTAGATAATTGACAATGTTATCAAACATATATTTGGATGAAATATGAAAAGTTGTTCGTCCATTGCATATTGTTACAGAACAAAAGTTATTATGTCATGTTATATTGCCACACACAGGCATATAATCATTGTTATTGAGGAAATATTTGTGGTAACTCGTGTTTTTGCGCGTTTTTTAACTTAGATTGAACGCTGCTTATTTAATACATTACCGGTTGTCAATGACGTAATGCGTTTGGGCTAATTTATTTTTAGGCTAATATTCGTGGCCTTTCGTATACTTCGTCAAAGCAAGACGTGTTTTTCAAGCTCCAAGAATCGTGGAGGAATATTGTATTTTATGTGGCATTAATTTAACTTCGAAGGCCGCCACTTGTTTCTAAGATGGTCCAAAACTTATAAAGAAGTTCCGCACCTTGTAAAGAAGTATTAACCAAGAAATTTACATTCACGTTTTCGGTCCACATTACTTGAGTGTCGATGGCTGACATGCACCTATTAGTACAGCGGCCGGAACTGAATAGTTGAGACGATGCATTGATTGCTATACTACTATGAATACTTATGGACTGACCATGCACTTGTATTTTTGAGGAGACTATTGTTTCAAGATTCTCCAGATTTGCCATTTGCCTGAACTAAATAAATATTATACGAATCGTATCATGGACCCACTACCAGAAGTCTTATGTTCTTCAGCCAGTTATGTCCTGTGATGACCATACCCGTATCCAATCGTGTTGTCAGCATGATGCATGAACTTTAACAGTACCTCACACAACACGAGCATATATATATATATATATATATATATATATATATATATATATATATATATATATATATATATATATATATATATATATATATATATATTTTTTTTTTTACGAGGGAAGGTCAAAAAGTAATGCCTCCTATTTTTTATGTATGTAAATACTGCATCGGTGTGCAATTTGTAAATTTAGCAGGATTCCTCAAACACTCTTCTGCACTGTATAGCATTACCAACCTATTTCAGTAACAGATGGCACCACTGTAACAGTTTAAAAATGGCTGCCAAAGACGTTCGGTTAAAACAACGTTATGTCATAGAATTCCTCAATGCTGAAGGCGAGACCCCAATTCGCATCCACGAACGTTTGAAGAATGTTTATGGAGATTCAACAGTGGATGTTAGCACTGTCCGACGTTGGGTACATCGTTGTGACGAAGCTGAAGTAGGTCAATCCTCAATGGCTGACGCAAAGCGGACTGGCCATCCGTCTACCGCAGTGACTCCACACAACATTCATCGAGTTGATGGCATCATTCGTGGTGACCGTCGGGTAACACTGGATGAACTTTCTTCCATGTTGTCGATTAGTAAAGGCAGTGTCCAGGGTTATTCAAAAGTTTGTGCACAGTGGGTACCCAGAATGTTGACAGATAGACATAAAGAAACAAGGAAAACCATAGCCATCAACCTCCTGCACCGTTACGAAACTAAAGGAGAAGAGTTTTTATCGAATATTGTGACGGGTGATGAGACTTGGGTTCATTTTTTTTAACCAGAATCCAAGAGGCAGTCAATGGAATGGCATCACACAACATCACCGACAAGAAAGAAGTTCAAAAGTTCACCATCTCTAGGGAAAGTTATGGCCTCCGTGTTTTGGGATGAGAAGGGTGTGATTCTTCTCGACTTCTTGGAACAGGGAAACACGGTGAATGCAGACCGTTACATTGAAACTTTGAAGAAGCTTAGAGGTCATCTTCGGCGACTTTACCCATTAAAAGATCAGAGAACTGCACTACTGTTATACGATAATGCCACGCCACACACCGCTAAACGCACCATTGATGCGATTGCAGAATTTGGCTGGACATTATTATCACATCCCCCTTACAGTCCCGATCTTGCACCTTCTGACTTCCATCTGTTTGGACCACTGAAAGAAGATCTTTGAGGACACCGAGACCCTTAAATGCGCCGTACGCTAGTGGTTTAGGAAAAAGGACACAAATTTTTACCGTGCGGGGATACATGCCCTTGTGAGAAGATGGACAAAAACTGTAACAAATAATGGAGACTACATTGAGAAATACATTTTTGAAGTTCAGACTTGGGGCTACATTTCAATGTGAATTTTATCTGTTTTCTTGCCTATTGAATGAACTTAAAAATTACGAGGCATTACTTTTTGACCGTCCCTCGTATATATATATATATATATATATATATATAATATATATATATATATATATATATATATATATATATATATATATATATATATATATATATATATATATATATATATATATATATATATATTCTTCTTCTTCTTGCGATCGCATCTTTGATGATTACACCGTCAGACGAGTTCTCATGATGAATTCGACTGTTGTTTGAAGTTCCTCTTTAACTCCATATAGCTTTGAGTTTAGTGTTGAGTCATTGGCCAGTATATCTTTCTTAACTGGTCATACAGAGGACAGTCCTGTAGAACATGCTCAGCAGTTTGTTCGTTTAATCCACATGTGCACAGTGGTGAAGCAGACAATCGTAGCTTGTGCATGTGTTTATTCAGTTTGTTATGCCCTGTCCTGAGTCGAAAAATAGTTGTCTGTCCCTGCCGGTCGAGAGTGTGATAGTCGTCTTTGGGTTGGTTCTGTTCTCTTCTGATAGTCTGGATAGCTCTCTTTTTCTCAAAGTATGTGACTTCATTATCTTCTTGTTCACATTCTCCTCCCTTTTTTGCAAGTTTATCTGCCTTTTCATTTCCGGGTACACCACAATGAGATGGTACCCACTGAAGTATGGTTCTCTTTTTGGCAGCTACCTTGTTTAGTTCATTTCTCAGATGCGGGAGTTTACCACCCTTGAGAGCTTGCAGGACAGACAGTGCATCTGTGAGGATGACTACCTGGTGGCAGTCAGAGTTGGTGTTATAAATCATATTTGCAGCTTGCTCTAGAGCTTGAACCTCGGCTGTATAGTTGGAACAGAATTTACCAGTGGGAATGTGCCTAGTCTCATAGTGGTTGTCAGGATATGAGATAAAGATACCGGCACCTCCATTCCTAACAGCATTTGTTGCTGATCCATCTGTATAGGCATGTATCCATGATTGATCGGGATAGCTTTCTTGGATCATACTCAATGTAGCAGTTCGTTTTTGCAGATCATTATACTCACATCCACTTGTGAGACCACTGACTGATGTATTAATTTGGAGGGCACTGCTGGCCTGCTCCCATGGTACAGGGTATAGGGTGGGCTTCAGTGGTGTTGTCTTCATGGATAGGTCTTCTTGATGCTGTCTTATAAGTCTTTTCCCCGATGCACAAAGCTGCTACGCTTTAGACGTCCCAATGCCAGATCATCTAGTCTTGCCTTCATTGGGTGCATTGGCATACTGTTGTACTTTTCCATCTGGATCATGGTTTTTTGTGTCTCTTCTATGGGACAATGTCTGTAATCCAGCAACCTTCTGCATCTCTGTTATTGGTGTATTTTTCATGGCTCCTGTAATGAGCCTGAGAGCTTGATTTTGCACCTTGTCCAAAGACTGCAGATGTGAGTTAGCAGCTGATGACCATGCTGCTGAGCTAAACTCTAAGTGTGGTCTTATTACTCCATTATAAATCTTATTTAGATTTCGTTCATTTGCTCCCCAGTTGGTACCTGCTAATTTTCTGAGTATGCCTAGTCGTCTTCGGGCCTTTCCTTCTGCATTTTCAATATGCTTATTCCATGTAAGCCTTTGGTCAAATGTCACCCCAAGATAGGTGGGGTAGCTTTCTTCCTTGATCACGGTTGTCCCTAGGTGTATGTTAGCTGATTTGTCCTTGGGGGCGAGGGAGAACAGTGTTGTGGAGGTTTTGTCTGTGTTTATTGTGATAAGCCATTTCTCTGCCCATGACACTAGCATGTCTGCTGCTCGCTGCATTCTATAATTTGCTGTGGTGACATTTTCATCAGCGCACCAGAGTACTAGGTCATCTGCATATAAGGCAGCTTTAACTCCTGCAGGGAGATCTTTCACCAGGTCATTGATGTAAACAAGGAAGAGTGTTGGGGAAATTACTCCTCCTTGAGGTACCCCCTGATGGAGCAACACTTTTCTGCTCTGCAGACCGTCAAGAGTGACTCTAGTTCTCCTGTTTTATGCAAGTATGACTGGATCCATTTCATCATGTTGCCTTGGATTCCACTTCTCCTAAGTTTTGCAATGAGGCCATCTTTCCACACCTTGTCAAAGGCCTGCTTGAAGTCGACCCAGATCGTTAGGACCTTTTTCTTCTCCTGGAAGGCATCTTCTATTGCTTGAGACAAGTAAGTAACTTGGTCTTCTATACTGTAGCATTCTCTAAATCCAGCTTGTTCCGGCACCAGGATCTGCTCAGACTCTAAATACCATTTCAATCTGTGGTTGACTATTCGCTCCATAGTCTTCCCAACACAGCTTGTGAGACCGATTGGCCGGTAACTTGCAGCCTCGGTCTTACATTTCCCTTTCTTTAGTATGGGTATTGTGATGGCTTCTCTCCATACTTGGGGTACCGTTCCTTTCAACCAGCTGTGGTTGAATATCTCAAGCAGTTTTGTCTTCGCTGCTGAGCTCAGATTTACTAGCATTTCGTTGCTGATTTTGTCTGGGCCGGGTGACTTTTGAAACTTAAGCTTGGAAATAGCCTTCTGTAGTTCTCCTAGTGTGATGGGTTCCCTCATTGGGGCAGGAGTATCTGTCTGTCCCATGGTTGCCAGTATTTCTTTTCTTATCTCTCTCTGATGGTCTATGTTAATGGGTAAGTTGCTTTCTGAACTGTATCTTCTAGCAAACAAGTCTGCAGCTTGTTTTCCTCTGAAAAGTTTGCCACCTTCATCCAATGTGATAGTCTGCCTTGGTGAGGAATGCTCTTCATTTAGAGACTTGACTAATCTCCAAAGTTTCCTGCCGTCTTTCTCAAGGTTCAGCGATGCCGTTTTAGTTCTCCAGCTTTTCCGCTTTTCTTCTAGCATATATATATATATATATATATATATATATATATATATATATATATATATATATATATATATATATATATATATATATATAAACAACAATACACATGTACACACTTTTTATTGTTTGTGATTTTTTTCCCATGTTTGTGTGCTGAAGAAGCCATTACACGAGAATGCCCTTTGTTGGGCATTTGTAAAATTTGACATGTTCTCCATTTATGTTAGTATACATAAGTAGTTAAGTCAAAACATGTGCCATGTATATATTATGTGACTGGAAAAAAAAGTGTTTAATTTAATTAGAATTATATGCTTTAGAGAACCATTCAGCTGTGAAGCTTTTGATTTGTAGTTTAAAACGCTTAAAATACAGGAGCATTGCTAGTTTTACATGTACACATGAAATTGTAAAAGTAAAGTGTTGTCCACATTTTGCCATTAACTATAATGGAAGATGGCCCAGTGTAGTTCTCAGAGGTCTCTGTGGGGGCAAAGAAAGAAAAGCTTCCTCTGTTATGTAGTAAGAGGTGACTAATATGACATACTGCAACAGACACAACCACTGCCGGAACATATAAATGTTTTTGGTGCATGCTTCCTGCCAAAAAAATATCCTTGTGGATTGCAGAATAAATTATTTGGCAGCAAAGAAGAGGATGGGGGTTCTCCCAAGCTTGTCAGACAAGGCAAATAAGGGTTGTACTACATATGACTAGCAACATCATCCATAAAGCAACTTGCCACTGGGATGAAAAACTCTTTAAAAGGTGTTTTAATGCAGCGTCCACTAGGGCGACCTCTACATTAAAAGGTAAAGGTAATCCCATAACAGATATTTTCATAGGGGAGTGAAGTGTTAGAAACGTCACCTTGCTAGGGCCTACTTTAAGAGGTGTGGTGATCAGTTCCCTTCTTCACTCCCTTTGCCTTCCTTAACACAGGAGCGGGGTTAGGTACTCATTTACATCTGGGTAGACTGGAGATTGATGCCACTAAGTTTTTATCCTGGCACCTGGTAATAGTTCTGCTGAGAGGCTAGTGCTGTAACCACTAAGCACAAAAGCGCTGTCCAATGGGTTGTAGCCACAGCTTTAAGAAGATTATTAGGAATAACTTGGGAGTTAGGGCAAGATAAAGAGAAACTAAAAAAACAGTTACCAGGAACATTAACTTTGAAACCAAACAGATATACACGTGTATATATGACTAAGCTTTTACGTACAGACTCACTCTTTAGAACCACAATAGTTTGCTTGCACCCAGATATAAATTTTTGTTGTTGTTGGTAGTAATGTAATAATTTATAAATTAAATTTATGATGGCATGTAGAAAATCTATTTTTCTTCTAATTTTGTTTTATGAATTAAAACGTTATTAGCCCTTGTATACAAATGTTTGACACTGATCCATCTGCCTTATGGTGATAACAGACATTTAATCAATTTGTCATTATTTAGTTACCAGGTATTTAAAGATAAATAGCAAAACTGAAGGAGACATTAAAAAGCTAGGTGACAACAGGAAAGATCAAAAGCACAACAAAATCTAAAGGCAGAGAGGGAGGATCTGGTGTGGTGATGTTGCTTATTTGGGGCTTCTGGGCTTCTTGTTGTTTGCAGTCAATGCCAAGTTGAAGAATCCTTGGCCTTACCTACGTTAAAGATGTAGGCTTTTCCACCATTCTGAAACTTGCTACATTTAGTGCAGAGGTCAGCAACCCAGGAGCTTTTGGGATCTGCTTTAGCAGCAATGAGTCCTCTAAAGATCTACCATGTGTGTGTGATTGGGGGGGAATGAACAAAACAAAGACAAGATTGAGCTCCTATCTCATGCATTTCATGAATATACAGTGTTTTATATTGGCCAGCTCAAGAGTTTTCAATGGGAATGTGGAAAAAGTTCCTTTCATCTTGGGAAAATTGCAATTTTAAATGTATGTGGGAGAGATAAAGTCTGAAATTTCCCTACTTTAAAAAGTCTTCACCCCCCCCCCCCCCAGAGTTTCCTAATGATCTACCAAAACATACACTGGGATCTACCAGTAGATCGGGATCGAATGGTTACCAACCCTTGATTTAGAGGATCATCACATCTGGTGTCAAGCTAGGGAAAAAAAGAGGGGGGGGGGTGTGGCATACTGTGCATTCCCTGTCATTGATGCTCCCAAAATATGCAGGCCTAAAATACTGTGCTCTGGATCTGGTCTCTCCCAGGGAATCATTATGTCCTGCACGATTCTTCCCTCACCTGCCATCTGTTCACTGTGAGATCCTACAGCACACAGCCAACCAGATAAAATCCAGAGTTAAGACTGAGGCTCAAGTGATTTCCTCCAAGCCTAGTATGCAGTTCTGGGTTCTCAGCATGTTTCACCACCGGGGGGTGGTGGGGGGGGGATCATGATGTTGGGCCAGTCTGGTGTGGCTACTCGGTCCCTGAATGTTAACCACGCAACTGGACGGTTAGAAGTCTAACCCTGGAATTCACACAAGAACAATGTGTGAATTCTTTTGCATTCTTTGGTGTTGTATAACAAGAAGGTGAAGTACTTGAATTCTCAAAAGACACACTTTTGGGTTGAATTAATCTGCGGTCACAATATCCAACAAAGTGCTCCAACAGCTGGAAGATGTAGTGAATACAGAAAACTATTGGCAGCAAATCAAAACTGTATGGAATGAGACGTGAAGAAATGCTGGGGAAAAGGGAACGACAACAAAAAGCATGGATAACAACAGAAACCATCAATAAGATAAAAGACAGAAAAAACAAGAAAGCAGATTTAAGCAAAACTAGAAGTTCCAAAGCCAAGGCTCAAGAAATGTACACAGAAGCAAACAAAGAAGAAAAAGGAAGTATCAAAAGAGACAAGAGGAAGCATATTGAGGAGTTGGCAAGAGAGACAGAAGATGCTGCAGCCAAAGGAAATATGAGAGAACTGTATAACAGCACAAAGAAGCTAACAGGGAAATACAAGCAAACAATTTGCCTCATAAAAGACAAGAATGGAAAACTGCTCAGCAATATACAAGAGCAAATGAAGAGGTGGACGGAATATTTTGAGGACCTTCTCAATAGACCAGCTCCACAAAACCCCCCAGACATCCAGCCAGCAGAAGAAGAGCTACAAATTAACGGTGAAAGTCCATGAAGGAAGAAATAAAAAAAGCCATAAAGCTTCTAAGAGATGGAAAAGCGTCTGGACCTGATGGCATTCCAGCAGAGGCCATCAAAGCAAATATCGACACTGCTACAGAGATGTTATATAAATTACTTGCTAAAGTCTGGGAATAGGAAGAGATACCAGCAGAACAGAAGGAAGGATATCTGGTTAAGTTGCCTAAGAAGGGAAATTTACAAGAGTGCACAAATTAAAGATGAACAATGTTACTATCAGTGCCAGGAAAAGTATTAAAACAGGATTATCCTCGAGAGATTAAAAATGTCCATAGACAAAAAACAGAGAGATAAACAAGCAGGTTTTCGACAAAACAGATCCTATATGGATCAGATAGCCACTTTGAGAATATTAGTTGAACAACGTCTGGAATAATGTCAGAATGAATAAGGCAAGAACAGCCTTCTTTAGCCTAAACAACATCTGGAAGTCCTCCCAATACAGCACAAGCACAAAATTAAGATTATATCACAGCTGTGTGCTTTCTGTGCTTCTCCTGAGATGCAAAGAATGAAACCAAGTTGGGGCACTGTAAACGAAGGAGTTTGGAATGGAATTCACCACTATACATTGAATTTGTGGACTACGAAAAGGAATTTGACAGTGTCGACAGAAAATCACTTTGGAAATTGATGAGGCATTATGGAGTTCCCCTGAAGATCATTAATTTAATAAAGAAAACATATAAAGACATGACATGCAGAGTTCTTCATAAAGGACAATTAAGGTTGCAAAGTCTACACTGTTACAAGCATCCTCTAGGTCAATTGCAACAGCCACCGTTTCTTTTTTACCCTGGAATCCCTCGTACACGTCGTAAGCAAATGTTCCAGTGTTACCTCATGTTGTTTTCTATAGCTACCCAGGGTATCAGGAAGGATGAGTGCATTTTCGAGGTGGCTCATTACTTGTCTTGCTACTATCTTTTCAAGTAATTTACCACAGAGACTCTGTAGTGTGATAATTCGATATCTGCTGAGCAGTGTGGGACCTTTGCCAGGTTTAGGAAGTAGCCCAAGGTAACTGTGTAGCCAGTCTTCCAGCACCTCAGCATTCCGTATGCTCGTTGTCACAGAATATATTGGGGCGACCTCTTCCCGATCTCTTCTTCACTATGGCAGTAATCAGTTACATTTTGTTGTGAGTACTGATTACTTGAAATTTCCTGGTCGCCACCTTTTCTTTCTGTGCTATCAAGCAGCTATTTTGTATTTTCAAACATTCTTACACTCCTCTCAGTGATAAGTCATCATGTCTGTTTGGTTACCCATTCCTCCCTGCTGGGAAAAGAACTAATACTATTAATCGACAATCATGTTGGTTAATTTTGAGTGTGGCCAACAGCAGACTACTTACTACTTATTTGTTCCTCTTCTACCATGAGATGGAGAGGTTTGTATGAGAGAGGGCCATACTATTCTGTCGGCTGTCTTCCTCCTGGCTTGGTTCCATTCTAGTCCTCTGTCCTTCAAAGATTGTCTAATGTTGTCCTCCCAGCAGACTTTGGGTCGTCCTGGAGGTCTGGATCCCTGGCTCTTAGTTTCCCATGCTTGTCATGGTAGCCGATCTTCTCCCATTCTGCAGACATGGCCAGACCATCTCACTTAGGACTGTTCTACTTGGGTCTGCAGGGGTTGGGTTTTTATTACAGCAGACTACAGATTAACACTAAAATCGCCCCAGCAACTTTGGCTAATCACTGATAAGGCGAACACATCCTAGAGGATGCCAAGATGGCAGAAGACGAATTTTCTTTGCGCAAGCGTCGGATGGAGAGGTTACTTTTCTGTGCGACACATTTTGGATAAATATGAATGACATCATCATTTCCTGTCCACCTGTTTCAAAAACATTACTTTAGAGCAGTGTTTCTTAACGGGGGCGGTACCGCCCCCTGGGGGGCGTTTTCAAGATGTCTGGGGGCGTTCTGATGGGTCGCAACGATTGGGGGTCGCTACTTCCATTCAGGAGGGCGTTGTGTACATTTTTACAAGAATCAATATGAAACTATCACAAAAGATATTCCCCTTAGCATATTTGTAACACAATAATTTTTATTTGCCCTGCGTCCCATGGAGTGTTTCAAGGATTCCAAATGCAAACTTTTAGTACCTGGGATGTTACCATTGTCAGGAGACAGTAGGCGGAGATTTACTTCCCTTCAACACTCGAAACATTCGTTAGCCTCTCGACACACCCAAGCTAACCTTCTCTCTCCACTCTCGACACATATTTTCTTCTGGAAACACATTCCCGTCAAACATTGATTAGCCCGTGAACACATCACAGCATCTTCCCTACTCTGTCCACTTCCACAGCACGACTCCCTCCCAAAACATTCCCCGCACCATCACGTGTCCCACGTGTGCCTGCCAAAAAACGAACTTGTCGTGTATATAATTCCGTACTTAAACACATAGTTAATATAACTATGCTTTTATAAATGTGCTTTCTCTTTTTCTTTATATTATAACAAAAGATAACTCATTAACTGCATTGCTTTTTTTAAAGTATGGTGGAATATATGGTTATGTGTGCGCGCGTGTGTGTTTGTGTATACACGATAAAGAGCAAGGGGGTGTTAAAAGGGTGGGGGGCTTTTTAAAATATTAGTTGTCAAAAGGGGGCGTTGCTACTATCAGGGTTGAGAAACACTGCTTTAGAGGAAAGCGAGATGTTACATCTGAAACACATTGCCGAGAAAGGGTACGGACTTGTCACTTCCATTATTGGAAGACATGACCTTTGCGTTAGCGCACAGAAAGTTCCATGATGAGATGATTTGAAATACATGCAGCTTTTGAAACGAATGGCTGGGGTTGGAAATAGAGGAACCAACAAATTCCTGATCAGACGCCACCTATAATCGTAATCAACAGCTGCAGGGGAAGACAAGTGCCATATAATCTGACACTTGGCCAATTTAGAACACTGTGAGAATCGATAGTCAAGACGACAACCAGATTGCCAGAGTTACAACTAGAAACAAGATCCATAAATCGGACCGGACAATTGTTTAAGAAAGTTTTAAGGACTTTAGAGCCAAGGAACAAAACTCTACCATTTTCACAAGGACAACCGGAATCTGATGAATCTGGAACACGTAGTCAAAGTGGGAATTCATTGTTAAAATAACAACACCCAAGAACACGTGTAAAAGGCATCTGCAAGTGCCTTAACCTACTTCTCTGAGCAAACAGTCTGTGAGCCAAGCTTGACGTTAAGTTGAACATCTTAACATTCTATATTTTTCATTACTAACACATGAACTTATTATATATATTCGGAGCAAAGTGTTACAGAAAAATTCTCAGAATATCCTGGACCAAGAAGAAGAAACATATAGACATCCTACACGACCTGAACATCGAGGAAAACTGGCTCATAAACAATATCATGTCCCGGAAACTGAAATATTTTTGGCCACATTAAACGCCATAGTGGCTTAGAGAGAGCAGTGATGGAGGGTATGGTACCTGGAAGGCGAGGCAGGGGCCGATCAAGACGACGGAGGACATTGAAGACACCTTGAACATGACATTGGAGGAGGCAGGAGGGCTGGCTAGAGATCGAAAGTCTTTCATGCGGGCTGTGATGAGAGCGACGTTCTGCAAAGGACATGATGACGATGATGATGATGATATATATATATATATATATATATATATATATATATATATATATATATATATATATATATATATATATATATATATATATATATATATATATATATATATATATATATATAGATAGACATGTAAATATTAATAAGTGAAAATTGCTAGTGGATGTCCAAGTCATTTGAGGCTGGCAACCTCAGCATATAAAATGAGGAATTCATAAACCAACACAGCAAGGGCTGGTGACTGCTTTATTGCTAGTTAACTAGAAAGCGCAGGTAGTCCCAAGTTCCATAAGGAGCAGGGAGGGAAAGATGAAAGAAATGATGTACATTCTAATTACTGTATAATATTTACAGTTTCAAACCAGTGTAAATGTCTATGTAAACATATTCACTTAAAAAATAATGAAAGTTTTCAAGCTTTTCAATTAGTGTAGATGTAATTGAAAACATATTCAATCTATATTGTGAACATTTTTCAACCAGTGTAGATGTAAATGTAAACATGTTCTATTTATACTTTTAACTTTTTCATTTGAAAGTAAAGTAAATATAAAGCTATTCAATTTAAATGTAAAGAAAGTTTTCTCTCAAGGGATTAAGCTTAATTCTCATCAAGGGTAAAGTCTGAGGTAGGATGGTGGAATAGGAAGAAAAGGACACTTAATTATGTGTCGGGAAACTCAGTACTCAGGAGGGTGTTTGTTTCTATTCTTTTACCATACTAGTTGGGGGTACCATCTGAGGGTACTATCTCTGGAACAAGAAGGGTACAAGTGGCCTGAAGTTGAAGCTAGTCTCCATCATCCGACAAGCTTAAAGATGAGGAACCAACTTCGTAGACACTCCCGGACCGTTCTGGGAACGTGCTGCACCCTACAACCTTGACCAGTGACGAGCGGGATCAGCGATTCAGTCTACCAAGAACCAAAACATCAGGAGGAGCACACAAAAGCTGCCAAGTGGCCTCCTTTACAAACTACCATTATATCACACAGTGATGATAATTTTCTGATAAATAATTAATTTTTTTTTTAAAACTGTTAGAACCTAAGTGATTATTAAATTTGTTATTTGTAAATATACAAATTTAACGTTGATGTAAATCATTTCTGTATGTACTATAATTGTATGTTTCAGTCAATTTCATAAATACACTCAAACAGAGCTATACCATAATAAGAAGAAATCCACGGAGTAATTCAGGGTGGGGGCTTGAACGAAATAAAATTAATCATTGCATAAATCTTCATAAAAGGCGGTGGATCAGATATAAGTTAACAATTGCCCTACCCAACGCAGCATTGTTCTTGACTTCTGAAATATCTTATGGACACTCCCTTGAGATAGAAACATCATTATCCTTCTATCTACAGCTCTGAAAATTATATTGCAAGGCAGAAATGTATTATGTAAAAAGGCAATTATGCCAATTTCTTTACCCTGATGAAATAAAGATTTTGTTCGTTCTGCCAAGAGTAATCTTGTGCGAAGGTAGACACCTTTGAAGACCCATATTAGATACTCTTGAGTTTTTGCCACTGTTGGACCACTACTGTAAAGCAGGGGAGGCAAATCCGTGACACTGGTATTGGAATCAATCACCATATGTAAAATGGTTGTGTCATCGAGCTGTTTTATGTGGTGGCACTGTACACCATCAGGACCAGGAACAGTGTTTCTGCTGGTTTTCAATGTGTACACCATGTCCTCTTCAGAAATGAGATCAAAGTATATCTGGTCCCTCATGCCATTTTTCAGAACACTGTCCTTAATTTTTAGGCGGGCACATTTGTCACCTTTATCGGCCTGCTCCACGTATCGATTGAATAATGCTCTTCCCTTCTCTACGTCCGTCTTCAGCCTTAGTCATGTAGAGCTTTTGATATTAGAGATGGGCTGGCTTGTATTGTTCCTATTCATTCTTCGATGTAAGGACCAGAATTTCTGTAGGGTTGTTTCCGTGCCCACCTGTGTCCCAATCTCTTCCCACATTTTATCCTTGGCCTCCCTTGCTAAGCTCTTGAATCTATTAATGGCTATTTGCTTTTTCTCCTTCATCTCTTCAATCTCTCCCTCATTCATTATTCTTCTGTTTCGTACTTTATGCCATTCCTTTGTTGCTCTTTTCTTTTATATCCATGCTTCCTCCACTGTCTTATTCCACCAGGAAGGTTGGGTGAGAGGTGTTCTTCGTTATCTTTTGTTTGGCATTTTGACGCAATGTGTGTAAAGGGTTGTTACAGTCGAATGAGCCTCTAGGATTCTTGAAGGTCTGTTTAGGTATCCTGTGTCTAGTGGTCCTACCTTTAGCAATGAGTATGATGCAAGGTAGGTGGTCACTTTTCTGTGCACCTAATAGATCCCAATGTGCCATGGTTGTGGCAGCACAAGAGATGAATGCCAAATCTGTGACACCATTTGTATTCCCAGGTTTAGTTGCCAGTCTAGTTGGGCGTCCATCGTTCAAGATGGTAGGGTTCATGTTAAGTAATGCCTGGCTCAAAGCTATACCTTGCGTATTTTCCATGATGTTCCCCCACTCCTTGGATCTAGCATTGAAATCGCCAGCAATTAAACACCTCATGTTAGAATCTTCAGACAAGTCTGCCAGATAATTACAACTACTCTCATCTGTAAGATGGTTGACATGAGCATATAAATTGTAGACTCGCCAATCCTGACCGCCTATATTCACAGCAACCCCCTGCAATTCCGCATCCTCACTAGTTTAGGAACTTGTATTCAGCCATGCATGAGGGAGGTTCATGTTTTACATACATAGCTTGCCCTCGTCTGCAAGGCACACATGGATCTGCGTAACATCTGTATCCTGGGCAATCGATAACACTATTGGCTGTTACATTTGTCTCCTGGATCATGAGGATATCGAAATTGTAGATGATTGTTTGCATAATGGCTGCCCGTTGATTGGTACTTCGACAATTCCAGTATCCTATATGCACATACTTCATCGAAAGGCGATCTGCTTTCTTTCTGAACTTTATCTTTCCTGCCCTTCTTTTTTCTCTCTCTCCTCTTCTCTCTCTTACTCCTCCTTCTGCATTTGTGTTTCCTCATTTCATTTGCTGCAGGTATCGACGACAGAGCACAATCTCCGTAGCTCCTGCGATGATTCTGGATAGTTAAAGTACTCATAGTATACTTGCAATAAATGGTGAACATATTCGGTCATCCTGTTAGAGCCACGGTACCAGGGAAGAGGCAAGGGATGTCCTTACGGAGTCCATCTGCCTGTCGCCGCCCCGCTCGCCCTCCAGACTGCCAAAGCTTGTGACTGCTTACCCAGCCGCCATTCAGTCTCTAGGCACATTGGTCCACCTTAGATTTGGGGTCATTTACTGATGACTCAGTTATCATTTGACCCATGATTTGGGAGTGGAGTGATGGGCGTCAGAGCATATACCACTCATCTGTAAGTTCTGCAATGAGTTATAAAATGCCCGCTAAAGGTATATGTAAAGGGAAATAGCTCTAAGATACCCATATTATGTGCGGATCGATTGGCATTGTTTTTCCGATACATTTGTAATAACATTTAAAAAAGGTTTAATTCGAACATTCCTGGTGCCAACGTTCAGCTTCTGTCACTCGTCATGGACTAGATATTAGCGATTAGTTTTTGCTGTGAGAGTAACAAAATTCTATAAACAGCCTTACAAGGGCTGTAGGTGAGCTATCGATTTAGCAATTAGGGATCTTCTTCTTCCTCGTTCGCCCTGAAAAGGACGGTGGTTGCGTTGTGTCTGTTTACGCCTAAGCTGTGATATATGCACCTTTCGGTCGACACATCCGACTTCAGCACGGCATTTTTTAGGGACCGGGTTTGCCTTCCCATTTCGATCCGTACTCGCTCAGCCAGACTGCACTGCTGCAGACTGTTTCCAGGACCACCACGTGGAGGTGGAGTACGGTCTTGACCAGCTCTGGTTCGCTGGTCCTGATGCAAGCAGTCAAGCTATGGGTCGCTGACTGCATTCACTATTGCTGCATCTTAGGGATCGCCCTGTTAGAATTTGCGCCTGGGTTACGGGTTTGACAGAAGGTTTTGTTAGTCACCGAGCAGTGTGTTTTTCTTGTATGTTTTTTTTTTTATTTTAATTTTTTTTTTTAAACTGGAGAGCACACGCGTACATTGACATAATTTTACAGATTTGACTTAGGCCCTACTGTATTTGGAATGAGGAGAAGGGTGAGAATATACTACATTTAAACTATCTGAAATTAGATTTCATTATCTTGAATTTACCACATTATATTTCCCAATTATAACCCATTATGGGTTGAACAGGATACTTTGTCTTTAAAAAAAAATCGGTAAATTGGAAGAATAGTGGATCGAGGTCCGCCATTTTGCCCGAACGTTAATGAAACACAACCATATCGCTTCGACACAAGTAAAATACCCATTATTAACGCTAACCCGAACACCCCCGCCCTATTTCTGCTTGACCCTGAGTGGAAACTCCTCGGTTTAGAGCAGTTTCCGAAACTTTTTCGGGTCAGTGCCCCCTTGACTCCCAGAACACATCTGCAGTGCCCCCTCCAAATCTCTGCATTACGTAAACAATTTTAAGAGGGGTAGATAAGAACATCTGCTAATTCCAAACAGTGACAACTAATTGCTCTGTTTATTGAATTCTAATATAAAGTGCGTGGAAAACCCAACTTATAAGCAAAGAATGGAGAAAGGCGAATGGACTCTACATCCCGAAGAAACACAATTCCACAGGCATCAGTCAATTCAGGCCAATCTCACTACTTAATGTGGAAGGGAAGATATTCTTCTCAGTGATGGCGAAAAGGCTCACCACATACCTCCTGGAAAATGGTTACATTAACATCCAGAAAGAAGGTATCCCAGGTACACCAGGGTGTCTAGAGCATGCCATAATGATCTGTGAAGCAATTAAAAAGGCAAAGTCTTACAGAACAAACCTCCATGTAATCTGGTTGGATCTAGCAAATGCTTATGGTTCCATCCATTCCACACCAGATGTTGTGGCAGGCCCTAGAAATGTATCATGTTCCACAAGAAATTACAGCAATGCTGACGCTGTATTTCGCAGGGTTCTCTGTCAGATTTTCAACCAGAGAGTACACAACGAAGTAGATTGACCTTCAAGTTGGAATTGCGATGGGATGTACCATCTCTCCGATACTATTCGTGTAGGCAATGCAGATAATCCTCAATGCGACTGAAGGAGAGGCAATAGGTCCAAAGCTCAGTGAAATGTGTCACATGCCACCGCTCAAAGCATTCATGGATGACACAACAATTCTGACATCAGATGAACACCAGGCCCGGAGAATGTTAGCACGCCTGGATGAACTAGTCAGCTGGTGCAGAATGAACTTCAAACCTAAGAAGTCGAGATGCCTATCAGTTAGGAAAGGGAAGATAGTAGAGGTCATCTTCATGGTTTCCAACCAAAGAATCCCTACTGTCATTGAGGAACCTGTTAAAAGTCTTGGCAGGGTGTACGATGCCTCATTAAAAGACTCGAAGGCATTGCAACAGACAATAGAAATGGCAGGCAGAGGGCTACAGATCATAGCAGACTCCTAGGAAAATTCAAACTGTGGTGCCTCCAGTTCATGTTGATACCTAAGTTGCTGTGGCCACTGCTTATATATGAAATAAGCACAAGTACAGTGGAAGCTATAGAGCAGAAGGTCAACAAGTTCATGCGGAAATGGCTAGGGGTACCACCAGGTCTGTCAGACGTAGCACTGTACTGCAAAAAGTCAAAACTTCTGCTTCCCTTCAAGTCAGTTGTTGAAGAGTATAAAGTTGGAAAGGCAAGGCTTGCAATGATGCTACGCGAGTCAGCAGATGACGGGGTTAAGTCCAAATTCAGCCCACATTGAAAACGGGAAGGAAGTGGAGAGTGGAAGAAGCTGTTGATGTTGCCCAAGAGGCGCTCAAACTGAGGGAGGTAATCGGATACACAAAAACGAATAGACGGAAATCTGGTCATGGAGACATCCGCTGGTGGTCCAAGGCATCAAGCAGGGAGCGCAGAGACATGGTAGTTCAGGAGATACGAGAAGCTGAGAATGATAAGAGGTTGCAAAAAGCAGTGCAGCAGGCCCAACAAGGCCAATGGACTACATGGGAAGGAGCCCTGCAAAGGTCCTTGACATGGAATGATATATGGCATATGGCACCTCTTAGGCCCAGCTTCGTTGTTAGATCAATGTATGACCTGCTGCCGTCGGCCCCCAAACCTTGTGAGATGGGGAAAGTCGGATGATGAGCAGTGTCCCCTGTGCCAGGAAATGCAGACACTTGAACACGTGCTCTCAGCTTATGAGGTGTCATTAGGGCAAGGGCGATACTCTTGGCGCCACAACAAAGTGCTAAATGAGCTGGCTGCGACAATAGACCTGGCGAGGATGAAGGCGAATAGCAAAGCCAGGCCGAGCACCGCAAATACATACTTTATGAAGGCAGGAAAGTTAGCACACCCCAAACCGAGTAAACCAGATATCAGTTTACCATCTCTTCTTGACTGTGCAAATGTGAACGGATTGATGACGTCATTATATAAAAGATACCCTCAATTCTATCTAACATAAGAGACAACAGAGACTGATGACGTAATTCATAATTAACCTATAAAACAAAAGAAACTTAACATAGACACAAAAGACAGTTATAGGAAATGACGACAAGATGACGTTAACGTTACTAGTGCAGTAACGATGACATATACATAAATGGTGCACACATAATTGTAACCAGTGGTTTTAGCCAATAGATTGATTTAAAAAAAGACATCCGTTATGAAGACTAATGTTTAGCAGTCTTTAGCTACTGACCTTGCAACGAGATGGTCGTGATTTTGAGACAGATCGATGTTGAAGTAGACTCAGATAGACTCAAGCTAGTTTATCCCCTGACATTGGACAGTGTATTTCTTGCTTTGATGCAGAAATGGTATGAATTCGCTCGATTTGATATACTATGAATTCGCTCGATTTGATATATTATGAATTCGCTCGATTTGATATACGTCAATGACAAACAGTCATTTGTGTTTAAGATCGAACATTGTTAGAATAGGTTTTTGGAACATATTATTTTGGAGATTAGCTCCCTAATTGTCTTCCACTCTCCCATCGTTCAAAATACACCAGCTTCTTAGTTGGTTTTGACGATGACACTTTTCATTACATAACAGATACATACGAAACTGGAATAATACCAAATACTCTTTGGTACCAGTTTCCAACGTAATATAATAGAGTAGGACATTTTAATCTGCAACTGACACTATAGTTATATGATCAAATCGTCTGTGTAAATGGAAGACTTGTAAAATAAAGTTATCGTTGGAATTTCTATCATGGATTATGTCGGACATCATTGGACCGTTGAATTTTATTTAAAGTTCTTCATTCAGTTTGTATGATTTCTGATGAAAGAGTACTACATTATATGTCACACAAAGTCCAAGGAAACCGAATCAATAAAAACCTGGGTCCCGTAAATTATCGAAGAGAATCTATACCTCTGGTGAACCAAACCAGTATTCTCGTTTTATGACTCTTCAGAAACACTTATTAAAAGGAAAAAGAGAAAAGATAAAAATAAAAAATAAACTTTACCCAGTATGTAAAACGGGTACATACTTAGAGGGCAAGACTTGTGCTCCTGTCACATGAGAGAGAGGGTAAATTGGAGCCGCGACAACCAGGATTCGGTGGACTGTTAGAAAATGACGCAACCGAACCCACACGTGGATAATTACATGGATGTTTTGCAAATGCAGCATAACCAACAACAGGCATTAGTGATGCAGAACCTACAGCAAAATCAACCAGAAATGAATGCACATCAAATACCACTTCCAGTGGATCCAAATGAAACAAACTTAATGGCATTACGTAACATGACTGACATTCTTCAACGTGTTGACCAACATGCAAAATTTAACAATATAAAAAACTTTATCACACCGTTCAATGGGGATTCGAAAAGATTTCGACAATGGATGGTTGACGTGGATAAATTCGCCTACTTGATAGATGCAACTACAGACATTGACAAGATGAAAATAATTTTTTTGTCATCAGAGGGCCTGGTCACAGATTTTGTCCGACGGCGGGCAAAGGCATTTCCAATGGAGACCTTTGAAGAACTCAAGAAAATATTGGTATCAAGATACTCAGAGATTACCGACGCTGAGCACGCGTGGACGATGTTAAGAAGAATAAAGCAAGATCGACAGGAAAGTGTTCAAATGTACGGAGATAGGCTATTAAACCTCGCCGAAGATGCTTTTGTTGGAGGTAACATTCCATCAACTGATCTGGAAAAACATCTAGTCGGAATTTTTGTGGACGGACTGTATTCTGATTCACTGAAAATTCATCTACTCAGAAAAGATCCTCAGTCAATAACTACCTCAATACAATTAGCTGTTTATGAGGAGAATGTGAAGAAAAGATTCCAACAACGGATTGGAAGGTGTCCGCTACCAGATTATGAATACCAACATACCCAACATGATCAACAAATGCACCAACCTATGGAAATTGATCATTCGAGACATCGATGGGACAGAAATCAAGAACATCACAGAAGATCATTCAATAACTCATACCAGAATCAGAGAAGTCCAGCACTACAGAGTAACCACAGAAGAGACTACAGAATACACAATGTAGAACCCCAACAACCAACCACCGTCTGTTTTAACTGTGCAGGTCAAGAACATGTAGCAGGGAATTACAGAAATTCACAGCCCAGAAATCATTTTGGGGACAACAATTCAAGACCAGAAATAAATCATAGAAATTATCAATATCAAAATCACTATAAGACAAATAATAATAGAAGACATCATCAAAACAGAAATGACTCCCAACCAACCTCAAGGAGAATGGGAAACGGAAGGACCTCACATTAACAGAGATCGGATGTGATGGTCTGCAGAATCGATCTCTATCTGATAAACCAGCGACATTAAAAGAAGATCAAGCCTACATAAATATTATCCCAGACCCTTGTTCTTGCATTTTAAAAATAGGAAAACAAAACTTCAGAGCTCTCATAGACACTGGCGCGACGGTTAGTCTGATTAGAGAGAAGTTGTACCATCAGATAAAACACATGACGAAATTCTCAAGACATACAGTAAGAATGAAATCAGTAACGGGTCAAGATCTGAAAGCATTAGGAACTGCCTATATACATTTCAAGATGGGAGAAGAAATGCTAGAACACTCATTTATTATAACGAGAGGACTGTCTAGAAATTTTATAATCGGGAGAGACTTCCTTAGAAAAAATAATGCCAGAATATACTTTGATTTGAAACAGCTCAGAATAAATGGCAGTTATATACCTCTACAGGATGACGTACATATCGCTACGTTGATAAGAACTACCGCTCCAGTAACTTTGAAGCCGAGTTCTATCACTGTAACAAAGGCTCGAATAAAAAACTCACCTTATGTAAATATAGGACAGACAATCTATGTATCTCAGATGGAGAATGAAGAAACGGATGATCCACATGTTGAAATACAAGATGGCATTGTAATAGTGAGTAAGAACAGAGACTTTCCTATAATGATTGTTAACTCTTCAGGAACCACTCTTACTATCCCAAGAGGAAAGATTGTAGGACAAGTTCAAATACCCAAGGATGAGATCTCCCACAAACTATCAAGTTACAAGGACGATTATGTGAACCTCTCTACTCAAACGTCATCCAAAACCTTTCCAAATACATTTCCTTCGGGGAATAAGAAGCGTCCCTATCCCATCTCCTCCCTCCAGTCCCAGAGAAGAGAGTATCACAGAAAATGTATTTCGAATGAGATTTCAGAAACAGACACCAGAGAGAAATGCACGAATTTCGATCCATACCTTGATGAAAGAGATAGAGACATATTAAACGAGACATATGGAAGGAAGAGTAAATATTGCTCCTCTAAAAGCAGATATTATACTGTGGAGTCAGTTTCTGCTTGGCCGAATAGAAGAAGTGGCAAATTTTATAACAAATCATATTATCCCTCAAAACCAGCTTGTCAGAACCAAATGACGAGAAATCAATACAGTCTTCTCAAAAACAACAATGATGAAAATCCAGACAGGATGAAAGTTTTACTAGAACAATTACATACTACTGAAGAATTTCAGAATAGACTGGAGAATTTCATAAAGAAACATAAAGATGTATTTGCAATCTCTGATATGGAGTTGGAGAGAACAAATACCGTCACGATGGAAATACATACTACATCGGAAGAACCAATAAGTCTGAGGCCATATCATACTCCTCTAAAAAATAGAGAAATCGTAGAGAAAGCTATCCAGGAAATGTTAGCGGCTGGTATTATTGAAAGATCTCGCTCACCATGGTCATCCCCTATAGTAATAGTCACCAAGAAAGACGGAAGTCACCGATTTTGCTGTGACTATAGGGCATTGAACAAAATTACTAAAACAATATCGTATCCTCTACCCCGCATAGACGAAATTTTGGCGATGCTTGGGAAATCCAATTGGTTCACCTCATTAGACGCTCGATCAGGATTTTGGGCTATTCCTATGTCCGCGGATGCAAAACAGAAAAGCACTTTCTGTACTCACATGGGATCTTTTTCATGGTCTGTGATGCCTTTTGGGTTAAAAACAAGTCCAGCCACATACATGAGTTTGATGGATGAAGTTTTACAAGGGTTACACAAATTTGCATCAGCTTACATAGACGATATTTTAATACATACCAATGGAACCATTGAGGATCACCTTATACATGTAGAGACTGTCTTCGACAGATTACGTTTACACAAAGTGAAGTTAAAATTGAGTAAATGCAGTTTTCTACAAAAAGAGATCAAATATTTAGGTTTCATAGTAAATCAGAATGGAATCAGACCAGATGACGATAAAATTGCAGCAATACAGAAGATACCTCCACCAACGAATGTAAGGCAAGTGAGAGGATTCATAGGATGTTGTGCTTACTATCGAAAACACATAATCAATTTCTCAAAAGTAGCCGAACCTTTGCTGAATTTAACCAGGAAATATGCAAAATTCAGGTGGGAAGAAAAATGTCAGAAAGCATTTGATTACCTAAAGTCAGCACTAATTACAATACCTTTTCTGGCACATCCAGACATCACAAAACCCATGATCATCTATAGTGATGCTTCCAACACTGCAATATGAGCATGTTTGGTACAAGAAATATCATCAAATGAACCACCAGTGATTGCCAATATTCTTCAAGAAAAACCGATAGCCTTTCTTTCACATGCTTTAAGCAGAACTCAACGAAAATGGACGACAACGGAGAAGGAAGCTTATGCAATTCATTATGCTTTGCAGAAGTTTGACTTGTATATCAGAGGAACGTCGGTTATCATAAAAACGGATCACCAACCTCTAGTAAATTGGCTTACTAAACCCCAAGAACAACCAAAAAAGCTTCAGACATGGGCTATCAATTTGCAAAATTACGATACCAAGATCGAGTATTTACCTAGTAGACTAAACACGTGTGCTGATTTATTATCGAGAATACCATATCCTGAACCTACAGACGTGGACGATCTGAAACAACAAGACTTAACTGAAATAGATGATAATGCGAAAGAAATCTCCGCCATTGACTTCATCCAACATAGTCAAGACACTGGGCCTCCTGATAGTCAAGAACAGAAAACACAACCTACGGAGAACTCGAGAACTGATGATAGCGATGAATCTAGAGATTTTGAACAGAGTCTAATCTTCAAGAAGGAACAACTGAAAGACGAAGCATTAACCAAGATTATAGTACAAGTACGTACCAATCCGAAAGAAAAGAGAGACTATGTGATATTACCTGAAGACAATATTTTATATCATGTCAGTCCTAGAGAAAATGGATTACTGCAGAAATGTATCCCCACATCATTGGTACCAACTGTATTGAAACAATTTCACGATGACAATGGTCACTTCGGACGCGATAAAACCCTCGACGTCATTACAAAGAGATACTATTGGCCAACTATGATAAAAGATATCATAGAATATGTAGGAACGTGTAAAATTTGTAAACTCAGAAATATGAGAATGATTAGAGCACCGATTCAGGAAATGTCATGTCAACATTATCCCATGGAAGTCGTTAGTCTAGACATATCGGGACCGTATCCAGTTACCTTGTCCGGACACAAATACATATTATACCTGGTGGATCAATATTCTGTGTGGCCAGAGAGCTTTCCTTTAGAAAATGCTACTTCAGCTCTCATTACAGACATCTTCTTACAACAATTCATTCCGCGACATGGCTGTCCTCAGAGAATAATAACAGACAATGGCAAACAGTTCATAGGAGATCCTTTTGCCTCAACAGTAAGAAAAATGAATATCTTCTTCTTCTTCCTCGTTCGCCCTGAAAAGGACGGTGGTTGTGTTGTGTCTGTTTACAACATAGCTGTGATATCTGCACCTTTCGGTCGACACATCCGACTTCTGCACACGAAAACCTCAAATGGAAGAAACGAAAGGATGCACTCTACCCTACATGACATATTAGCAAAACTTACGGAAGGTAACAGTCAATATTGGGATATATACATAAATCAAGCCTTAGAAGCCATCAGAATGAACATCAATGACTCAACAGGATTCTCGCCTTTTTACTTGCTTTATGGCCGAGAACCAAATTTTCCTTTGGATAACATCTTGCTTCCCCAGAGGAAATATACAGGTGAATGTCCGATACAGATTATTTTGCAGCAAAAACATAGGGCACATGTTATTGCTCACAGAAACGTCCGAAAAGCTTTTGCTAAACGAGCCAGGATCCGTAACAAAACCTCTACACTGCAAGAATTCAAGCCTGGTGACCAAGTATACTATAAGAAGCATGTTAGGACGGATAAATTTGACAACCGATGGTTACCCGGATACAAAATATTGGAACAAACTTCTCCAACTAATTATATCTTGTAGAACAAAGAACGCAATTCCACTACAAAAGCTCACGTCAATCAGATGCGACTTGATGATCACCGACCGCTTGATATACCAGAGACGAAGTTCCAGAGACCAACTCGTTTATCTACGTTAGCCCAACCTCCATCTTCTTCTTCATCTTCTTCGGATGCAGTGGACACATCAGAACATTCTTCCTCAGAGTCAGAAATTGTACCACATCGTTTGGATCATGCGATTCAAAGAGCTAAAGATTGTAGAAGTTCGTCATCAAGTGAAGATAACGTTCCCCTACAAGAACTTAGACAGCGTCTCATTTCAAGACAAGAACGTATTGCTGATGATGAAAGAATCGAACATAATGAAACAAGTATGAATCTTGATTTTCCTCAATCTACACTATGAACACCATCCGATATCGATTGCTCCAAACCCGTAGTTTCAGAAAACGATTCAGTGACTACAGCTTCGGATACCACCTTGATGGACATAAACGAAGCGCGAAAATTAGCAGATAAACGGAGATACGATTCTTCATTTTCCGATTCCATCCCTGTAGCCAAGCTTCCGAAATTTTCGCAAGATCAAATATATGTCAAACCTAAAAAACGTTGAAGAAAACCGAATTCCCCACGCCTCTCGTGTGATGTAGACATGATTATTGATGATTCTTCACATCTCACACCTACAGTTCAAGTTCCTCGCAATGTTTCACCCCACGTGGATAAGGGCATGCTTTTATCCCAGCTCATGTCATTATTAGCTGACAAACTGTAACTTGCATTTTGGCAGAAACGTTTCCCCTTTACATAAACCTTTGCGTAGCTACGACAAATTTCATACATCGTGATTCAACTAGATTCTAGTTTGTAAGGGAGATATCTGACTCCACGACTACGTTATTACTCATCACTCAAAGACCTTACTGAAACTGATCCAGCTTTAAGAGACCTTGGGCTCTTCATCGTGATGTGAAGCCGAACAGTTGATGCCTATGTTGTCTTTCTACAAGTCCTTCATCAGGATTTAAACCAAATGAAGAGGTCCTTGCCACATTTACGACCTGTTCTGTGTGATACTTCAACCAATGCCGAGTTTTCAGACATTCGCTCTTAAGTTTTCCCCATACATGCACGATATGAAGTGTTTTATTATTATTATTACTCTAAAATTAAGATGCTACATAGATAGACCGACTGATAGTACCGGAAAATGTCTCTTGAGATACATTTTTATGGCATGGGGACATATGTGAACGGATTGATGACGTCATTATATAAAAGATACCCTCAATTCTATCTAACATAAGAGACAACAGAGACTGATGACGTAATTCATAATTAACCTATAAAACAAAAGAAACTTAACATAGACACAAAAGACAGTTATAGGAAATGACGACAAGATGACGTTAACGTTACTAGTGCAGTAACGATGACATATACATAAATGGTGCACACATAATTGTAACCAGTGGTTTTAGCCAATAGATTGATTGAAAAAAAGACATCCGTTATGAAGACTAATGTTTAGCAGTCTTTAGCTACTGACCTTGCAACGAGATGGTCGTGATTTTGAGACAGACCGATGTTGAAGTAGACTCATATAGACTCAAGCTAGTTTATCCCCTGACATTGGACAGTGTATTTCTTGCTTTGATGCAGAAATGGTATGAATTCGCTCGATTTGATATACTATGAATTCGCTCGATTTGATATATTATGAATTCGCTCGATTTGATATACGTCAATGACAAACAGTCATTTGTGTTTAAGATCGAACATTGTTAGAATAGGTTTTTGGAACATATTATTTTGGAGATTAGCTCCCTAATTGTCTTCCACTCTCCCATCGTTCAAAATACACCAGCTTCTTAGTTGGTTTTGACGATGACACTTTGCATTACATAACAGATACATACGAAACTGGAATAATACCAAATACTCTTTGGTACCAGTTTCCAACGTAATATAATAGAGTAGGACATTTTAATCTGCAACTGACACTATAGTTATATGATCAAATCGTCTGTGTAAATGGAAGACTTGTAAAATAAAGTTATCGTTGGAATTTCTATCATGGATTATGTCGGACATCATTGGACCGTTGAATTTTATTTAAAGTTCTTCATTCAGTTTGGATGATTTCTGATGAAAGAGTACTACATTATATGTCACACAAAGTCCAAGGAAACCGAATCAATAAAAACCTGGGTCCCGTAAATTATCGAAGAGAATCTATACCTCTGGTGAACCAAACCAGTATTCTCGTTTTATGACTCTTCAGAAACACTTATTAAAAGGAAAAAGAGAAAAGATAAAAATAAAAAATAAACTTTACCCAGTATGTAAAACGGGTACATACTTAGAGGGCAAGACTTGTGCTTCTGTCACACAAACGACTGGGAAGTGGCGGTATACCTACCTGGACGAGGGGCATATCCAGAGAGTATCAGAAAATCGCGGAGACGGCCGGATATAGTGCTTCATTCTTCCGCATCGCTTCAGGTTGTACTGATTGAACTGACGGTGCCATTTGAATCCAGATTGGACGAGCAACATTCGTTCAAAGCGGCCAAGTATAATGATCTTGCCGCGGAGCTGAGACACGATGGGTTCACTGCAAGGGTCATGGCTGTTGAGGTAGGCGCAAGAGGGCTCGTGGCTGCATCAATGTATGATTTATTGAAACTGTTGGGGCTGAGGGGACAGTCGAGAACAAGGGCACTGAAGAGGCTTAGTGAAACTGCCGAAAAGGCATCATGCTGGCTGTGAAACAACTACAATGGGCTATGGAACTCGTGACAGTAATTTCTGTGGTACAGAAAACATCAGGACTTTTTCTAAGTCCACAATACGTTGAGTTTTTCGGTGTACTGGTGAATTGGCTGTGACTGACGGGCAACACGCGGCGTATATTATAAAAGATGTTGGGCACAGAATTTCAGTTGCTAGAGCGCAGTGGCTAGCCTCGTCGGCTTCGCGCAGGTGTGTCAATGTCTGTCCATAGTCGTGGTGTGCGACGGAACGAACGGAATCATTTGTCTTCTCTTTGTTACTTTCACAATAGCCTCCACGGCTGGCGGAGTTGTGGATTTTAAAGTTGCTACCAAAGTGAAATGGGTTCATTTTCGATACAAGACAACAGGAGGCTGAGACACTCGGGAGTCATGACCCAAGTGGCCCCCCCCCCCCCTTTTAGAGTGTAAAGGAGTATACAGGGCCGAAACACTTGTTCGACGGGGGGGACCTTTCTGATGATCAGATTGCCTCCTGTTGTATCGCTCTGTAAAGAGTTTCCTATCATGATCAGATCTCGGCAGTTAAAATTATCTGGAATAAGAGATACTATATATCCTTATTATAACGCATAAGAGGTTGAATGAGATATTTCCTTCATAATTTAAAAAAAAAAAAAATGCTTTTATCCCTGTCCCCGTCGTTCGGAATTTTATTTGGCTCCATTCTGTATTTTAATGGTGAAACTAAAATGTACGATCACTGTGTATTTTACTAAATTTAAATAATTGTAGAAACCAGTGCATTGTATTTTAGTTTATATCGCATTGACGTTCGCCGACGGCTCCGCGTGTAGTTTCGTACGATTTACAGTTTTCTTCATTTACCCCTATACTGTAACCCTCGGCTCGGAGTCATCACATCAACCGGAGAATTCAATAAAGGTAAAACGCTTCGGCTCGCCATATTGTCCTCTGGGGCAGAAACCATAACCCTAACCCCAACCCTAATTGTAAATCGTACGAAAGTACATGCGGAGCAGTCGGCGAACGTCAATGACTTGTCTCTCATGGCAGCGCTAGTGGGTACCTGCTCATGTCTTCCCACTGTAAATGGATGTCTGAATCTGTGCTTGAGTTTGGGAAGGCAAAGTTAGTGCTGAGGAGGAAAACTAGTCACTCTGTCTCTTAAAGCTGACACCTGGTCCAAGCAAAAGCAACTGTTGTTAATATTCAATAGGCCTAGGCCTAATCAACATTATTCATTTAAATAGCAACTAGGCAATTTCACCAGACAGTAAGAATAAAACAGGAACTAGACAAGGAGGTAAGATGGTTGTTGTTGTTATCGCTAACTTGCATTCTTTTATCAGCGACCAATACAGCCAACGCCAGTAGGTGTTGAGGTTATTCTATTGACCCATTTTGTACTCATGAAATGTGGATGTAGGCTATAGAAGAATGGGTCGTAGGCTATCTCATGGAAAGATAAGAAAACAAATAAGGAGGTCCTAGAAAATCTAGGTATGAAAAGAGAACTAATGAGGGAGATCAAAGTTCGGCAGCTAAAATACTTTGGCCTCATAAAAAAGGCATAACACCTTGCAGAAGACCATAATAGAAGGGAGAGGTGAAGGCAAACATGCAAGGGGAAGACAGCGCTATAAGTGGGAAGATAACATCAAGAGATGGACAGGAAAGAGTCTATCAGAGTGCACCACCAAGACAAGAGACAGAAGACGTTGGAGATCCATTACAGCCAACCTTCGTTGTGGAGATGGCAGCTGATGATGATGATGTACTGTTTCTTCTTCGTTCGTCCTGAAAAGAACGTTGGGTGCGCTGTGTCCTTTTACAGCAGAGCTGCGATATTTGCGCCCTTCGGCCGACACATCCGACTTCAGCAGAGCATTTTTAGGGACCTGGTTAACCTTCCCACTTCGATCCCTACTCACTCAGCCAGCCTGTTTCCAGGACCACCAATTGGAGGTGGAGTAGGGTCTTGGTCAGCTTTGGTTCGGCAGACACTGACGCAAGCAGTTTAACAATGGGTCGCTGACTGCATTCCTCACTGTTGACGCGTCTTAGGTTCCTTTTTTTACTGTTTAACTTGAGTATTAACGGAAGGAGACCATTGTGTCATGTTATAGTTCTAGGCATTCATGGAGAAGGTAAAGGACGTTGAAACACAGTTGATGGGGCGTACCTCCAATGTCACCCTAATGACTATCCATATTAGACAGTAGCTGAAGGCAGTTTTTGTACATATTGTACATCTTTTTCTTATACAGTTGCAGCTTGCAGTGCAGCATAATGATAACCTTGTTAGCTTTAGGATCTCGCAGTTTGTTTTGTTTTTCATGTGAATAATTGTTTTTGAAATAACCGTAACAGAAGATAAGGATTAAGATAAGATTAACATTAGCTGTAATTGATTTGAGATTTATAGTCATTATTTCCAAAAAGAAACAGAATTTGAGAATGCAGGAAACACAGTTATGGTTCCCTATTCAGCTTTAAGATTTAAGGTTCAACTTGGGCTTAGAAAGCAGAGAGAAAACTACTAAGTAATTCTAACTTTAAACCTAACCTTGTTTTGGCTTCCTTTTTTTTGTTTTAAAGTATTAATGTGCAAACAAATATTCAGGCTGTAAATCACAAACAACATACGTTTAAAAAAACCCCCAGCTTACTGCTTATTACTCCATACATACGGGCAAATGGACTTGGGCAACTTAATCAGCCAACATATTGACAGCCATTATGGCAAAATGGCATGTATGTCCACCTCAATTGCTTTTCAACTGGTAAAGAACACTTACAGATGGATTCTTTTGAGCCTGCCTCTTTCTAGCCTATTCATTCTTTGGAACATGGGGTGTCCTTCGAGTCTCTTAAATTTTTCAGCTTGTTGTAGGACTCTGCTGTCACGTCTATCCTCCATTGACTGTAGCCCTATAATGTTTTCCATATGGTTGATTTGTGTGGACTTCAGGGCCCCTGCTATAATACGTGCTGCTTGGTCTTGGAGTCTGTTTACTCTGTCAAAATTTGACTTTGCTGACGTCGACCAAGCTGTGATGCCATATTCCATAGCAGGTCTGACTCTGCCTGTGTGCAGCTTTTTGAGGATATTCTCAGAGGCAGGCTCAAGCGAACTAGCTTTGTGGCCCAAGCAAAAGATTAAATTAGCAAAAATACCATGCTAGCAAGCTCAGTTGCAAAGAAAATCCCAACAAGCTCAACTATCCCACTGTGGAAAATAAGATACTTTCCTGAGTTAAAATCTGATATTCCAGGCAATGAAGGTAAGGGAACACAGACAGAAACACAAAGAAAGTGTATAGCAACCAAGTATATTGACCAAAAATTCCCAACAAAGCTTTGGACACATGCATATACTGATGGTTCAGCAAATAATGCAGTTGAAAATAGGGGTGCCGGCATCCTCATAAAATTAAAGAATAGAATCCACTCTATGGCAATTGCCACTGGCAAACACTGCAATAACTTCAGTGCTGAAGCAGAAGCCCTGAAACAGGCAGCTGAAACTCTTATTGAATGCAAAGCACAGGCAGAAAAACAGGTAGTAATCTTTACACATGCCCTCTCAGTAATATCAGCGCTGAAGAGCCAACAAACTAAAGGATTGAAAGATCTGATAATCTCCCTTGAAAGACTGGCCAAATGCTTCAACAAGTGCACTATCCAGTGGATACCAGCCCATTGCAACATACCAGGAAATGAGGAGGCAGACAAACTTGCTAAGGAAGGAGGTGCCTTACAACAAAATGATATAGAGACAACTTACGCAACGGCAAAGACTACTATAAAGGCTACATTCAAGTCCAAATGGGAAGGAGAGCACCCGGGCCATTTGAAAAATGATGCATATCATTAACTATCCAGGAAAGAACAGGTCATCATTTTTCGGCTACGCACTGGACACAACAGATTGAGATACCATCTATACTACAAATACAAAATTGGTGCAACAGATCTCTGCACCTGCGGTACCAGCCCGATGACAGTCAAACACCTGCTTCAGTACTGCCCAACCTACAGAAATGAACGGAGTAGCATATGGCAGCAACTCACTTCTGTCAACGAAAAACTGTTTGGAGATGTCGGGAACCTTGAGTTAACTACTGCCTTTATTAGAGTCATAAATGTGGAGGTCTGAAGGCGAACGAGGAAGAAGAAGAAGATTCTTTTGGAGCTAACAGTGACTGTTGCTAGGAATTTATTTAGTTCGGATGCTGGTTTAATTGTCTGCAATTATTCTTTATTGCCTTAAAGTGATTTTATCTTCTACAATGGAGTTTTTTTCTCAGGTTCAAATATGGAAGCTGATGTTCCAGATCTACCTGTAAGAATAAAGCAGGAAATAAAACAAGAGGTAAATTAGACTTTAAAAAAAAGATTAATCAGGCTGTCGCAGTATGTTCTTCTCAAAGAGAGTTAATTTTAGTGCTGTTACACAAAATATTGAAACTTGTGTCCTCATGCTGATTGTATCTAACAGCAATGCTATTTCCAGATTATGAGTAAATTATCAACATTTTATTTTTGTTCTAGAGTTAATTGCAATTCTTAATGAGCAAATCGTTACTATCCTCTCTGCCCACTAGGCACCACGCGCCACATAGAGAGGATAGTAATGATTCATCCTATAGTTAGGCGGTGGTGTTCTTTGGAAGGTCATGGGTTCAAGTCCCTGGTAAACAAAATATCAATTTGGTTGTTTTTCTGTTGTCAAGTGTTCTACTTTTTTATTTCTCACGAGTGCCTGAAACATACCTTTGTGTATTATTTATTTACTGTTTACAGGCCTCGGGTTTCCCCTTTTTATTAGTGAAGATATTGTGAGTCCTCGGCCACCGTAAAAGAGCGAAGACCTTGGATAGTGTTATAAATGGTGCAGGAAACAATTTAACTAAAGAAAGAAAATGACGGAAGCAAGTTATTGAGGGTGAAACAACAAATAGTTTTCGTTTCCTCCCAACTCGTGAACCAGGTCTGCACACAAATCTTGAGATTCTTTTAAAGGGGTTTAGGGGTGAATATGTAAGTTACTAATAGTGTAATTAGTAAGTATGTGTGTTCTTGTGCTTGTTTTTCTTGTCATTAGATATACCATATGATAATCACCAAGAGAAAGGCATTAACTGCCTTAGAAACAATCAATATATTGGTGAGTTCATAATTTAAAAAAATTTTGAAACCTTTTATTTATTTGTCTTATCAACCATTTTATATTATTAATAATATTTACCATACCATGTAAGCATACATTTCTTTTTCAGCTTGGTGTAATAGTACATTCAGTTGTCTGCAAAATGACATATAATGCATAAAAATCTTTAAAACGCTAAGAAAACTAAAGCTTAATTTCTGCAAACACTCACAGGGAGAAAATAGGAACAAAATTTATTTAACCCACAGCGTGTTATTCAGTTCAGTAGTTAATGTGGTAACCTTTTTTTGTGCCAAGGACATTGTTTGATGAAGGCTATGGACCGCTTTGATTGTCCGATGAAAGCTTTAGGCCCCTTCTTGAAAAAAATGTGCATAAAAGAATAATTTAAAATGTTCTATTTCAAATTTTAGGTTATGTAGACGAACCCATAGGGTCCGTGGACCATAAGTTGAGAAATCCTGGTTTATGTCAAAGGTTCAGCAGATTTGTCTAGTATCACTGAAATTTCATCATGTATATATACATTTTATTTTTATCTATTTATTTTATATTTTATGTATATATATATATATATATATATAAAATTAATAAATAACTGCAAATTGTTAAATTAAAAAAAATAAATATATATATATATATATATTTTTTTATAACATATTTTTTAAATTTAACACATTAACTACCTGATGCGGGGAAATTTTATAATATTATGTGTTATCAGGAACAGTCCACCAGACGTCCTGTATTACGAGTGCATTAGACTCAATGCTTGAGCACTCCTTATTTTATCTTGGCCTGCTGAGTACTCTCCAGGGTTATCCTCATATATTCTATTTGATGAATTATAATATATTCAATCTGGCCATTCGCTCAATACTCCCTGGCCCGCACCACAGGTACTCAGATAAGAAGGCCTAACTTCTTGGCACAGTTCAAACGTTTATTCACACACTACTCCACAGTGAATATGGTACGACATCGAAGCTTTTCTAAGCACATGTCTCTACTGTCCTTGATTCTGATACTCTCAGTTTAATTGAACAGTCAACTTACGTGCACAAGAATTCCACACACTCTGCTTAGACTAAACTGGCATTATACAGTTAATGAATGCATAAGGCAGTGATGGTAATATATATATATCTTGCAGGTGTAATAATCATATTCCCAAAAGAAGGGCATACTCTGAAATCAAGTCCTAACGGACACACTCCATGCATACTGGTCAAACGACACAAGCAGACTCCCGGCTAGAGACGCGTTCGTGTTCCAGATTAACAAGCTACCGTCTGCCACTATTTTGAGCAGAAGTCAAGACGTCACTTCCGGAAACTAATGACAACCGTATCATCATCTCAACCCATAACCCATCATGGGTCGTAGGGGTGCCATGGTGGAAGCATCAACAGACAGGGTCCTCCACTGCTCTCTATTCTCAGCAATGCGTACAAGTGTGGAGAAACCGTGTCCTGCCCATTCTTTGATGTTATCAGCCCAGGATTTTCTTTGCCTTCCTCTTCTCCGTTTACCTTCGACTGTTCCCTGGAGGATCGTTTTCGAAAGGGAGTCATGACGAGTTACATGCCCAAACCAGGCAAGCTTTCGACGTTTCACTATTGACAAAAGTGGTTCTTGATGGCCTGCATAGGTGTTTATCTTCTCTCTAACATAGACATTTGTTTTGTGCTCTTTATAGCAAATGCGCAAAATTCTTCTATAACATTTATGCTCGAAAGCCTGAATCCTTCGTTCCGTATCTGCAGTGAGTGTCCAGCCCTCACACCCATACAAGAGAATAGATAATACAAGTGATTTGTATAATTTGATCTTCACAGGAAAACTGATGTTACTTTTCCAGATCACATTCAACCTTGTCATGGCAGCTGAGGCCATCTCAAGTCTTGTCTTGATTTCTTTATTTGATCTTCCATCACTACATATAGTCTTCTTCTTCTTCTTCTTCCGTCCTTAGCCACCGACCGTCAAAGCAGTCAGTGGCCATTACGCCTAGTGGCGTCTTAGGGCAACAGCAGATAGGTTTTCTTTGCCATTGTCTCCCATCACGCCTATTGGCGTCTTTAGGGCAATGGCAAACCAATCCACCTGCTGTTGTTTCCGTAATCGAAGTGACTGGCAAACGGGTGATCAGCCCGTTGGTACTACATATAGTGGACCCGAGATATTTAAAGGTGTTAACTTCTTCTAACGTTTGCCCATTTAACGTAATGTTGGTCGGAACATGTTTCTTATGGCTATTCACCAATATTTTGCTTTTTTCTATATTAATTTCCATCCCATATGTTCTTGTTACTTTCTCCAGTCTAGAGGTAAGGTCTTGAAGTTCTGATTCTGTTCCAGCTATCAGATCAATATCATCAGCAAAACGTAGATTACACAGAGGTCGGCCTCCAATCGATATGGTTGATTTATAATCGTAGAGAGCCTCCTGCATAATATGTTCTAGATAAATGTTAAAGAGCACTGGTGACAGGATACATCCCTGGCGAACTCCTACAGTTGTTTTGAAAAATTCTCCAATGTCATTGCTTGCAAAAACAGCACTGCTTGCGTCCTTGTATAGTGCTTCAATGATATCTATGATGTTGGTATCAAAATTGAATTTTCTCATTATTTGCCATAAACCTTCATGCCAGACTCGATCGAAGGCTTTTGTGAAATCGATGAAGTTATGGTATAAAATCATGTTGATGCTGGAGATGTTTTTCGATCAGTAATCTAATATTGAAGATTTGTTCTGAGGTACTTCTTTTGGTCTAAAGCCAGCCTGTTCCTCTGACAAGATTTCTTCTGATTTCTGTTTTATTCTGTTCAAAAGTATCCTTAACATCACCTTACTTGGATGACTAATAAGGCTAATGGTTCTGTAGTTCTTGCACATTTTTAGATTTCCTTTCTTTGGAAGCGGTATTACTAATGACTGCGTCCATTCTTTTGGCCATTTTTTTGTACTCCATATCTTCTGGCAAATTGTTGTCATGATTTTTACTATATCTGGTCCTCCATATTTCAAGAGCTCTGCTGGTATATTATCCACACCCGGTGACTTCCCTCCTTTCATCGAACATATAGCCTCTTCCACTTCTTCCCGTAGTATTGCTGCATTTCCGAGTTCTCTGTTTTCGCACTTAATGTTGTTTAATATGCCTAAGTCAGTGTCAAGTTTACAGTTATATAATTCTTTACAATATTCTGTCCACCTTCTCATTACAGCTGTTTTTTTCATTGAGCAGAGCCCCATTGCTATCTTCTATGACAGTTACCCTGGGCTGTTGGGGTTTTGATAGTCTTCTTAATGTGTCAAAAACTGCCTTGCTGTTACCTTTTATTAGCCCCATATTAAAGGACTCACATTGATCAGCTACCCATTTTTCTTTGGCCTGTTTCATTTTCTTTCTAATATTTTTATTCACCATACTGTATTGCCTTGCTGCTTCAGGAACCTCTTTCTTAACCTTTTTCATTTCTCGCTGTGTATCACATAACTTCAGAATTTCATCTGTAACCCATGGTTTGTTTATTTTCTTTCTTTTACCAAGTATTTCTGTTGCTGATTCAATGAGCACGTCTTTCATGTTCTCTGTGATTGAGTTGATATCATCCTCCAAAAAGTTGAGAGCTGCGAATTTTCCGTATATAAACAATAAACCAGGAAGTGATCGTATACAACCAATGTTATGATATTTAAACATAACACTACCGAATTGAAAAAACACACTGTGGACGAATTAAATTTTGTCCCCATTTTCATTCTGTAGGTGTATGAAGGATTTAATCTATAGTTTTCTTAATTTTAAACAGATTTTTATGAATTATATGTCATTTTGATAATAAATAAATTTACTATTGCCTAAAGCTGATAAAAGGAAAGTTTACTTAATATGGTAGATATTATTAGTAATGTAAAATGATTGACAGACAAAAATCAATTCAAATTTGTTTCCAAATTATCAACTTATGTTCAAATTTCTTGTTTCTATGGTAGGTAATACCTTTCTTTTGGTGATTATCATGTAGTATATCCAATAACAAGAAAAACAAGCCCAAGAACACACACACTGACTAATATTTACACTATTGGTAACTTACATTATCACACCTATGCCACTTCCCAAAAAATGTCTGAAATTTTTTCCTCATTTTCTCCCTGTAAGTGTTTGTAGAACTTAAGCTGCCGATCTATTAATTTTAAACTTATTTTTATTAATTATATGTCATTTTGATGATAAATGAATGCACTATTGCCTAAAGATGAAAAATATATGTTTATGTTAAGAATGGTACAGTTTGACATTCAAAAATCCGGCCCATCGATAATAGAAGCGGTTCCTTCAGTT
The DNA here is from genome assembly GCA_024509875.1 of Oreohelix idahoensis. Lineage (NCBI taxonomy): Eukaryota > Metazoa > Mollusca > Gastropoda > Stylommatophora > Oreohelicidae > Oreohelix > Oreohelix idahoensis. The sequence goes on along the minus strand of JAMPIV010013015.1, from coordinate 102,610 downwards.
TTCCGGAATGGATTTTGGAGCGCATTTTTTCAATGTACCTTAGCTCGTTGGCGCGCCACTGTTTTCTGGAGCAGTTATGTTTTGATGCATCTGTTGGGTCTTGCTTGCACGTGTTAACAGCCTCATTCCTGCTCATTCCCTTCTCATCTTTTATCATTTATTTGCTGCTGTAATAGCCCCATTATTATGGATTCACCAGCAAATAAAAGAAGTGGTGTAAAAACGTAAACATTTAATTTTTCGTTTTCTTTAAAAGTGACTGTACAGTCGTCGACCAGGGACTGGCAGCTCCTGAGCCGACCCAGCTGCAATGGGTACCTCCGAAATCGGCGAGTATTAGCGGGCGTACGAAAAAAAAAAAAAATCTATGTCTATATACCTGTTGTAATATATATCTAACTGTTGTAAATATATCGTCTTCCTATTCTAAATATATGTATAAATGTTGTAACATAAATATCATCTTTCTATTGTATGTCTAAATATATCGTATAACTAGCTGTAATATATAACTAAATGTTGTAAAATATATATTGTGATACACAACAACACCATTATCGAACTAATATATCGCTATATAAGTAAGGCACACCACACATTTCCCTTATATAAAAGTCATATCGCGCCTCCTGGCGCACCTCCTTCGTGCCTCCTGAATGCGCTTATATAACAGTCACGCGCCTCCTGATTTTCCTTATATAAAAAGTCATGCGCCTCCTGAAAGGGGTGCGTAAACAACATACTATACTACTGTGTTTTTCAATTCGGTAGTTAATGTGTTAAGATTAGCCATTAATATTGCAAGGCGAGATGAAGGAGAAATGAAGACATCAGAAAAATTGTAGGAACTTTATCCTCCCCTGGAATACATAAAGAAACAGAAAATAAAGTGGTTTGGCCACCTTATTAGAATGGAGCCCTATCAAGTATCACTAAGAGCCTACAACGGTGAGACTCAGCATAATAGTATCAGAAGGGTGTGCTGTCACAAGACATAGATAGATTAGCAGCTAATGCAACTGACAATGGATAAATATTTATTATGCTAATGTGTACTGTTGCTTAGTGGTATCAAATGTATTTACATTAAAGGTACCCCCTAGAGGAAAATTATTTTTTAAAAGCCTCTCTTATGCTTGTATAAGCCTTTTTTTGAGTTGCTTTCGTTTGATACATTATCATTTTACATGCAAGGAAGTCATTCCATGCCTCCAGAAAGACAAGAAAGAAAAATATGTGAACTTTAAAAGTTGACCCAGCTGGTACATATTTTATAAATGTCCATTTGGTACGAACCTGCCTAATAGCTCTTTCTTCTTCTTTGATCCTTAGCCGCGACCGTCAAAGCAGTCAGTGGCCATCACGCCTGGTGGCGTCTTGTAGGGCAACAACAAATTGATTCCACTTTGCTCGGTCGGTGGCCATCTTTCGTACAGTGCCCCAACTCTGGTTCATTCTTTGCATCTCAGCCTCCACAGTCCTCCGCCAAGTTGTTTTTGGCTGGCCTCTCTTTCGTTTTCCTTCAGGGATCCATAGCATAGCACCAGCATTTCGCACCATAGAGAAGCACAGAAAGCACACAGCTCTGATATAATCCTAATTTTGTGCTTGTGCTGTACTGAGAGGACTTCCATATGTTATTTATACTATAAAAGACTGTTCTTGCTTTGTTCATTCTGTTGTTGATGTCTCTGCTTGCTCCGCCATCTGGTGTTACTATGCATCCTAGGTATGTGAAGGTGTCTGTCTGTTCCAGTTGTTGATTTCTTACTGTTATGGGCTCGGGGTTGCTCACATTGAGTGTCATGTTCTCTGTCTTCTTTAGATTGATGTTCAGGCCCACCTGCTTGCTGTACTTATTGTCTGTTTTTTCCTGGATGTGTTGATCTGCATATTCCAGATCTTCCAATGTAGAAAACGTAGTCCATCTTATTCCTCTTGGACTGCCCTCTGTTGTCTGTCGCATCACCCAGTCTATGACTGTTAAAAATAGAGTGGTTGATAAGGGGCATCCCTGTCGTACTCCTGTCTTCACTTCAAAGGTTAGGTTGCTCTGCCCTACACTACACATAAAGTTGGTATAAAGGCTTTTCGTGATTGAAACTATGCAGCTTGGAATTCCATAAGCCCTCAGTATTTTCCATAAACTGTCCCTATGTATACTGTCAAAAGCCTTTTCAAAATCAACTAAATTAATGTACAGCCATTCTGAGCACTGCTCTATAATGTTCCTGAGGGTAAATATATGATCTGCACATCTGTTCTTTCTAAATGCTGCTTGTTCTTTCCTCAGTTTGTGGTCTACTGCTTTTGAAATTCTCTGTATAATTTCCCGCCTAATATTTTGCTGGGAACTGAGAGAAGAGTGATTCCTCTCCAATTATTACAATCTGAAAGGTCTCCCTTCTTGGGCAATTTGACAATTATTCCTTTGTTCCACTCCATTGGTGTTGTCCCTGTTTTCCTGACTTGTGCAAATAGTGGTTCTAGTAGTTCTGCTGCTAGTTCAGGGCCTGTCTTAAATAGCTCTGCATTTAAGTTGTCGTGGCCAGGCGCTTTTCCATTCTTTAACCCTTTGATTGCCATGATGATTTCTTCTTTTCGTGGAATGTCTGTATTAACATCTAGATCGTTTTTAGAATCAGGAACATTCAACTCTGGTGGTTCCTTGTTCAGAGTTTCTCTGAAATGCTCTGTCCATCTTGTTTCCTGTCCCTTTGCTGTCGTGATGAGATTTCCTTGCTTATCTCTTACTAATGTAATATTGTTTGCACCTCGTTTTCCGCTGATGGTTTTAGTTATTTTGTATACTGTGCTTTGTTCATTTCTCAGTGCTGCCTCTTCTGCCTGTCTTGCAAGATCGTCTAGGAAATGCCTTTTGTTGGCTCAGGTTTGGCATTTAACTTTCTTGTCCAGCTGACTGTGCTGTTCACTATACAGTTGCTTTAACCTGGGGGAACTTCGCTTCTGTTTTCTTTCTTTTCATTTCCTTTCTCATCGTTATGGTGTTTAATGTTTCTGGTGTTATCCAGTCTTGCTTCTTCCTTTCCTGGAATCCCAGGCATGATTTGCTGCTTTCCTTATATATTGATAAAATGGTGTTGAATTTCTAGTCTATACCATCAGATGATGTCTTTTCCTGACTTTTGGCAATTTGATATCGTTTCTTTATATCAGCAGCAAAAGCTTTTCTGGTAAGGGGGTACTTCAATTTGCTGATGTCAAACCTTTTCTGTGTAGTTACAGTTGGTCCAGCAGTTCTGATTTTCACCTTCAATTTTTCTAAGACTAAATGGTGGTCACTTCCCACATCTGCACCTCTTACCTTCACATCTTGTAATGCATGTCTCCATCTACCATTAATCATCATGTGGTCTATCTGGTTTCCGTCCCAGCCATTTGGTGATTCCCATGTTAATTTGTGAATTTCTTTGTGTGGGAAAAGTGTTCCTCCAATGACCAGGTTGTTAATGCTACAGAAACTTATTAATTTATCCTCAATTTCGTTTGCTGTTCCGCTGCCGCATTTTCCCATTACTTTTTCATTATATGTATTGTGTGTTCCAACTTTTGCATTGAGGTCTCCCAAATTTACATTTAGAAAGCACAAGCAATTTTCTTACAAATATTAACTGTAAATATTTTTAAAATAACAACATACAAAGATGAATGAATGAATGGAAACAATTTTATTTTCAAATGATCAAGTGTTGGCACACATGCCCATCTAACAATTTGCCCTTCCTGTCTCTCTTCTTTTATACTGTATCCAATCATTCTGTTTAAAATAATCAAAGAAAATGTATAAGGGTATCCTATACATCTAAACAAGAAAATCCTTATGATCAGACACAATTTACTTTCAATTAAATGTGATGAAACTAGAAAAGGCCACAACAAAATTGGAAAATGCCTTTAAAAATCTTAAAAACAACTAGGCAATTTTCCATGAAAGCAAATGCAGAGATGAGTGTCAATGTTCTCAGTAATATTATAATTTATTTAAATTTAATAAGACCACACCAAAAAAAAAAAAAAAACCATCCATGATGGTTTTTGTGGCTATTTTTAAGTGCTTCTTCCTCAGCCCTGAAGTTGTTTTCAAAATTTTCCAGTGATATTACTTAATTCTGTCATATCTGCATGTATAATTGCACATCTTTTTTGCATACAAATTATTTCTCCTAAAATCAATTCACTGTTTGCACAAAATACTATGCCAGCTCCTATCACAGAGTAATTTCTTTACCTATAAGTGCTTCTAGGCTCATGTTAACCTTGCCAACTTGTGCACTGATGTTTTTCAGCAATAATAATGGGTTTGGGTAATTCATTTATTCTCCCAGTACCAAACTTCCTTTGGCTTCTTTCATTGCCATACAGTTTTTCCACCACACAGGCTTTTCATCTAATCAAGGTTCTTTCTGCTGTCTTGATGGTTATCAAACTTTTTCATGCATGTAGCTGCTATCTTTACTTCCATAGTACAGAATTGTGAGTATACATTAATGTGTCAAATTTCTCTCTCCCATCAACATCCACTCACTAATTTTGATCATGATTATAATTCTTCATTTTGGCTTGCATATTCCACTTTATAAACTAAGTATTCGAAGAAGCAATCAGTAATGAAGGTTTTGAATGCCAGGAGGGAGTTTGCCATGGTTAGGTTTCAATTTAGGATTTGTTTCTACTCCTTTATAACTGACCACTGTGTTGCCGCCTCCCTATAGGTTGCCTGTCTTTCAGGCTAAGGTTTGTTTCTGTTGTATATAGGTTGTCTTCATGGTAATGTTGCCAGCCTGTCAGGTAACAATGGCTCTATGTTAGAAACCAAACAACACGGCACATGCAGGATTCTTTTCTAAATACAATCACCCGAGTTGTTTTCTGATGACTACTTGCATAAACCAAAATTTAAAAACATTGCACTTCATGGTAATATGACTTGATTATATTTTTATGATGAATTAAAATAACAAAATTTACCCATTGTACAGCAAAATAATCATAATTGTAAGATGTACACTTTAGATAATTGATAAAACCTCTTCCATGCATGAATTCTTTTCATGCCTATTTAAAGAACTTATGTAAGCATACCCTACACATACAGCACAAACATCATATGTCTGTCTTCAAAGTTTTATTCTGCATCTCTTCAGCTTAGTACAATCAAATCTTTACTCCAAAGACATTGCTCTTGTATATGGCTTCATTTCTCTGCTTTCTACTTTTTGTCTGTAGCCTATAACTATTGGTAAACTCTATGTCATAATATCAGTTTCATGCTTTCTGTTCACTATGTTTTCTTCTGTGTATCTTTAGACGACCATTGTCAGAGCATCCTATGCCACAAATACTACATATATAGGGCTTTTCGCCTGTATATTTTCTTTTATGGTTTTCAAGCCGGTAACTATCAGAAAATTCTGCACCACAAACGTCACATCTGTAAGGCTCTCCTGTATGTTCTATTTTGTCTATCTTTAGGTGACCACCTTGTGAACATCCTATACCACCCATGTATTGCTCATTCCCAGTATGATTTGCTTTGTGTGTCTCAAGCTGAGCATGCTGAGAAAACACTATACCACAAACATTGCATTTGTACTGTTTCTCTCGTACATGTTTACCTTCATGAATCTTTAATGACCTACTACATAAAAACCTGGCACTGCAAATATTACACTTATATGGCGTGTCTTCTTTATGTTTCATTTTGTGTATACTTAGCTTATGACTGTCAGAAAACTTTATACAACAAATAGCACACTTGTAAGACACCTCTGCTACATGTTTGATTATGTGTATCGTTAATCTACCTTTATAACCAAATGTTGCATTACATATATCACACTTATATGGCTTCACCCTTGTAGGAACTTGTTTACTTCTTTGCAAATAACCACTCTGAACAAACTCTGCACCAGAAACAAAAGGTCTCCCTCTTATATGTGTCAGTGAGTGTCTATTTAGGCAGCGAGTACTTGGAAACCATACACCACAATCGTTACACTTGTAAGGCATGTCTTTTGGATGTTCCGATCTATGTCCCTTTAGCTCACTATGCTGAGAAAACTTCATACCACAAACATTACACTTGTATGGCTTCCCTGCTACATGCTCAACTAAATGTTTTGTTAAATTACTTTTATTATCAAATGCGGCATTACATATGTCACACTTGTATGGCTTCTCTATTGCATGTGTTTGTTTATGTTTTTTCATTTCACATTTCTGAGAAAATGATGTCCCACAAACATCACATCTGTGAGGCTTCTCTCCTGTATGCGTAAACATGTGTTTCTTTAAGAGAATAGTAGTAGCAAACCTTAAACCACAGTCATGACACTTGAATCGTTTCTCTCCTGTATGTGTCAGCATGTGTCTCTGTAGACCACCACAGTGTTTGAACCCCATACCACAATTATAACATTTGAAAGGCCTCTCTCCTGTATGATTTCTTTTGTGTATCTTTAATGCACAATTATCAGAAAGCTGTCGACCACAAACATCACACTTAGAAATTTTAGGTTTCCAATTCAGTTTCTGACCTGCATGCTTCACTTTATGCCTCCACAGCTGACCACGATGAGAAAAACCAACACCACAAAATTCACATTTGCAAGGTTTCTCTCCTGTATGTATTCTTTCATGTGCATGCAGAGTACCTTTCTCAGCAAATGCTGTGCCACAAAAATCACACTTAAAAGGTTTCTCTCCTGTATGCACCCGCATGTGTCTGCGTAATTGAAATAAATCAAAAAACCCACCACCACAATCATCACACCTGTAAAATTTGTGCCCTGTATGAATAAATGTATGCCTTCTTAGTTTTTCAATGGTAGGTAACTCTGTATAACAAACATCACATTTGTGAAGTTTCTTTCCTTTATGAGTCACTTTATTTTTATCATAAACATCAGCCATCATTATCTCAAAATCTATGGCACTCTGGGACTCTTCTGCTTCAGCAAACCTGCTAACGGTGCTTTCGTTTTCTTTTAAAGCTGGTAAACTTATATTCTTATTTGTACTGACCACACCCACGCTGTTGCTTGGGCTTTCTGATGACCTGTCTGACAAAACGCCATTTTCAAGAACTTCAGAGTGTTTAAAACTGTTCATACTTCTCATCTGTGGAATATCCATCTGGGAGAAGGCACTGGAATACTGGTTACAAGAAAATCACAGTTTCAGATTTGAATAAATGCATACAATAAACCAATTTAAAATGTGCCAATTTATTTTAAATTGGACTAATCTGAGGCTAATTTATGCTGTATTTTTATTTTGCTTTGCAGGATTTTATAAACAGGATAAACAAAACAGGGAAAAACCTTTGGCGAATGACAGACAAAAAAAAACAAAAAACAACTCAGCAGGTTTTTTTTTTCATTTACAAACGTAGGAAGCAAAGTAACACAAGATGATGGAACAAGCAAAGACAGCAGTAACAGAATGAATAAAGCAAGAATAGAGAGAAAGAGACAGGCCCAGAAGCAGCCTGGATGGAGAGTTGTTTTTTTTTAGGGCTTCAAACATCTTCTGGTCAAGAAAGTCACATTCCCAGATTTTTCTTTTATCACCTTCTTCTCTTTCCAAGTCGGACACTCTTTGGTGGGATTTGTTAGTGGTTCCCAAAGAACTTGGATGATCATTTTTTACTCCTTCAAATTTAGCTAGCCAACATTTCTTGGACAATTTTTTTTTTAAATCTGTGTTCACGACTGTCATTAACTTATACAGCAATTTTCACAGACAGAACACATTGACAATCTGATGTTACTTCATTGATGTCAGTTTTGTAGTACAAAATTATCAGCTTAGATAAAGTTTCATCTTCTCCCTACTGAAGATCAGCTGTAATACTTTTTTACCACTAACCTCGACTTCCGTCGAAACAGAACTCTATGTCTTGTCCATTTCTGGATGCTTAAATTCCATTTAACCATTGTCATCTCAGTGTCATTTTGCCCGGAGATCATCACGCCATTATGTTTCAAATAAATAAATTATTCAGATTTATAAAAATGTAAAAAAAAAAAATTGGTATTTTTAAAATTGGAACCGAGTGCTTAATAAAAAGTGCTTACACAGAAAACTGTTCTCATCTGGTAAGTCAGAAGCCATCTCACTAGTTGTGGCATTACCCAATGGGAGGGCTTTCTCATTGACATCAATGGTTTTCTTCCACCATTTTCTATCTGTATGCAACTGTACATAACAAAATATATACATCTGAAGTTAAAATATCAAATAATTCTTTTTTAAACAAAATGAAATCCAAATCAATAGGTTAGATGGCTTAATCTGTCAGGACAACTGATATTTAATGTTCTAAATTTACTGGAGACATCACTGACAAATTTTTATTTCCTACTGCTATTTCTCATTAACTGATTAAAACTTAAAGCTTTAGCAACAGAACATTAGAAGGAGACAAATATGCATGGAGGCATATCTTGAGTCATCCTTATATGACCACCAGCTAAGCACAATGCTACCTTATACAGATGTGGAAGTGAACCTCTGTCTGTGAGGCTAATTACACCCTCACTGACTCTTGAAATCATCCAGGGATTCCTCCTGTGAGTGAAATGTTGAGAACTCAGCACTGTTCACTAAACTTGGATGAGTCACTTGAGCCCCAGATGTAACTCTGGCTTTTACCTGGCTGTATGCAGGAAAATCTCACTGTGTATCCATGATAGGCAGGAGGAGCTGAGAAGTGGCTCTGTGCAGGACGTGACAATTTCTAGGGACAGCCCATAACCAGAGCACAGTAATTTAGCTCTGCATATTTGGAGAGCCCCCTGGATGGCAGGGAATGCATAGTATGCCACACATTTCTTCCTCCTAGCTTGGGACCAGATGTGATGATCCTTTAAATGCAAGCCAAGCTGGAGAAACTCAAGGTGATGACATCAACTCAACACATTTTGGAATAGCAGAAAGCCACAGGAAAAGCCTAGACCTACTGTGTAGATAATACCAATGAGTCTTCAGCTTGGTATTGGTTGCAAAAGAGTGAGAAGCTCATCAGCCATAGTTACACAACAACAATGGAGACAAATAATTAATACTTTAAATATGTTTAATGGTTATATATGCCACAAATAATGAGCTGTCTAGAAACATAATATATTAAATGGAATAATAAATGACAATGACAGCAGCACCACAGATTTTATTTTTATTCACTTTTGCTTAAATCAAAATGTTAATGTCCAAAAATATTTGCTACTAGCTTTAAGTACCCAGTGTTGATGGGGTTATCTAATAACAGTTTGTAGAAACTTAGAAAATCTTAATTCCAAAAATGTAAAAATCAAACTACCGTACAAACAAAGGTGCCGGATTCGATTCATGGTATTGAGGCACTCCAGTCTATCCAACTATAAATGGGTACCTAACTTTGTTCTTGAGTTAGGGAAGGAAAAGGCAGCAAGGAAGGGAACTGGCCACCCCACCTTTCAATGCTGGACATAGTATAGTGAAGTCTCTAACACTTCACTCCCCTATGGCTGTATCTGCTATGGGATTACCTTTACCTTTAAAGTTACAGACAAAGATGGCATGGTGTATGCACAGTGAACTGTGATTCAACCTATTTACCTTCTAAGAGTATGAGAGCATTTGTTTTAACACCCCTTTTAGAACTAGAGAAAAAGGTGTATTAGTTTTCATGTGTAAAACTTTTTGATCCTGGTCGTAGGCACTCTGATCTTAGCCAAAATGGAAAATAAAAAGACCAAATAAAAAGTATGAGAGCAAGGTTAAGTCTCTTTAAATGGTAAAATGCATTTGTTGCTCGCATCGATTTTTCTGTACTGGCTATTTAACTTCAGGATAAAAATTCTTAAATTTTCATCTCTTATTATAAACTGATTAAAACTTCAGCAACATCAAATTAACACCTGTGTGTTATCAGAGCCTAAAAGAGGAGCAAAGAATAGTAATACTGTTTCCGATCAAGCATGTCACAGAAAGTTACTAAAGAGGGTTATGCATGGGGCAGGTTACTCCATCCTGTAAAAAATGTTAAACCACAAAAATTTCAACAGGTCAACTAACGAAAATAAAACTCAGCCATTCAAGACAGGAGGTCCTCTTGAAGGGAGGCATATGATGCAACACAGAGAAAGCTGAAAGGAGTCTGTGTTGCTGACTAACATTCTTTCTTCAAGGTGGTCTTCCAGATTTGGCCCCTGGAAAGTTCAGACATTGAACAAACAAGGGAAAACGATACAGTTAGCAGCAGAAATGTTATCTAAAGAAGCCCAGAAAGCACTCACTGAATGGAACACAGTTGGGTGCAGAATCAAAACAGCTAAAATGAAAATAACGGTAAACATCATCCAAAGTTATGCACCAAACAATGACAAAGAAAAGTCTGTGAAAGAAGCATTTTACACCTGACTACAAGATATTATGGATAAAATAAAAAGAAAAGACATCATAATTTTGATGGGAAACATGAATGCAAAGATAAGTACAGACAACACCAGCTTTGAAGAAATCATAGGCTAGGAATATTGAATGAAAATGGGGAATTATTCTGTGCTTCAAATCAACTAGCTATAGGAGGAAGCATGTTTCCACATAAGAGAATACACAAGGCAACATGGATATCACCAGACGAACAGAAAATCAGATTGATCATATATGCATAAACAAAAGTTTAGGTCATCACTGCTTGATGTGAAGGTATATAGAGCAGATGTGGTATCAGATCACCATCTTCTGATAGTCAAAGTAAAGATCAAACTTAAGAGACATAAAACAATACAATGCTATAGACAATAATTTAATGTAAGATCATCGTTGAGAGATTAACACTTTGAGTACCATGGGCGCCTATTGGCGACAAGCCTTATTTTCCGTAGAGTACCAATGTCACCTTTTGGCGTAAGTATAGTATCACCATAAAATGTTATCACGCCAAGTGTCTGAACATAACGCATATCAAGGGAAGTAACTGAATTTTATTGAGAAATGGTAAATGGTGGCTGGAAAATTTTTTTCACGTGTTTTGATTAATCTTTAGGTGGAAATGTTTTTAAAATGAGTGAAACTAGTGAATGTTGCAATGATTTGGATTCTGGCTCTCAGCTGACCTTTGAAAGTGACAACAGTTGGTCTAGTTTAATGCAGGGCAGCCTGAAATTACCAAAACAGACAGCAACAGCCCTAGTTCCAGCATTCTTGAAGCTGTCAGGTGTTGATATCAATTTTCAGGGCCATAGTGAGAATCAGGGGCGTTGAAAAAGACCTGCTACTAGGAGGGGATGTGGCAGAGAAGCAGCTGATTAGTTTCGGTGGTACTTGTATGGCTTTGATGACCCCTATGTGAGCGTTATGATTAGGGTTAAACTGTTACAGACAGTAGAAGACAGTTTCCTGTAATTTTGAGAAAAACAAAACATAACATGAAGCGTGGTCGTTCATGTTTTTGCTAGGTCAGGAAACATGGTTGCTTGTACATGGCATTATAGAATTTGTTCAGCACAGTCCACGCAAACAATGTTACTGACAGCAGTATGAAGACCACTGACAGCGACCAAGATGCATTGTTTTTAATTCTGCTGGATTGAGAGTCCAGAAAAGATTCTTTTGTACTGGATGTGAAAAACCACTCTGCGTTGTGCCCTGCTTTTCATTTTTATTATAAGTGTGAGGACAATGCTGCGGACAGGAAGTAAATAGGCACCCAAGGCCAGAGAAAAAAGCAACAATAATTGCATCCGTGACCATATTTTATGTTAGACTATCACACCCAACTAAAGCAAATTGATAAGTATGTATTTTTTAAAATTCTTTTTGCATGAAATCATGTCAGTACCTCACGAATATTTCTATTTTGCTATTACAGACCCTGGAAATTTTGTGTCCATTTCAAATAGCTTTTTAACCCCAATATCATTTTAAGAGCATTTTATACTTGCTTTTTTTTAAGAAAGAATGTACAATAATATATCTTGGAAAGTCTTATGACTTTTGAGTTGATTATTTTTTATACATTTTTCAATAGTGCATGCCAATATTTGTCCATTGCCTCATTAATATTCAAAATGGCTGCCATGATCACATGACCTGAACACAAAACTAGGTCACCACACGACACCTATCCACTTCCCATTTCATCCTGAAAGTTTCATGTCAATCTGTTGACTCATTCGGTCTCAGTGATTTTTTAAATTTCATCACCCCAAATGGGAAATTATTCCTAAAAACCCTTGGTACTTGAAGGTAATTGCTACTGAGAAGCCTTGGTACTCAAAGTGTTAAAAGAGTCCATAGACAAGCTACTGAAAGATGAACAAGCAGGTTTTCAACAAAACAGATCCTGTACAGATCAGATAGACACATAGAGAATACTAGTGGAACAAAATCTAGAAAGAAACTCATCTCTTTATATTGGATTTGTGAACCATGAAAAGGCGTTTGACAGAGTAGGCAGAGAATCACTTTGGATTTATTGATCAGGTATTATTGAGTTCCCCCGAAGATCATTTATTTAATAAAGAAAACTTGTGAAGACATCACATGCAGAGTTCTTCATGAAGGAGAACTTAAAAAACAATTTGGGATAAGAACTGGAGAGTGACAGGGATGCCTCTAGTCTTCATTTCTTTTCTTACCAGCAATAGATTGGGTTACGAAAACACTGACGACACACAACAGAAATGGAATGCAGTAGAATCTGACTAAACAGCTAGATGATCTAGATTTTGCAGATGACTTTGCTCCCATAACCGAAATTAGACGCAAGACAAAATGAAAATACTCAATGAGAGGTCACAGCAATTGGGTCTGAAAAAATGCAGTGAAAAGACAAAGATATTGAGAATAAATGCAGGAAATGATGAACTTAAAGAAAAACCATTACAAGATGTAGAAATGTTCTCATACCTTGGAACCAGCAAAGACAAAGTTGAAGGGACATACAACTATACCAAAATAAGAATGCAAAAAGCAAGAGGAGCTTTTACTGCATTGGGAAATATATGGAGATCAAGAGAAATTGGGTCCAACACAAAAAAAAAGAATTTTCAACTCAAATGTCAAGTCAGTCCTAATGTATGGCTCTGAAACATGGAGAACAACAAAAACAACAACCAAAAAGCTACAGACTTTCATAAATAGGTGTTAGCGTAGAATAGAAAGATTATATGACAAGGTTACCAATTTAGAACTGATGACAAAAACCAGACAAGTGTCAGTGGAACAAGAGATGAGAAGACGATGGCGATGGATAGGACACACACTGAGGAAACCTGTTGATAGTATTACAAGGCAGTCCTTGTTCTGGATCCCCCAGGACAAGAGAGGCAGCGGTGGACCACGAAGCACATGGAGAAGAGAGCTGGAGACAGAGGTGAAAATGATGAGGAGAACGTGGAAAGAACTTGAGATGATGTCACGTGACTTGAGGACTTAGCATGTGTTTGTTGAAGGCTTATGCTATTTGAGGAGCTGAGGGTAATGCACAATAACATTAACCTGAGATTAAAAACTAAATACTCTAAATATGTTAAATTCATCTATATACTAAGAACCATGAGCATTATCTAGAAACATAAAATGTTGGATGCACCAATAAATGACAGAAACATCAGCTGCACCACACGTTTTTATTATTTTATTCAAATTACATCAACTTGTAAATGGTCACAAATATTGACTAAAATATGTTTGGAAATTAAGCAAAAAAGGAGGAGGGGAGCAGGGGAGGAAAACAACTCACATCACAGTTTTGTTGAAGTTCCTGTTTTATATATTCAGTTTGAAATGGAAACTCAGCTTCTTCTGCAGGCTGACAAGTTAAAAAAGTTAAACCATGTATAAGTATATAAACAATACTGAGTTAACACATCATGAGAACTTATGAACATTTTATAGAAACACAAAGTATCACTAAAGACTTCAGTTCACAATGAACATATTTTAAATGTTAATATCATTATTCATTCAACATCCTTTAGTTCCCTAAGGAGCATAGGCCTTCAACAAACTTGTCAAGTCTTCCTGTCCCATGCCATCAGCTCAAGGTCTTTCCTTGGCTTCATCATCCCCTTCATGTCTGTCTCCAGTTCTCTTCTCCATGCTTTCCTTGGCCTCCCTCTCTTATCCTGGGGCTCTAGAATAAGAACTGCCTGCTAATGCTATCACCAGGTTTCCACAATGTGTGTCCTATCCATCTTGAGCTTCATCTTCTCATCACTTGTTCTATTAGCGGTTGTCAGGTTCTTGTCATTGGTACTACATTAGTGATCTTGTTAAGTTTTCTACCAATTTTATAATTGCTCAAAGTTTAAACTCTAGCATCAAATGACATAAGGATTCTTCTCCTTTTGGTAATAATGACATCTACAATATTTGGTAACATAAAAACATCTGTAAATAGGGGCAAAGTCTTTTACAGACAGGGGGTATGATGTGCTGGTGTTGTGGGTAGTGGGTTTCCCCCCTTGCTTCACCCTAGGCCTAGTGAATTCTTGTTCATGAAAGGAGCGACCATTGCGGTGTTAGTCTCTTGGCCTAGCAAAACCTCTCATACCCCAAGATCGTTGTGCGTGGTGAAGAGCCACACCCTCCTCGAGGTAGTCCTGGTAACTGAGGGTGCGAATCCTCAGGCTAAACACAACGGATCTAGAGGAGCAAACCTCGATAATAAAACCGGTGCACACCGTACACGCCCTCTGTGGGTGGGAAGGAGCCAGATGGATACTGAACAAGTCTTGGGAGTGGGAACGAGTGTGGACTGCTCCCTGAAGATCGGAACCCATCGTACAGGCACAGACTCAGGACTTGACGATCCTATTGCCTTCAACTCTTGGTCACATGCCTAGAGCCTCGGAGAACTCGGCGTAACCAGCAGGCAATTTGGTGGCGGGGAAAGAGCACTGTGAGCCCTACCTTGGCTACGTATCACAAGGACACGCAGAAACACCCCCTTTATCTCCCCCAGAGCTGGCACAGTACACTTCTGGCTTCTACCCGGGGCGGTAGGAAATCCACATCAAACCTGGCAGAGTAAGTCCTCCATCAGATGCGGCCGATGCTGGGCCCACTGGGCTTCACATGTTTTTATATGACGTATTTTCGTTTTTTTTTTTCTATGCCAAATCTGTAAATGGCATGGATATAGAGAAAAGTTAGTGATAATTTGCTCTTAAACTTGATCTTGAAAATGGTCTAAAATATGGTGTATTGTCGTGGATGACTTTGTTTGGATTTTATATATATATGCTACCTAAGTATCGTATGGAAAAAGTCTGGAATTGTTACAAGTATGATAAGAAGTATTGCTCCTTGAGAATGAATCCGTTGGCCATAAGATACGTCCTTGAAAGAAGGTCAACGGACTTGACTGCAATACATATGATATGGTATTCATGAGAAGCAGGAAGTGTGTCGCCCCACCCTTAGTCACTTCCTAGTTTTGAATAAGAGGACTTAATTGTTAGAGAATCTTCATGAACTTGACAATTGTCGTCGGATGACTTTGTTTGGATTTTATATATATATGCTACCTAAGTATCGTATTATCAACAAGGTTTTGAATAATATGACCTTTTTGCACCTGTAACTATGATCTTCATCTTGTTCCACTTCAACATTATGTGTCACGTTAAATAAAATATATGTACAGTCATCACAGACTTGTGTGCTGCCAGTAAGTGACCAGTTAAACACTACTTGTTGGAGTTCGTTTTGAAGAACATTTTCTGACATTTTTGTTCCTTTGCAACCATTCGCGTAATGAAGTTCTTTACCACTAGAATGAACGACCCAACAGTAAATGGTATGCCAGTGTGGTCTGGAAATAAATAATTTCACAGGAATGTACTCAATCCAAGTATCGGTTGAAAAGAAGATTTGAACTTTCAAGGCGACAACATCTCAAACTTGGAACCTAGTGTGATGATGAATCAGAATCAACTTACGGTTACCAAATGCTCAAGGTCATCAATCAACCTCCACGTCAAGTTTTACAGTGACTGACTGCCTTGGGATCACCTATTCGTCATTATTACGTGCGAGCTGTTGTTATATACGCAGAGCGAAGTATTTTTATCCTCAGACGTACATCCACGGAGACGAGGCACATTGTTTTTTCCCGGCACACGCGAGATGAGTATAACGTGCTTTCGTTGTACATTTTATTACTTTTAGCTGTGCCTTCTATAGTTATGTCCATCTTTACATTTTCCATGTTATATGTTATATGTTGTACATTCGTCGTGGGAGGTAGGGAGGTTGATCTGACGAACGAGATCCATCTCGAAGCCAATTCGGGCTCTTCGTCAGACGTTCTGTAGGGCTCAACTTGTAAGTTTCAATTGAGCGATAATTCCGGTCCAAGGCTAGAAACCTTGCCGAAGTTCCGATCGCTAATTGTTCCTTATGATAGTATCTGTTTAGCTGTTTCGTCACGTTTACTTGTTGTTTTTGGTAGTTATTTTTACTCGTATTTAGTTTTTTATGATGAATTTTGTTTGTATTATGCGTCCGTCTCACCTTTCCTGTCGTTCAGTTTTTTACAAAACCTATGTTTTTACACTGTGTTGTCAATTGTCCTGTTGAGTATCTGATCGTAGTTGTCATCGTAAATTTTTACGATATTCTATTTTAGTTACACATTTCTATTTTTGTTGATTTCTACGATTGTGTTCACTCGTCTTTGATTATCGTGTCTTGTCGGTAATGTTTCTATTGTCTTTCACGTTGTTGCTTTCATGACATTTCATTACATAAATTACTGTATTGATTATTAACATATTTCATAACTATATGATAACAAAAGATACCGTTCTAGGACAGGAACGACGTACACTTGGCAAAGTAACAAGGTTAATTAATTTACATTGATTAATTATCATTTTATAAATCAAGAGTATTGTGACTACTTATATAGCATAATGTCTACCTGGGAATATTTTATGTCCCAAGCTAAATCCCTTGGTATGACTCCTGATGAGGCAACAGCTTTTGCAGTTGTTGAACATGCCACGGCTCAGAGGTTTATGGTATCTCATGTACAGTATCTCATTAATCTAGGGAAATCCCGTGGTTTGTATAAAGAGAAGCTCAGAGAATTCGTAGAAGAAGAAAAAATTAAGAACCTACTCCAAGACAAGGGTGTTGGCTACCCAAGTCACACACTCACTAGTCAACGGGTTCAAGCGCATGTTGGCTATTGCTGTTGAGACAGACTACACATTTAATGAAGCAGAAAGGATCAAGGATTTATTAAAGGAACAGAACATAAAAGTTTTGGATAAAAAAGTAGCAAATCTTGATTTGACTGATCAAGAGCTCAGGAATCTTCTATGTCAACAGGAGAAAGTGTCTCAGGAAAAACAGATAAATATTGAAAAATTACTCATGGAGAAACAAATGAAGTACGAACAAGGAAATGACACGGGAAGGACCAATTTTTTGGATGATATTGCTGAAGAGAGCAAAATAGAGGAATTGTCGGAACTCCTGGAAGATAAGGAGCTAGTGATTAATAATTTAAACGAGAGAGTAAGGACTCTTACATTACAGGCCGAGGTTACCAATACAAACTTCACGTCCTTACAATTGGAGCTAGAAAATTCTAGGAAATTGTTGGTAGATGCATTGAAGCAGAATAATACAGATTTTAATGGCCAAATTCATGAGGAAGATTCTGTTTTTACTAAGAAGATTGATGAACTTATGACTAGTCATCATAGTGCTATCAAAGCACTCAAACTTGAACTTGGGCAGGAGAGAGCTAAGGCTTTAGATACTATCAAAACTCTCAAACAAGAAATTAGTAACCTTAAATTAGAAACTACTTCTCAGATAAAAAAATTGAGGTTGGATTTTAAAGATATAAAAATTAGAAAGGGAAATAATAAGAATGACAATATTTATAAGGGGAAACAATTCAAACAAACTGCTTCACTTATTGTTTCTTCGGGCCAATCTTCCAGATCAAAAGATTTTGATAACAATAATCTTAAATATAATGAAGGAAACAGCAGTAAACAAAATTTGCAATCAAAATCTCAGGGTACCCAAAATAGACAAGGTTCTTGGAATAAAAATTTTAAAGAACATCATAACTTTAATCATACAAATTATCGGACTCATCCAAATTTTAACTCAAGCAGAAAGGACAATAGTGGCAATTTTAATGCAAATAATCAGAATCGATCGCGTCTAAGAGACAGACCGTCGAGTAAGACACGTAGACATTCTAATGTCGCTTTAAGTGATACACAGGCTAACAATGAACAGGGTAAAGGAGCTGAAACTCATAATGCTTCATCTTGTTCTCTTGATTGTAGCCAGGTGAAAGATTGTTCAGAATGCTCGACTCTTTTCCAGCCTAAGGCGATCACGACGCTGCGCTGCGGACAGGTTTTGCCAAGTCTCCCGGCTGTGTGTACGGCCATTTCTACTACACACGATGGACCGGGATGCCTTCAATTAAATCATGGATTTTTAAATGGCATTCCATGCTCTCTTTTATTTGATTCAGGCTGCAGTACTGTGGGAGTGCGGAACTCTTTGGTCGACCCCGCCTGTGCAACTGGAGAGACCATCCAGTGTGTGACTTTTGGTGGAACCGTGGAAACATTTCCCACGGCTGTTATTGAGTTAAATACACCATTTTTTTCAGGAAAGATCCACGCCTGTCTTCTTCCGAATCCAATTAGTGATGTCATATTGGGTCGTATACACGGTATAAAAGAGTGTACCCCTCAGCAAATTGCTGAATGGGAAAAGCAGCATATACAGGATGCCTATGCATTTAAGTCTATACCTAGAGTTGTGTCACATGCACATGCTATTAACATGTTGGGTAATGCTAATGTATCGGAATCTAGTAGTGAAAATGATTCCATGGTTCATTACGCCACTGTGGCTAATGCATTACAACCTTTACGACATGCTTCCATTCTTAAGAATGATATTAAGGTTTCAACGCAACCTGTGAAGACTAGTAAGTCATTCCGGGGGACATATACCTTCCCTCGACCTGATCAGCAGGCAACTGATCATAAGAAAAAGGTTAAGTTTGAAAAAAAGGGAAAGGATGTTCCTAATAAAAATAAGAGTTGTAACTCTTATGGGAAAATTAATACCAATAAGGTTGCCAGTAAGGTTTTAACTTTGCCCAGCAAGCAGGTGTCTACGACATGCCGTACACCTACACCTTTGTCTGGCATAAGTAATAATAATCAAGTACAAAAGTATGGTACATTTAAGAATAATCCTAAAGGTATAAATAATAAATATTATAATTTACCTAAGAGGACTAATGTTACCCATCAACCTTGTTCACATTCTTGTGACTACGGTACCACTTATATTGGTAGAGGTGCATCTTCTCGCACCATCCTTGTGCAAAATCTGCCTCATCGAACTAGTTGGCAAGCACTAGGAGATTTTCTCAACCACACGGCAGACGTTAGGTTCGTGCGTCTGTTACCTCATACCAATAACAGGTATGGTGACGCCGTGGTTACTTTTAGGACCAATCGAGATGCTCGCATGGCTATCGAGCGGGACAATGGTGTGTATTTCCACAACCATTCTCTCTGATTACAATTGGTTCCTGATTCTGCGTCACGCAGATAGTAACCTACTATATTGGATTTTGATTTCACATTCTTTGATGACTCAGCCTATGCAGTCATCATCTCTTTCTTGTAATGGTTATTTGTTCTTTTTCTAGTTCTCATGAACTTTTCCAATGGAATTTTATGCCATTCGGATTAATGTATGCGCCAGCTACCTTTGTACGCATGATGCGCCGCATATTGTCTCATCGTCCCGATGTCATTACTTATATAGATGACATCTGTCTTTTCAGTGACTCTTGGGATGAACATATTCATGGATTAAAAGCTTTACTTTCTACCTTACGGGATTATAACTTAACAGCGAAACCTTCAAAGGCTTTTGTCGGTTTTCATGACATCTCATTTCTGGGTCACCGCATAGGTCATGGTTTCATGTATACAGAAGACAGTAACGTCTCTAAAATTTTAAACATCTCGGCACCTAAGACAAAAAAACAAGTTAGATCTATTTTAGGACTAATACAGTTCTATTCAAAATTCATCCCTCATTTGTCTACTATAACTGCACCTTTTTCGTCTCTACTGAAGAAAGGCACATCTAATGTAATAAAGTGGTCGCAGGATCACCAAACGGCGTTAGACTATATAAAACGATTTTTTTCAAATGAACCTTTTTTGAGGTTGCCTAACAAAAATCTCACTTTCATTCTTCGCAGTGATGCATCTTCTTACGCTATTGCTGCAGTTTTGATGCAGGAATATAACGGCACCTTATTTCCGGTGATGTACGTGTCCAGAAAACTTACGGAGAGCGAACTCAAATACTCCGTTCTGGATAAAGAGCTCCTCGCATTAGTATGGGCAATCACAAAACTGGAACGTTACCTCCTCGGCTCACACTTTGTGGTGGAATCTGACCAAAAAGCTCTTACCGCACTGAACACGAAGAACGTTAAATCATCGAAGTCAGCGCGTTACGCTATAGCGCTTCAACCATTCAATTTTGAAATACGAGCTATTGCTGGAGTGAAGAATGTGTTCGCAGACTGTTTGTCGAGATGCCCAAGCGAACTTGTCGAAACTAAACCACTTCCAGATGTTGAAACATCCTCACCGATAACATGAATAACTTTGTACATTATCATTGATTGTACATCTATAAAGACTGTTTATATAACTGAAGTATTCGTATAAGTATAACTTTCAGGATATACTTACTTATAGATTATAACATTACTTCTTGTGTAGTAACATTTTATTAGTACGGGAACATTGATACTATAGTAACGTTTTATTAGAACGGGAACAGTGGTATTAGAGTAACATTTTATTAGTACGGGAACATTGGTACTACAGTAACTTTTTATTAGTATGGAAACATTGTTAAGAGCGACAAATAGACATTCATTATTATTATGGAACATATTACACTACATATCGTGTTCGTAAATGTATTTCGGGCATGGAACATTGAGAACATATTCTTGTCGATTCTAAATAGTTCTAAACGAATATTCACAATGATTGAAATTAGAATTACTTAAAATAAATTAGTAGTTATGTATCTGTGTGTAATTAAGTACTATTAATTAGAATAATTCAATTTAATCTATTTAATTGATTATGGATCACACACATACTAACTTTCTTAGTTGTCATGTAATACCTGCATTCACGGGTCTTAGTTATGATATCTCACTGTTAGATCACTAGTCAACCGTACTAGTGTTAGAAAACATTAAGGGTGTTGATTCTTAAAGTGTTTAATTTTGCATTGCTTCATTTTTGCACATTGTATTTTCAATTTTTCTGTTTTATTGATTCTCTTGTCATTGATCATCATCAGTGTTGCTGTTCATTTTCATTTTTGAAATCATATGTTTCAAATTTTTTTTTTTGAAAACTTAGTTGAATTTTATTATCATCTTTTTTTTATGGTTTTTTCATTTTTCATTTTCAACTTGTTTTTACTTCGAATATTACCACATCGTTCCAAAGTAGGTCGAATGTGGATGTGTGCTTTAATGCATACTATCATTTAGTTATATTGATTTCGTTTAATATTCTTTTCTTAATATGGTATAACTTTATGCATTTCATATATCTTGTTGTAGTTTTGACTCACCTCTCTCGGGTATTAAGTTCAAAAAAATTAATAGAATTAATTTTTTTAAGGGGAGGTAATAAGGGAGCTGTTACGTACATTTATTACCTAAAGGGGGTAGTCTTCGGTCCTGCCAAATGTACGCACCAGTCTTAAAATAGTTATATTATTTGTGCGTTCGATTGATTCACGCACTGACGTGCACAATGCAGTGTGAGTTGCTTTGGACGCACGGGTAACCTAGTTAGGGAATTCTGACGTCATGTTTTGAACGGGGCAGTTCAGACCATGTTTATGTCCGATATATATTTCTTGGATTTTTCTGGCAAGTTTGAAGAAGCCATTATTTTGTAATGATATCTACTGGTATTCATGATGAAGCCAATAGTGGAAGTATCAAGTAAGTGTCGCCCCATGTCATATCGAATGTTTATTGAGTTAAATTAAAGTATCAGGCCGCTCCTAGTTTTGGTCTAGCGGGAATTCATCGTAATATGTCATTCCTAGAATGGACAGACGGAGTCGTTAGCCCTTTTGAATTACCGTAGAGGGAGGATACCTACGAGTAAACGAAGTTAATTGATTTGTATGCTTCACATGTTTTTATATGCCGTATTTTCGTCAATGCCAAAGTCGTGGCATGGATATAGAGAGGTTAGTCAACACAGAACTCTAACCTGGTCGTATTGTCATGGATGACTTTGTTTGGATTATATATATATATGCTACCTAAGTATCGTATGGAAAAGTCTGGAATTGTTACAAGTATGATAAGAAGTATTGCTCCTTGAGAATGAATCCGTTGGCCATAAGATACGTCCTTGAAAGAAGGTCAACGGACTTGACTGCAATACATATGATATGGTAGAGGAAGTGACCCTTAGTCACTTGAATAAGAGGACTTAATTGTTAGAGAATCTTCATGAACTTGAAAAGTAATTATCAACATTTTGACGTATGACATTTTTGCACCTGTAACTATGATCGTCTTGTTCCACTCCGTATGTGTCACGTTAAATAAAATATATGTACAGTCATCACAGACTTGTGTGCTGCCAGTAAGTGACCAGTTAAACACTACTTGTTGGAGTTCGTTTTGAAGAACATTTTCTGACATTTTTGTTCCTTTGCAACCATTCGCGTAATGAAGTTCTTTACCACTAGAATGAACTACCCAACAATGAAACTATAGAAATAAGAGAAAAAATATTCCCTTTGAGTTTTGTCACATGTTGGAGCAAAGATGGCTACCACAAAACCGGAAAGCAGAAGTGGAGAGTACATAAAGCAAAAAATAACAAATAATGAAAACAGGGACCAGAAAACAGAGTGAAAAAAAAATATATCATACTTGTCAACCTCCTGAGACAAAAACCTGTACACCGAACCAAAAAAATCCTTACAAACACCCAAAAATCCTTACGCAAAAAATATATTAATAAATTATACACAATACAGTTTTTAAAACGAGAAATGACACATACAAATCTATTAGCATTTGAATTAGTGTGATATAAAACATGCTAATAGTCTCATGCTGTTCTTTACATATAAAAAACTTAGTTGTCATAAGGTACTATTCTTTCGATGCACAGTGTTTTGTATTATAATCAACACATGCACTTTTAGCACTTTGCAGAATTGCATTTATGGGCTTAAAGTCTGCACAGCATGTATCAATGTTAATCTTACACTGTAAAAAAGAAGTGAGTGTGTCCGCATGTGGTAAAGTGGGATGTTATAAATATTTATAGGGGACTTAGTGTACTGACTGAGATCAGCTGTGAAGGTATCTGTATCTAATAAGGGTAGTGTATTACAGATGACCTTACTTGCTACCACATATTTATACCTCAGTCAGAATTATTCTGGAAGATTGTGATGACTACGTTGAATGTCTAGGGTATGTATATGATGAAGTGTAAGTCACAACAACAACAGACAGATAAACAATTTAATTTATTCCACCACACGTGACAACACTGTGACACTCACACACATTTAACACTCTATAAGACTATTCTTAAATGAGGCACTGGCAAATTTTCAAATATAAATATGTATTAATTACTGTCACTAATATATATGTGTCCTGATTCAAATACAAAGTGAACCAGGAATCACAATCAATTTTAATTACAAGTTATATGTACAGAATTTATCAATATGAATCTTGTAGTGACATATTTTATTAAGATTATCCTATGTGTGTCAGTTGTGTAGTAGTAATATGAGGTAATACTGGTTTTGTTTTTTCAAGCTATGTTGTTATTTGTCATCATGACTTCAAGTGTTTGTTTCTGTTGGAACTAGTATTGGAGATGTTCTCAGTTCCGTTCATTAAAACAATTTATTTCCCCTCTTATTTTTATACAATGTCAGTTTAAGATGGGGTTACATAATGTTGAGCTCCGCTGGCCACATAGGCTTATCTTTCGTGATGGCGGCAGGAAAGGACTCCTCTGCTCGATTGCTCCCCTGTGTTCTGGAGACACCTCACTGTTTGCTATATGGACCAAGGAGTATGCTGTCCGCCTCTGGATTCAGCAAAGCTCTGACCAGGTGCTGCTCAATAACTTTAGGACCACAGTCCCTGAAACAAGAAGGTTGTACCTCCTACTTCAGAACTAATTTATACTCTATTTCTACACTGAGCACAATACATAACAAACACTGAGTTCAGAGCGGTAGGCCAACTGCTATCTTCATCTGAAACAATTTTCACCAGTATATTCCTCCCTAATGGTTACTACGCCTCTGCAATTCCAGCATTATTTCTTTCTAGTCAATAAAATAGGTGTCAGTGTACTGTTTGGCAATTCCATTTAGTTTCACTTTCCTCCGACACCTTCTGTTCAGGCTGGAGCACTATAGAGGCTTTACCTCATGTTCGCTACTGAACCACCCATATATACAGACATAAATTATCAATTTACATTCAATTTTCATTAAAAGATATCAAATATTTCAAGCTTACCACAATTCATGGAAATAATACAGAATTACGTTGACTGGCACTGAATATAGCACAATTTCGATCTGCCGATGTCCCAGGCTTTTATTTAGAAAAATATGCACTGGTGCTCAACGCACTGGTTCTGTAGTAAGTTTATTTGCAAATGTGGTGGTGACCTGACGCCTCTAATTGACTATATTGGCAGGTCTAACCAATCGTGCCATGTCTACCCAATCGTTTGAAAAAAAGTACTCCTACTCCCGTTTCCCCTGACAATGAAAGATAGTATTTATAGCCCGACTAATCGTGTTTAGCCTTACATTTATTGCGCTCCAATCAAATCGGATTTAACATGGAGACCCATTTCCCGTACAATGGTGGGGTGAAAATCTGCCACTGAGCGATTCTGATTTGGGTGTTGTCTGACATCCCTCACTATTTCTTTTGGCTATAATTTGGTAATTCCTAGACTATTTGCGTAACGTTTTACATATTCTTTGTCAGCAAGTCCTAAGGAACCCAAATATACAAATTTAAAGGAGCTAAGTGGCTGCGTTCAAAATATGCACTTTCTTCTACCTCCTGTTTACTTCGAATACGATGTGGTGTCTGGGTACTGTAATGTTTTCAAACGTAAACCAGTATAATGTCATATTTCCTAATAAGAATTTTCAGGTTTTTAAAAACTAACTCTCGTATGGGTAGTGTTTTTTTTTCCACTGTCGATTTGAAAAAAGCTAGTGCATGTGGCCTTACACGCGTGATGGCAGCAATTGTGTATCGCGCGACGCGTGTTTAGTGTTGCATGTGTTCCTCCGATCAGCCCTCCCTTCTTTCTATCCTAAGTCCATCTGTCCGTTCGTTTATGGTAACGTAGTGTAATTAATGCTAGTATTAATTTAGGTCATTAATCAGCTTGCGTATCTCAAGGTTTTTCTTAGAAAGGCAGTACACGTTTTATTGAAGCAAGCGTGTAATGATGCAGTAGGCTTTTACTATCAACGTGAAACGTTACAATTTGCAGACGAAGGAGAAAACAAGGGGGATTTCGAGTACAGTCATTGTGACAGCACTGTTCTTTACCATTCTTCTTTCCTTTTATTAAAGTTATTTGTTAGGCTTTACATTTACGTTTTAATTTATATATGTGGATTAGAATTTCTCACGACACCGCATTCATTGACCTTCTGCAGTCTGTGTGGATTTTATTGAAAAATAAAGCAGCGAAGTTTACGCAAACAAACTTTTTTTCTAGTTATGTAGGGGCGACACAGGATATTATGACATTAATTTATGAGAACGACAAACAAACAAACAAACAAACAAAAAAATACAACAAAGCAAAGCAAACGGCTAACAGTGCCAAAAAAAAAAAAAAATTAAATTATGAACAGAATATCAAATCTAGGAAGAAAAATGTCCACCAAAAATTTACAAAATTATTATTTAAGAGTTGGAAGCCTAGACCTTTGATAATAGATTGCCAATTTATTAAAAAATAAAGCAGCGAATCTCGACCGCTGGAATAAAGTAGGTAGGTCTCCTAAACGCAAATAAACTTTTTTTTTCTACTTTTGTATGGCCTACACAGAATTTTATGATATTAATTTATTGGAAATATTTAAATGGTCAAAATATAACTGGAAAGATTAAGATAACGACAAAAATAAAATACAACGAAGCAAAGCAAACAGCTAACAGCAAAAAATAAAAAATTAACCAAATTATGAATGGAATATCAAATCTAGGAAGACAAAACGTACTACCAAAAATTTACAAAATTATTATATAAAAGTTGGTAGCCTAGACCAGTGAAAATAGATCTCCACTTTATTAAAAAATAAAGCAGTGAATCTCGACCGCTGGAATAAAGTAGGCCTACTCAACGCAAACAAACTTTTTTTTCTAGTTATGTAGGGCCTACACAGAATATTTTGACAATTTATCAGAAATATATTGAAGGGCAAGATATAACTGGAAAGATTAAGACATCAATTAAACTGCAACAAAGCAAAACAACAGCAATTTTTAACCAAGTTAGAAGTACTTAGCTTTTTTTAAACAAAATGGCGTTGAAGTGTCTTGGCAAGCGTGGTTGTAATAGGTAACTTTAAAAATACGTCATGTCCCATTGAAAACCGAAAATGTTTGAGGCCGAATTCAAAGTTTTTGTCGAATTGTTGTTGGGTATAAAAGGATTTGACTGGATGCTGGGAGAGACCACAGTTTAAAAACAGAGCAGAGATTCCCGGAATTAAAAATACAACAAATTGGTTTTAAAAAAACCTAGGCTAGAAAATATTTTCAGATTTAAAATTTAAAAAAAAACTTGTGTCTGAAAATATTTTAAAATTATTGGGGGGGGGGTGGGGGGGGGGGGGGGGTGGGGGCGGTGAGATCCATACCACGAGTCTGTACACTGCTAAAAGTATCAAAAATATGTACATTGTACGAAAAATTTGTACAGGTTGACAGGGATGATATTTATTTTTATATATATATATATATATATATATATATATATATATATATATATATATATATATATAAAAAAAGGTAAAGGAACCCGTTACACGCCCATTGAGGCATATTGGGAATATGGTGTTAGGCCCATATTATCTTGACCTTCGGCACACGAGGGGTGATGTGGTCGGCATCACGCCGGCCGCCTTAACCTTCCCAGAGTAGCTCTGGTACCCATTTGGGGCTGGGTCAACCCAGGAGCCGTTTGTGGCCTAAAAATTTTCCGCCTCATCTGGGGATCGAACCATAGACCACTGCGCTAGGAAGCCAGTGCACTAACCACTATGCTACCGCGGCTCCATATATATATATATATATATATATATATATAAAATTAATAAATAACTGCAAAGTGTTAACACACTACCACAAGCCGCTAGCACCGGCACACGAAAGAAACACATTTGGACGGCAGACCGCCCACAGCGGCTTTCTAAGTTTAGTAAGATAACGAATGAAATATATGACGAAAAAAGTTTAGTAAGATAACGAATGAAATATATGACGAAAAACATTCTGATCTGGTTCGAGATTTTAATTTACCACCGGAAGACAACATTCAAAAGCGTGGGTAAATTTGTGCCTCTGAAAATTGATATTATATTTATATTTTTCATACGTTTCAGGTTAGTTACCAAATCGCGAAGCTGTTTACTATGGCAACAAATGATAGTGCCACAAAAAACACACGTACACCGTCTAACTGCTGAATGGGCTAGAAACTTATTTCAGCAATTGATTGATAGATCTAGCGATGAGGAGGACAGTGAAAACAATGTGGACATTGATTCAAGTAGTGATTTTTCTGGCAGTGATAACAGTAGTAGTGACAATTCAAGCAGTGAAGATAGCGAAGATATTAGAAGTCCTGGGCCATCGGTGGGTCGTAAAAGAGCAAAAACCTCAGTTAGAGTTACCAATAGTGCAGGAAATACTTTAGGGCTAACTAAAGAAAGAGAACAATGGGAGCAAGTGACTGAGCGTGAAACAACGAATAGTTTTTTATTTTGATCCACCTCATGAACCAGGTTTGCAAGCAAATCTTGATGCAACTTCCTCTGTGCTTGATTGCTGGCTTACATTACTGACACCAGATGTTTTACATTCTTTGGCCAAAGTAATAAATGACTATGCTGACATAAAGAATTCAAAACCCCCATCTTCAAACAGATCTTCGTCTGCTGCTTGGAAACCTGTCACTGACTATGAGCTTTTGAAATTTTTCGCAGTAACAACTGCGATGGGTTTAGATAAAAAGCCATCGGTAAAAGATTATTGGGCACAGACACCTCATAATTATACACCCTGGTATGGCAATACGTTTTCAAGATCTAGGTTTGAAATAATTTACCATACTATGATGCATGTTGGAGATGCTGATTCAGAAGGGAAGGACAAAATAGAGCCTTTTTTAAATTTGCTCATTGCAAAGTTCCAGGATGCATTTTATCCATTTCAGAATTTAGCCATTGATGAAATGGTTATTGGGTATAATGGACGTTGGAAATACAAGCAGTACAATGCAACAAAGCCAAGCAAGTATCACATTAAGACCTTTGGATTGTGTGATTCTGCCACAGGATATGTCTATTCTGTATTGACATACTTTGGGAAGAATGCATCATATATTCTTGCTAATGACTCTACAAGTCAGGCGGTGAAGGTATCTGATTTCTTGCTGCAAGGAATTGGGAAGGGCCACCATGTATTTGCTGACAGATACTACACTGTGGATACACTGATAACCTATCTGTTGAGTAGGGGCATTCATTATACTGGCACAGTCAACATCAACAGAAAAAACTTTCCCCTTCAACTGAAGACCCTCTCCCTCCATCACCGAGAAGCCAGGTGGTACAAAAATGGTGATGGATCTCAGATATGTGTTGCTTGGCGAGACAAAAAGGCAAAGAAACCATGTATTGTTGTGTCCACTGAAACATCAGTTGAGATGGTGCAAGTCACAACTCGACGTCACAACTTAGTCGAAAAACCCAAACCAGTACAACGGTACAATTGTTGCATGAATGGATGTGACCCCAATGATCAAATGGTAGCTTACTATGGCAATTTCCAAAGAAAAACTAGAAAATGGTGGAAGAAAATTTTCTACTGGATTAAAGAGGTGTCCCAGGTAAATGCCCATATATTGTACACCCTCAGTCATGCTGATGAGAAGTCAGTGTCATTGAAAATTTTCAAAGACAAACTGATTGATCAGTTGACTGAGAAGGCTGCCTCCATAACTCCACCTGATCTAGTATCCACCAGTAACAACAAGAAAGGTAGGAAATTTTTAGCAAACAAAGTTAAAAGATTTGAGGGTGCAAAGCACATTGTGGATTACACCGACAAAGATAGGAACTGTATAGTGTGCTCAACACCTGCGAAACGAGCCCGAACAAATTTTTATTGCATCGGTTGCCCCAAAAAGCCCCATCTCCATCCAAAGAGCTGTCTTAGGCTGTACCATATGCATGATCCTTCAGCTGTAACTTACTAAAGACATTGACATACTGTAAATAAGTTATAGATGTGTTTTCTCAAAGGTGCTATTTATTCAAAATTTCTGAGATTTTTTGGAAGTGGTGTAGGTGTGATAATGTAAGTCATTAATAGTGTATTTATTAGCTATTGTGTGTGTTCTTGGGCTTGTTTTTCTTGTCATTGGATATACTACATGAAAATCACCAAGAAAAAAACATTAGCTGCCTCAGGAACAAGCAAGTTGCAGGTAAGTTGATAATTTTTAAAAAATGTTGCATGCTTTTTCTTTCAATCATTTTATATTATTGATAATATCTACCATTCTAAATAAACATATATTTTTCATCTTTAGGCAATAGTACATTCATTTATCATCAAAATGACATATAATTAATAAAAATCTGTTTAAAATTATTTTTTTTTTTTTTTTTTTTTTTTTTTTTTTTTTTTTTTCGTACGCCCGCTAATACTCGAGGCGAAATCTCAGGTTATTATTTTATGTCTAACCTGACATTGATTTTACGTGAGTATCCCTTTATTTCTTGTACAGAGACAGGTGTCCCTCGCCATTCAGGCAAATACTCGCCGATTTCGGAGGTACCCATTGCAGCTGGGTCGGCTCAGGAGCCGCCAGTCCCTGGTCGACGACAAAATGTCCTCGCCAGGTCTCGAGTTAATCCAGTCCAAATCCCGGTCGACGAAAAATCCTCAAATGCCGTCGCCCGGGTTTGATCCTGTATCACCCGGTCGCCAGAGCGGTGTTGTAACCACTACGCTAGC
The DNA here is from genome assembly GCA_024509875.1 of Oreohelix idahoensis. Lineage (NCBI taxonomy): Eukaryota > Metazoa > Mollusca > Gastropoda > Stylommatophora > Oreohelicidae > Oreohelix > Oreohelix idahoensis. The sequence continues at coordinate 72,186 of JAMPIV010013015.1, read as the reverse complement.
GCGGCTCCCCTAAAATTAATAAATCTGCAGCTTAAGTTCTACAAACACGTACAGGGAGAAAATGAGGAAACATTTTCAGACATTTTTTGGGAAGTGGCATAGGTGTGATAATGTAAGCTACCAATAGCATAAACATTAGTCAGCGTATGTGTTCTTGGGCTTGTTTTTCTTGTTATTAGATATACTACATGATAATCACCAAGAGAAAGGTATTACCTACCACAGAAACAAGAAATTTGAACATAAGTTGATAATTAAAAGAAAAATGTTGCAGGCTTTTTCTTTCTTTCAATAATTTTATATTATTGATAATATGTACAGTTGACATTCAAAAATCCGGCAACCTCCGGACCTGAGGAGTGCCGGATTGTTGAAAATGCCGGATTTTTTTTTGGTTATATATGCTGTATATATTTAACAGAAAATGACTACCTGTACAGTCCTTTAAAGAAAGAAAATTAAATGTTTACGTTTTACACCACTTCTTTTATTTGCTGAATCCATAATGGGGCTATACAGCAGCAAATAAATGATAAAATGAGAAGGAATGAGCAGGAATGCCTGTTAACACGTGCAAGCAAGACCCAACAGCTGCATCAAAACATAAACTGCTCCAGAAAATAGTGGCGCGCCAACGAGGTACATTAAAAAATGCGCTCCGAAATCCATTCCGGAAAACTGAAGGAACCGGATTATCGATGGCCGGATTTTTGAATGTCAACTGTACCATTCTAAATAAACATATATTTTTCATCTTTAGGCAATAGTACATTCATTTATCATCAAAATGACATATAATTAATAAAAATAAGTTTAAAATTAATAGATCGGCAGCTTAAGTTCTACAAACACTTACAGGGAGAAAATGAGGAAAAAATTTCAGACATTTTTTGGGAAGTGGCATAGGTGTGATAATGTAAGTTACCAATAGTGTAAATATTAGTCAGTGTGTGTGTTCTTGGGCTTGTTTTTCTTGTTATTGGATATACTACATGATAATCACCAAAAGAAAGGTATTACCTACCATAGAAACAAGAAATTTGAACATAAGTTGATAATTTGGAAACAAATTTGAATTGATTTTTGTCTGTCAATCATTTTACATTACTAATAATAATACAGAGAACATGAAAGACGTGCTCATTGAATCAGCAACAGAAATACTTGGTAAAAGAAAGAAAATAAACAAACCATGGGTTACAGATGAAATTCTGAAGTTATGTGATACACAGCGAGAAATGAAAAAGGTTAAGAAAGAGGTTCCTGAAGCAGCAAGGCAATACAGTATGGTGAATAAAAATATTAGAAAGAAAATGAAACAGGCCAAAGAAAAATGGGTAGCTGATCAATGTGAGTCCTTTAATATGGGGCTAATAAAAGGTAACAGCAAGGCAGTTTTTGACACATTAAGAAGACTATCAAAACCCCAACAGCCCAGGGTAACTGTCATAGAAGATAGCAATGGGGCTCTGCTCAATGAAAAAACAGCTGTAATGAGAAGGTGGACAGAATATTGTAAAGAATTATATAACTGTAAACTTGACACTGACTTAGGCATATTAAACAACATTAAGTGCGAAAACAGAGAACTCGGAAATGCAGCAATACTACGGGAAGAAGTGGAAGAGGCTATATGTTCGATGAAAGGAGGGAAGTCACCGGGTGTGGATAATATACCAGCAGAGCTCTTGAAATATGGAGGACCAGATATAGTAAAAATCATGACAACAATTTGCCAGAAGATATGGAGTACAAAAAAATGGCCAAAAGAATGGACGCAGTCATTAGTAATACCGCTTCCAAAGAAAGGAAATCTAAAAATGTGCAAGAACTACAGAACCATTAGCCTTATTAGTCATCCAAGTAAGGTGATGTTAAGGATACTTTTGAACAGAATAAAACAGAAATCAGAAGAAATCTTGTCAGAGGAACAGGCTGGCTTTAGACCAAAAAGAAGTACCTCAGAACAAATCTTCAATATTAGATTACTGATCGAAAAACATCTCCAGCATCAACATGATTTATACCATAACTTCATCGATTTCACAAAAGCCTTCGATCGAGTCTGGCATGAAGGTTTATGGCAAATAATGAGAAAATTCAATTTTGATACCAACATCATAGATATCATTGAAGCACTATACAAGGACGCAAGCAGTGCTGTTTTTGCAAGCAATGACATTGGAGAATTTTTCAAAACAACTGTAGGAGTTCGCCAGGGATGTATCCTGTCACCAGTGCTCTTTAACATTTATCTAGAACATATTATGCAGGAGGCTCTCTACGATTATAAATCAACCATATCGATTGGAGGCCGACCTCTGTGTAATCTACGTTTTGCTGATGATATTGATCTGATAGCTGGAACAGAATCAGAACTTCAAGACCTTACCTCTAGACTGGAGAAAGTAACAAGAACATATGGGATGGAAATTAATATAGAAAAAAGCAAAATATTGGTGAATAGCCATAAGAAACATGTTCCGACCAACATTACGTTAAATGGGCAAACGTTAGAAGAAGTTAACACCTTTAAATATCTCGGGTCCACTATATGTAGTACCAACGGGCTGATCACCCGTTTGCCAGTCACTTCGATTACGGAAACAACAGCAGGTGGATTGGTTTGCCATTGCCCTAAAGACGCCAATAGGCGTGATGGGAGACAATGGCAAAGAAAACCTATCTGCTGTTGCCCTAAGACGCCACTAGGCGTAATGGCCACTGACTGCTTTGACGGTCGGTGGCTAAGGATGGAAGAAGAAGAAGAAGAAGACTATATGTAGTGATGGAAGATCAAATAAAGAAATCAAGACAAGACTTGAGATGGCCTCAGCTGCCATGACAAGGTTGAATGTGATCTGGAAAAGTAACATCAGTTTTCCTGTGAAGATCAAATTATACAAATCACTTGTATTATCTATTCTCTTGTATGGGTGTGAGGGCTGGACACTCACTGCAGATACGGAACGAAGGATTCAGGCTTTCGAGCATAAATGTTATAGAAGAATTTTGCGCATTTGCTATAAAGAGCACAAAACAAATGTCTATGTTAGAGAGAAGATAAACACCTATGCAGGCCATCAAGAACCACTTTTGTCAATAGTGAAACGTCGAAAGCTTGCCTGGTTTGGGCATGTAACTCGTCATGACTCCCTTTCGAAAACGATCCTCCAGGGAACAGTCGAAGGTAAACGGAGAAGAGGAAGGCAAAGAAAATCCTGGGCTGATAACATCAAAGAATGGGCAGGACACGGTTTCTCCACACTTGTACGCATTGCTGAGAATAGAGAGCAGTGGAGGACCCTGTCTGTTGATGCTTCCACCATGGCACCCCTACGACCCATGACGGGTTATGGGTTGAGATGATGATACGGTTGTCATTAGTTTCCGGAAGTGACGTCTTGACTTCTGCTCAAAATAGTGGCAGACGGTAACTTGTTAATCTGGAACACGAACGCGTCTCTAGCCGGGAGTCTGCTTGTGTCGTTTGACCAGTATGCATGGAGTGTGTCCGTTAGGACTTGATTTCAGAGTATGCCCTTCTTTTGGGAATATGATTATTACACCTGCAAGATATATATATATTACCATCACTGCCTTATGCATTCATTAACTGTATAATGCCAGTTTAGTCTAAGCAGAGTGTGTGGAATTCTTGTGCACGTAAGTTGACTGTTCAATTAAACTGAGAGTATCAGAATCAAGGACAGTAGAGACATGTGCTTAGAAAAGCTTCGATGTCGTACCATATTCACTGTGGAGTAGTGTGTGAATAAACGTTTGAACTGTGCCAAGAAGTTAGGCCTTCTTATCTGAGTACCTGTGGTGCGGGCCAGGGAGTATTGAGCGAATGGCCAGATTGAATATATTATAATTCATCAAATAGAATATATGAGGATAACCCTGGAGAGTACTCAGCAGGCCAAGATAAAATAAGGAGTGCTCAAGCATTGAGTCTAATGCACTCGTAATACAGGACGTCTGGTGGACTGTTCCTGATAACACATAATATTATAAAATTTCCCCGCATCAGGTAGTTAATGTGTTAAATTTTAAAAATATGTTATAAAAAAAAATATATATATATATATATATATTTATTTTTTTTAATTTAACACTTTGCAGTTATTTATTAATTTTATATATATATATATATATATATATATATATACATAAAATATAAAATAAATAGATAAAAATAAAATGTATATATACATGATGAAATTTCAGTGATACTAGACAAATCTGCTGAACCTTTGACATAAACCAGGATTTCTCAACTTATGGTCCACGGACCCTATGGGTTCGTCTACATAACCTAAAATTTGAAATAGAACATTTTAAATTATTCTTTTATGCACATTTTTTTCAAGAAGGGGCCTATAGCTTTTATCGGACAATCAAAGCGGTCCATAGCCTTCATCAAACAATGTCCTTGGCATCTTGGTGATTATCATATGGTATATCTAATGACAAGAAAAACAAGCACAAGAACACACATACTTACTAATTACACTATTAGTAACTTACATATTCACCCCTAAACCCCTTTAAAAGAATCTCAAGATTTGTGTGCAGACCTGGTTCACGAGTTGGGAGGAAACGAAAACTATTTGTTGTTTCACCCTCAATAACTTGCTTCCGTCATTTTCTTTCTTTAGTTAAATTGTTTCCTGCACCATTTATAACACTATCCAAGGTCTTCGCTCTTTTACGGTGGCCGAGGACTCACAATATCTTCACTAATAAAAAGGGGAAACCCGAGGCCTGTAAACAGTAAATAAATAATACACAAAGGTATGTTTCAGGCACTCGTGAGAAATAAAAAAGTAGAACACTTGACAACAGAAAAACAACCAAATTGATATTTTGTTTACCAGGGACTTGAACCCATGACCTTCCGAAGAACACCACCGCCTAACTATAGGATGAATCATTACTATCCTCTCTATGTGGCGCGTGGTGCCTAGTGGGCAGAGAGGATAGTAACGATTTGCTCATTAAGAATTGCAATTAACTCTAGAACAAAAATAAAATGTTGATAATTTACTCATAATCTGGAAATAGCATTGTTGTTAGATACAATCAGCATGAGGACACAAGTTTCAATATTT
>JAMPIV010013015.1:0-66969 GCA_024509875.1 Oreohelix idahoensis | reverse complement strand
GTTAGTTTGCACAATGCATTTAAATGTATGCATGCTTTAACTAACTAAGTTTGACTAAACCTGATGTAACAGCTCGTTTATTCGATATTTCTATCTTACTAGAATATTATTCGATAAAGTGTTTACACCTACCTCTAAAGTAACATTCCCGTTGATGAATTATATAATCCTTTCCGGTTATACATCTTTAGTTCTTATGAAATTAAATATTATTGTCCCAGCGGTTACACAAAATAGGCCTAGGTTTTAAGCATGGTACGTTTCCTACAACAATGATAATAAAGGTACGTTTTGATTGGTTATTGTATCGGAGAGTTCCCTACCTAATGGCGTGCGGTATGATCAGATTTAGAGAACCGTGTTGTAAGACAGAACTAAAATCACGACAGATATGAAGGAGAAAAAACAAAGAGCCGTTAATAGATTCAATAGCTTGGCAAGGGAGGCCAAGGATAAAGGGTGGGAGGACTTTGGACACAGGTGGGCACGGTAAAAACCCTACAGAAATTCTGGTCGTTACATCATAGAATGAAGAGGAAAAATGCAAGCCAATCCATCCCTAATATCAAAAGCTCTTCAGGACTAAGCCTGAAGATGGAAAAAGACAAGCGAAGAGCACTATTCCATCGACATGTGGAGCAGACAGATAAAGGTGACAAATGTGCCCGCCTGAAAATAAGGGACAGTGTTCTGGAAATGGCCAGATATACTTCGATCTCATTTCTGAAGAGGACGTGGTGTACACATTGAAAACCAGCAGAAACACTGCCCCGGGTACTGATGGTGTACAGTACCACCACATAAAACAGCTCAATGACACAGCCATTTATACATATGGTGAACGAGTTTAATTCCAGCATACAGAATGCTGAGGTGCCGGAAGACTGGCTACACAGTTACCTTCGGCCACTTCCCAAACCTGGCAAAGACCCCACGCTGCTCAGCAGTAATCGAATTATCACACAACAGAATGTCTGTGGTAAATTACTTAAAAAGATAGTTGCAAGACAAGTAATGAGCCACCTCGAAAATGCACACATCCTTCCTGATACCCTGGGTAGTTATAGGCCCATGAAAACAACACCGGGAAACGCTGGAACATTTGCGTACGATGTGTATGAGGGATTCCAGGGTAAAAGAGAAACGGTGGCTGTTGCAATTGACCCAGGGGATGCTTATAATAGTGTGGACTATGCAACCCTAATAGACTGTAAAATGGCATGTGGTGTAAACTCTTGGCTAAAAAAGTGGATAGCAGCTTCCTTAATGGATAGATCAGTTGCATTTCGCTTCGGAACATGAACTTCAGAACCAATGCACATTACCCCAGGGTCCTCCACTATCACCAGTGTCACGTAATTGCCTCCCCTGCTTTGTATTAGTGGTCCGACAATGGCCAAAACTCAAGAGTATCTAACATGGGCCTTCAAAGGTATCTACCTTCGTGCAAGATTACTCTTGGCAAAGTTGTAGATAGAAGGATAATGATGCTTCTATCTCAAGGGAATTTCGTAAGATATTTCCGAAGTCAAGAACAATACTGCATTGGCAGGGCAATTGTTACATTATATCAGTCTGCCGCCTTTTATGAAGAATTAAGCAATTATTAATGTCAGCTCATTCAAGCCCCCACCCTGATTTACTCAGTGGAATTCTTCTTATTATTATGGTAAAGCTCTGTTTCTGCCATCAATGGTACCTATACCTTGTAGCGGTATGGCAGCGTGCGTACCCTGACAATCCCCAGAGCTATGCCAGTGGGAGTTTTACTCCTGGTAGGTTCAACCAAGCTGGACTGGTCTGTGTGGGTAGGGATCAGACAAAAGCTGGTACCCTGGTCCTCCAGGTTGGGGGTTTTAGCATAGGGCTGACACCCCTGTCTATGTAAAAAAATCGCACGTTACGGAAACAACAATAAATGGAAAAACTTTGCTGCGGGATGGACATTCGGAGTCTGTGGCTCGTATGAATGTCAGTGGTGAAAGCCGAAAGGAAGCCACTGACATGAAAACGGATGTCCTGACCGCAAAACAGGATACAAGAATAGGTTTTTGGAATGTCAGGACAATGTACGAGACAGGTAAACTAAGACAGGTCACGGCAGAAATGAGAAACTATAAGTTACACATTCTAGGGATAAGCGAGAGCAGATGGACAGGGGCAGGAAAAGTTAAAACAGCAACAGGAGAAACAGTACTCTACTCAGGAAGAGAGGATGGACAGCACAATGAAGGCGTAGCCATTATTCTACAGAAAGGAATAGAAAGGACATTACTGGAATGGAAACCAATCAACAACAGACTGATAAGATTAAGATTGAGAGGGAGATTCACCAACACTACAATAATACAATGCTACGCACCAACGAATGATAGCGATGAGGAGGTCAAGGATGAATTCTATCAACAACTGCAGAAAGAAATGGAAGACACACCTAGATATGATCTTGTTATAGTAATGGGAGACCTCAATGCGAAAGTTGGTACACACAATACATATAATGAAAGAACAATGGGGAAATGCGGCAGCGGAACAGCAAATGAAAATGGGGATAAACTAATAAGTTTCTGTAGCATTAACAACCTGGTCATTGGAGGAACACTCTTCCCACATAAAGATATTCACAAATTAACATGGGAATCACCAAATGGTCGGGACAGAAACCAGATAGACCACATCATGGTTAACGGTAGATGGAGACATGCATTACAAGATGTGAAGGTAAGAAGAGGTGCAGATGTGGGAAGTGATCACCATTTAGTAGTAGCAAAACTGAAAGTGAAACTAAGAAGGGCTGCACCAACTGTAACTACACAGAAAAGGTTTGACATCAGCAAATTGAAGGACTCCCTTACCAGAAAAGCTTTTGCGGCCGACATAAAGAAACGATATCAATTTGCCAAAAGTCAGGAAAAGACATTGACTGATGATATAGACCAGAATTTCAACACCATTTCAACAATATACAAAGAAAGCAGCAAATCATGCTTGGGATTCCAGGAAATTAAGAAGCAAGACTGGATAACACCAGAAACATTAAACACCATAACGATGAGAAAGGAAATGAAAAGAAAGAAAACAGAAGCGAAGTCCCCCAGGTTAAAGCAACTATATAGCGAACAGTACAGTCAGCTGGACAAGGAAGTTAAACGCCAAACCCGAGCCAACAAAAGGCATTTCCTAGACGATCTTGCAAGACAGGCAGAGGAGGCAGCACTGAGAAATGAACAAAGCACAGTATACAAAATAACTAAATTCATCAGCGGAAAACGAGGTGCAAACAATATTGCATTAGTAAGAGATAAGCAAGGTAATCTCATCACGACAGCAGAGGGACAGGAAACAAGATGGGCAGAGCACTTCAGAGAAACTCTGAACAAGGAACCACCAGAGACACAACTGAATGTTCCTGAAGCTGAAAACGATCTAGATGCGAATACAGACATTCCACGAAAAGAAGAAATCATCACAGCAATCAAAGGGTTAAAGAACGGCAAAGCTCCGGGCCATGATAACTTAAATGCAGAGCTATTTAAGACAGACCCTGAGCTAGCAGCAGAACTATTAGAACCACTATTTGCACAAGTCTGGAAAACGGGGACAACACCATCAGAGTGGAACAAAGGAATAATTGTCAAGTTGCCCAAGAAGGGAGATCTTGCAGACTGCAATAATTGGAGAGGAATCACTCTTCTCTCAGTTCCCAGCAAAATACTAAGCAGGATAATTAGACAGAGAATTTCAAAGGCAGTAGACCACAAACTGAGGAAAAAACAAGCAGGATTTAGAAAGAATAGAAGATGTGTAGATCATATATTCACTCTCAGGAACATTATAGAGCAGTGCTCAGAATGGCAAAGACAGCTTTACATTAATTTCGTTGATTTTGAAAAGGCTTTTGACAGCATACATAGGGACAGTTTGTGGAAAATATTGAGGGCTTATGGAATTCCAAGCTGCATAGTGTCAATTATAAAAAGCCTCTATGCCAACTTTACGTGTAGTGTTGGGCAGAGCAACCTAACCTTTGAGGTGAAGACAGGAGTACGACAGGGATGCCCCTTGTCAACCACTCTATTTTTAACAGTCATAGACTGGGTGATGCGCCAGACAACAGAGGGCAATCCAAGAGGAATAAGATGGACAACATTTTCTACATTGGAAGATCTGGAATATGCGGATGACATTGCACTACTAGCACATTCACATCAACACATCCAGGAAAAAACGGATAGACTCTACAAGTTTAGCCAGCAGGTGGGCTTGAACATCAATTTAAAGAAGTCTGAGGTCATGACGCTCAATGTGAGCAACCCTGAGCCCATATCAGTAAGGAATCAGCAATTGGTACAGACAGATACCTTCACATACCTAGGAAGCACAGTAACACCAGACGGCGGGGCAGGCAAAGACATCAACATCAGAATGAATAAGGCAAGAACAGCCTTCTTTAGCCTAAACAACATCTGGAAGTCCTCCCAATACAGCACAAGCACAAAATTAAGATTATATCAGAGCTGTGTGCTTTCTGTGCTTCTCTATGGTGCAGAATGCTGGAGAGTTACAGAGAAGGAAATGTCGAAATTGTCCTCCTTTCACACAACATGCCTAAGAAAAATTCACCGAATCTTTTGGCCGAATACCATCACTAACCAAGATCTGCTTACTCGTAGCAAGCAAGAGGACATGCACACCATCATAGCTGGCAGACGCTGTAGCTGGGTTGGTCATGTCCTCAGAAGAGACCCCGATGCCATCACAAGAACAGCTATGCTTTGGACCCCTGAAGGAAAACGAAAGAGAGGCCGACCAAAAACAACCTGGCGGAGGACTGTGGAGGCTGAGATGCAGGGAATGAACCAGAGTTGGGGCACTGTACGAAGGATGGCCACCGACCGAGCAAAGTGGAATCAATTTGTTGTTGCCCTACAAGACGCCACCAGGCGTGATGGCCACTGACTGCTTTGACGGTCGGCGGCTAAGGATCAAAGAAAGAAGAAAAAAAGCTCTGTTTAGAGTGTATTTAGTAAATTGACTGAGACAAACATACAGTACATTCAAAATGATTAAATCGACTTTAAATCTGTATATCTACAAATAACAGATTTAATAGTCATTTAGGTTTTAACAAGGTTTTAAAGAAATTAATAATTATTTATAAAAAAATGTTTATCATCACTGTTGTGATGGGATAGAAATGTGTCAAGGAGGTCACTCAGCTTTTATGTGTTACTTAGCTGCCAGTGACGGTTATGTTTCTTGTGATGGTTTGGTTCTTGGCAGACTGATCACGCTTGGCGCTGGTTGTGACAGACATTGTGTTATCGATTTCATATATCTTTCTGTTTGTCTTTATTTTTCTTCTTCTACGTCTCGTCACCCATGCCCGTCGGGACTTAACTCTTCCATTCAAACCTTTGTCATTCTTTTCTAAGTTAGCAAGCATTTAATTGCATTTTCTTTGATGTAGGTTTACGAGCAGACGTAATGAGTAACGCGAGTCGGTTTCACGTTAATTTTAAACGCCAGAGATCGAATCGTGTGTTAACTCGTTCTAGATAAGTGATATAAGGGATTGGAGATGAAAGACAAGCGTGCGTGTATTTCGTTTATGGCCATAGTCTGAAGGGCAGGAATAGTGTGAATTCTCGACGAGCAGAAATCTCTTGCACGGTCTGGAAAATCATGTTACGCAAGATCAAAGAGAGACTGTCCGCTAGATATGCGAGCCTGTTGCGGCTTCATTCCTTTCATTTCGTAGAATGAGATAGGAAATATGGAAATCTGGACGTAGGTGCTACACCTGGCAAATTGAGTCTGTTTCGGGTTGGAGACGTAATATCCTCTTTGATTTCGGAGAGATATATACGCTGGGAAATCTAACTCAAATTCATTCAGTACTTTTCAGCCAGAAAGACTAGAACCTTCTAGCTTTCGATTCCTAAGATCTCTGTTAATAGAAGTATCATTTAGTTGGTCGATTGGAGACAGTTTTACTTTCTGCGCTAAAGGTGAAATATATATATCTAGTAGTGTTGAGTGTTTTAAGTGGTGAATCGCCTTTTTCATTCCACTAGATTACAGTGTAGAGTGATTAATGATAAGTCAGTTATATTTTCTCTAAGTACCGTGTTACAGTGGATAGCAAAATAAATTATATTTCTATCTAAAACTCATTCGGCTATTAATAAATTTAATTAAATTGCTAATAACCAGTCAGATAATATTTTAACTAACTATTAAATGCACTGATTCATCATTGAGTATTGACGAGATACTTATGTATTTCTTATTCATGATGATTGATTCTTTTAAATGACTAGAATTTATTTCACGGAAGTTTTAAACGATGAGACAAGCTCTAAGCTTATAGTTTCTGATAAGTTAAATAACCGAAGTGAATAATATTATATTTTACGCGAGGATAGGATAGGATGTGTGTATAAATATTAGGGTTGAGTATTTATGTTTTTTCTCTTCCTTTTATACAGCATTTTGGGTCAAGCCCTAAACCTACCAGCGGTTTTAGTCAGTACTTATGAGAATAAAACACAAAAGAAACATTTTAAGTCTTTAAATACGTGGGGGTTATAAGTTTCCAGCTGTCTGGCATTGCGTTTGCACCCAGAAAGAAACAGAGTACACATTTTTCACGAAATTTAAGACTAAATGAATTAACTAGGCCTATCGAGCCAGATTATAATTCTACCCAATATCTCAAGTACACTCAGCCCATGTGGCAAAAATTATTATAACCCATAACATTTTCCGACGTTTTGATTAATGGTGGTGTGACAATCAATTGTTTATACGGAGTGAAGTACCAACCTGATATTTCCTAAAGTACTGGAAACCTCAAGATTCTGACACAGTGAGCTTTGTGGCATCTCTTACGTGAACTGATTTTTTCCTAGTGACATAAGCAGTAATCCAAATAATAATAACCAAGGGTGCGCTCCCCGGAACAGTGGATTTGACTCTGTCTTTTGAGGAGCTGGGGTTCTCTTGGCGAAAAATAACGGGCGCTGCTGTATGTGTGTATGTCCCAAAGATTGTTCCAGAAAGGGAAAAATCCAGTCTGTAAGTAGCAAGATTGTCAGTGGCCACTGTTATATGAATAGAATGAGAGCAGGAATGAGTGACTCTTTTATTGTATAACAAATTTCACCCACTTTGTATTTCTTATATGCTAGTTGTGTATCTAATGTTTTTTTTCCCTCTTATAATAGATTAATATATCAACTCTGTTCTTAACGGTAGAGGGAAATCCTAGACCATAGTGTATATGTCTGTGACTCTTTGGGGGCTATCACTTTTCTTCTAACAGGATCATGGGCTAAACAGAGAGGGGAAAGGATTACACATATGAGTCTAATATTCTGTTAGAAATCCTTTAACCTATGTGTATTTTTTGTATTGATTTGAAAGTCTAAAGTTATTTACTGTGTTGTGAAATTCTTATGATAATAAAATTTACTTACTTACTTAGTCGTTCCCCTTCTACCGTGAGGTGTAGAGGTTTGGAAGAGAGAGCGCCAGACTATTCTATCAGCTGTCTTCTTCCTGGCCTGGTTCCATTCTAGTCCTCGGTCCTTCAAAGATTGTCTAATGTTGTCCTCCCAGCGGACTCTGGGTCGTCCTGGAGGTCTGGATCCCTGGCTCTTTGTTTCCCATGCTTGTCGTGGTAGCCGATCTTCTCCCATTCTGCAGACATGGCCAAACCATCTTAGTTGGGACTGTTCTATTTGGGTCTGCAGCGGGTGGGATTTTAGGCCTTGACGTATCGTCTGGTTGCGGACCATGTCTCTTCTTGTTACTTCAACCACCTTCCTCAGATACCTCATTTCTGAGGTTTGGATCTGGCTTTTGTGGGTTGTAGTCATTGCCCATGACTCGCATCCATATGTCAAGACTGGGACATAGGTGGAGCTTTTCGTTTTCTTGCTGAGGAATGGCCTGATAAAGTCTCTTCTTTGATGCCCCCCTTTCGGTCTATAATAGCTCCGAGATATTTAAAGTGGTCGACCTGCTCCAGGACCTGTTCTCCCAACTTAATCTGATGTTTTCTTTCTTCTCGTGATATCACCATGGATTTTGTTTTAGAGCTGCTTATGGCCATCCCTCTCTTCTCCAGCTCTTCCTTCCAGATTTGCAGGTTGGATTGGAGATGTGTCTCTGATTTAGCAATCAGGACAACATCATCAGTAAATGCTAGCTCTGAAATACAGACTTGTCTCATCTTCCAGTACCCCACTGAATACTTTCTTGTTCTCTCCTTACATGCCTTGATGACATCGTCCATGAGGAGTATGAAAAGATAAGGTGACAGGATATGGCCTTGTCTTACACCAGAGGTGGTCCTGAACTCTTCTGACTTATAGTTTGCTGTCCTCACATAATTTCTGCAAGACTTGTAGAAGCTCTGTATAGCATGAATCAGAGGTGCTTGAATGTTCTTTCTTGCCAAACAGTCCCAAAGTTTGCTCCAGGGGACCCTGTCAAACGCCTTTTCCAGATCTATGAAACAAAGATGGATCTCACTCTTGTACTCAAGGGCCTTTTCACTCAGCTGCCTGAGTGTGAAGATTAGGTCTTGAGTACTTCGGTTGCTCAGAATCATCACCATTTGTATCCTCTTCTGTGCTAGTGGTTATCATTTCTGATGCTCTACCTTGCTCACCATCAAGGAGTTCTGAGAAATATTCTTTCCATCTTTCCATTACTTCCTTCGGGGCAGTAAGCAATTTGCCTTGCTTGTCCTTTATAAATTTAAGAGAGCATTGTTTTTCTTTCCTCATGTTCTTTAGGGTCTTATAGAACAATTTCTGGTGTTCTTGCGCATCCTTTTCTAGCTTTTCTCCAAATTCTTCCCAGGACTTCTGTTTTGCTGCTAGCACCTTGTTTTTTGCTTCTGTTCTGAGTATCACATATTCTCTATATTTCTCTATTTGTCCTGCTGTGTTTTTAGCTCCTAAGTATTGTTTCCATGCCATTTTCTTCTCTCTTATTTTCTCTTTGACTTCTTCTGTCCACCAAGGTGTCCTCTTTCTCTTGTTCCCAAGTAGGACTTCACCACATGCTTTTGCAGAAGCTGTCTTTATGATGTCCTTGAATTTAAGCCACAGGGTTTCCAAGTCATCAGGTTGTTCTTCTGTGTTTCTCACCGCTGTAGAAATAAGCCCCTGATATCTGGTCTTAATTTCTGGCTCTTTCAGCTTGTAGGTCTTAATGCTCATTTCTTCCGTTCGTTTACTTGGTTTCTTGCGTGGTGCTGGGCAGTTCCTAGGCTGAGCAACTCTTTCAGTTGTTCTTTTGATTGTAAGCAGGTAGTGATCACTTCCAATCTCTGGCCCCCTCCAGACTCTAGCATCCCGGACATATTTGAATGAGCTCCTCCTAACAACGGCATAGTCGATCACTGACTTCTCATTCTTTGTTGGTTCACACCTAGTGTATGCATGTATGCGCTTATGGGGGAACTTTGTGTTGGTAATGATCAGATTCTGCTCACTGCAGAATCTGAGGAGTCGCTTTCCATTGTCATTGAGAGTATCTTCTCCATATCTTCCGATAACTCCACCCCATCTAGCATGGTCATTTCCAACTCTGGCATTGAAATCTCCGAGCATGATAATTTCAGTCATCCACTGTCTTTTGAAGCAGCTCGAAGAATTCTTCCTTGACCTCTGCTCTCTCATCCTCATTTGGCCCATACACTATGACCAGGTTGACTATGGTTTCTCCTTCTTTTAGTTTTACAACCATAATGCGCTCCGAGACAAAGTTCCATCCCTTGATACTATCTTTCTGGTTTTTGGCCACAATGCAACCCACGCCCCCCTTTAGCTCTTTCAGATGTGGGTACACCACTGTATAGCAGAGTGTTGCCATCGAGATCCATGACTCCTTGTCCCTTTTTCTTTGTTTCGGTAATAGCCAGGATTTCTAGTTTTGCTTTCCTCATCTTTTCCATCAGCTCCTCTTCTTTCCCATTTATACTTCTTGTGTTCCATGATCCATAAGTCGTAGTCCGTAGTCCGTTCCAGTTCGTCGCCTTTAGAATCAGTCCGGTTTTCTCTCTTATATTGCTTGTAATCGTAGTTTAAGACAAACAGGTGATTGGCCTGTTGTGCCTTTGCATGGTAGAGGGGCTGCCTCCTTACGGCCTCCATGCAGGCTGCCCTCCTCCTTTTTCATCCGGGCTTGGGACCGGCATAGGCGGAGTTATAATAAAATTTACATAAACTTATTCTAGTGTGTCGGTCAGCTTGTTCCCAAATATCGATATTCCATTGCTATAATTTTCACGTCTGTGCGTCTAACTGTCGTCACTTATGTGTGTGGGTATGTGAGTGGAGATATACATATTAATATATATTTTATTAGACTGTCTGACTCATCTAGATCTGTTATAGAGATAGGCTGAAAGAGAGAGAGGCTTTTCTCGATTTCAGGGACAGAATCTATTATTTTCTATCATCTCGTGAAAAACTATTTTCTTTACGTTACCTCTCCTGAGCTATCACCTGTTCTAATCTATTCAGAAGGGACCAATCTATGTCTTAATTCCCCTATCGCAAATCTACGACAGAATGCGGGTTGGTTTTTCCGGGAATTGAACTCAAATCCTGAGCAAGTCGTCAGAATTTCTCGTCTAACAGGATTTTGAACTTAGAATAGGAAGCCGAGACGGCAAATATCAGTTCGTCTACAGGATTTATATTCTTTATTCTGAATATAGAGTAAGAGTGTGATTGTCTCGTGAGTTACAGTATGTTTAAAAATAATTTTCCCCTAGACAAACGATCTGTTTATGGGCTTGCTGACCACACAAATAGTAATTGTTTTTCCACAGCATTATTGACTATTATACATTTTGATTTACATGTTGATTTGTCGGAAAATATGTTATGTATTGATTTTGTAATACTAAACCGCTGGTAGTGTTTGTGATTGTATAACAATCACAGGGTTCTGGAGCAGAAAGGTGTTTGAACTAAGTTAAGGAGCGCGTTCGGACTATAATTTTTTTTTCTCGTCCTGTTAATTGCCTCCCTTACCCGATCTGACTTCAGGGGTGAACTTGTAGTGGATTTAAAAATTAAGGGAATTTTTTTTCTCCTTAAAAATTTTGCAATATTGTTTTGTTTCCACTGTAGCAACTTAAACTTGAGAGATATGATGCGGAGCAGAAGCAAAAGGCAGCTGAAGCTAGAGAGCAGAAAAAGATGGATGAAGAAATGAAAATCCACAGGGCGAACGAAAGAGAGAAGGAGAGACAGCATGAGGAAAGAGAGAAGAAGAGACAGCACGAGTTAGCGATTAAAGCTCTAGAAGTCCAAAGTCGTGGTGCTGCCTCTACCTCCAGCAATGGAGAGTCTTCTTCTCATTCTTCTTTAACTGATCAAATTAACCCTCAGTCTCTTCAACTCAACGCTATTTCTTTTGCTCTAGAATCTTTCCCTTGTCCTAATGAGAAGATTGACACATGGCTAGAAAAATTTGAAAAAATTGCAATTCTGTACGGTTTAGAGAGGTCGCGTTGGTGTTTGAAACTTTCACAGGCCCTTAAAGGGTCTGCGTATGAAGTTTACTCAAAACTGGAAAGCAGCCAACAAAACAACTACGACGTGTTGAAGAAAGCTTTACTTGAGCGCTTTGCAATGAATGCGCGAAAATTTTTGCAACTGTTTTGCAACTGCAGAAAGGAGAATTCTGAAACTTTTCAGCAGTTCTCATCTCGTCTAAGGGGATACTTGACAAAGTGACTGGAGCTGTCTCAGCTCGCCTCTACCTATGAAGGGCTTGAGGAGTTCGTTATATGCGAACAGATAAGGAACACGTTGTCTGCTGACACTCGGAGATTTCTAGCTGAGCAGGGGGCAGAAAAGCTTGAAGACATTTTGGAAAAGTCTGAGCGATATCATAATGCGCTGGCCGAACTGCCGGCCACAAAACGTAAACCGACAGAAGAGCCTTTTCGTAAGAATAATCTAGACCAATCTTCTCATGCTTCTCACCAAAATAACCACAGACAAACTGGACCTCAAAACCCCCCGCCTGAAAAGTCTAAGTTCTACAAAAACAAGTACTCCACCAACAATAAACAGTCTGATAAACCCAACCAGGACCTCAAGATGCAGCAATAGAGACCGCAGTCAGCGACTCATAGCTTGACTGCCTGCGTCAGGACCAGCGAACCAGAGCTGGTCAAGACCGTGCTCCACCTCCACGTGGTGGTCCTGGAAACAGTCTGCAGCAATGCAGGCTGGCTGAGCGAGTACGGATCGCAATGGGAAGGCAAACCCGGTCCTTAAAAGATGCCGTGCAGAAGTCGGATGTGTCGACCGAAAGGTGCAGATATCACAGCTACGTTGGAAACAGACACAACGCAACCACCGTCCTTTTCAGGGCGAACGAAGAAGAAGAAGATCAACCCAACCGTCCTACATGGCAGCGCGGTCAGAAAGGACAAGGTGACAAAGGGAAAACCCCTGAGCACGGGACATATGATCAGAGCGAGCACACCGAGCCTAAACGCATCGGATGCTTGCTAACAGTCTCGCAAGGTAGAATTAATGTCAGTGATTCTCAACCTGTGGGGGAGAGGCTCTCTACGCGAGGTACTGTTGTTTTAAACGGGACTTCAACTTTTTGTTTATTTGACACGGGGCTTTCTTATGATTGCATCATCGCCAGGCACATGGTCAAACCCGGTCAAGAGACAGAAGAAACCGTCCAACTTTGGGAAGTTTCTAAGAGTGATGCACCTACAGCGCTTCCCATCGCATTGGTTGAGATCCACTCTGATTTTGTCAGAGGTGTGATCAAAGCGGCTGTTATGGATGACCCCATCTACCCAGTCATACTTGGCTGTAGATATGTGTTATAAGTTTATAAATTAATAAAACGGTATTGAATCAGTTTTACAAATAACAGTTTACATGAGACAAGGGACGTTTCGGGTATTACCCTTCGTCAGCCACAAACAGGTGACAAAGACAAGAATTACATATAGTAATAGGTATTACAAAATCACACGATGATAAGAAACAATACAAAATGAGCGATACAAGCAGATGGAAAAAGTCCAATGATAATACAAGAAAATCGAAAAACCTAACAGAAATACCGAATCAAGAAATTAAATAATCAACGAAACGAAAAAAACGAGAATGAACAAAACTATGGAACAAGACACTTAGCTAGAAATGTACATGCTCGGAATACACAAGATCGCAGTCCTCTCTTCAAATAATCTCGAAGGAAGTGACGTGTAAGACAGCGACAATTTTTAGAGATACAAAAGGATATGAAACGAACCAAAACCAAAACATAAGAAGATAGATCGAAAAAACAACGAATAAAGAAGAATGAAAGAGAGAGAAAAGCTACCAGAATTTATGCAAAATGATGTTGAACATTGAGACCTTCAGGACATAAAACGCCTAATTGAAAAATAAGCCGGTTCTCTAATGAAAAGCGAGTCCTGTCATCCCCGACACATGAACGGAGGGCCGTGACATGGATATCGGATTTACCTGAATGGTCAGGCCTATTGAAATGAAGGGCCACTGGTAAATGTTTGCCATGATAGATGTCATTCAAGTGCTCACGAAACCTGTCTGCCAAACGCCTGCCAGTTTCACCAATATAGGTCATGCCACACTTCTTGAAGATGATAGCATAAATAAGGTTTCTGGATTCGCACGTGAAAGACTCTATGATGATAAATTTTCCTTTCGGAAAAGTGACTGTCTGAGTTTGGAGTACAAACGGACAGCTCTTACATATACGGCGTTGGCACGGTTTAGTACCAAAGTATGAAGGGCTAGTATGTCGCAGACGACTGTGTACAAGAATATCCCTAAAATTCATATCCCTACGATATGCTACCAAAGGTGTATCACGAAACAACTCTCTGGTATCAGGATCAGAGTGGAGAATAGGCAGATGTCGAAACAGAATTCTCTTCACCGCCAGACAGTGAGGATGGAAAGTTAGAACCAGTTTGAGTCTGTCAGACTGGACAGAAGGTTTAGTAGTGAGTGCAATCTGCCGAGTGACGCGTGTGATACGATAAAGAGCATCAGATAAAACATGTTCTGGATAAAGACGTTGGCGAAAGAACTCGAGCATCTCTTGAGCTCGCTGATGGAAATCATCGTCATCGTGACATAACCGACGCAAGCGAAGAAGTTGAGAAAAGGGAATTGAATTTTTACAACTAAGAGGATGCGATAAAGTAAAAAGAAGGAAACCGTGAGCGTCAGTAGTCTTATAATAAACAGACGTTTTAAGACCAGTAGGGCTAATAGTCACAGTGATGTCAAGAAAGTTCACTGAAGTCGTAGAAATTTCAGAAGTGAATTTAATGGCAGGATTGAAATTTCCAACATAGTCAATGAATCGACGGAGGTCTACCTCAGACATGTCTGTAATGCCAATACCATCATCAATATAACGACGGTAAAATTCAGGTATTGGTCCATCGTAACTATGAAAGACCAAATATTCAAAGTGGCCCATAAACAGGCAAGCGTAACTAGGGCCCATCTTAGTACCCATAGATTTATGTTTGTGGTTCGTCCACGTAAGTACGTTTCAATGGACATTATTTCATTTTCAGCTCGATTTTCGTGATAGAAAATAATTATTTGTAGTGATTATCTGCAAATAGATAGATAGATAGACAGCCAGATAGATAGATAGATAGATAGATAGATAGATAGATAGATAGATAGATAGATAGATAGATAGATAGATAGATAGATAGATAGATAGATAGATAGATAGATAGAACGAACGAACGAACGAACTTTATTTTCAAAGGGTTAAGAATTGGTCACGCAGGCCCGTCTGACATTCTGCCCTTCCTCTCTCTCTCATCATGTATACTATATCCTTTCATACTCAAATTTACTTTAAGCATAATTAAGGCATTTATCATTATAAAAGTAATATTACATTTGCAATAATCATCATTATTAAAGTACGTTTTTAAAATTAAAATAATAATAATAATAATAATAATGAATTTAAAAATAAAATAAATAAAAATAAAAATAAACATTTAAAAAAAGCCAATTTAAAAAAAAACAATACAACAACAACAACTGGGTGGCCCTGCCGGGTTGTGTGCGGTGCAACACAACACAAAACCAAAATCACCCCCACCACACACCGATCATTAGTCATCTTCCTCTATAAAAAGGTATCCCTTTTTTATTTTATATTTTCCTATTTATTCTATAGCGGGTAGGAAAAAGGGAATTCACTTAATGAGTGCTTATAAAAATTCCTTCTTCTCAAGTCAAGCAGCAACATAGTTGGCTGAAGTTTTTGGAACAAATCGGTTGTTATGTTCACATAAAAAGATAAAAGCACAACTCCTTCCAATAAAAAATATTAAAGCTACGTCTAAATCAGCTTGTTGTTTGTAACAAGACTACAACACTTCCATATAGATAACAACGTTCTGATGAGCTCACTTTTGAATAGTGTACCTATACCTAAACTTTCACGAAATTCACAAAAATCTCCTGTTATTGCTTAAGAATACACTACCTCCACAATAATTGATCAATTTACACAAGTCTGCGGTGTGACCTCTTTAACAGCGACAGTGAAAAATCAACATATAATCGCTTCTGTAAAGTTTTTTTTTGACGTGTGAACTTATGCGCGCATGTGCATACGCCCTCGGTGATCTGATAAATATACATCTAGCGTTTATACAGCGTCGAGCTGGCCCTAAATATTATATAAATAATGGCTTAAAAAACTATTTAAAACACTACAGATAACCAAGTGATTTTACACTGTGAAAAGGACTATCAAACCAAGAAAGCTAACACCAATTAGTTGTAATTCACACCAATACCTGCACACAAACCACCAGACAAACACACTTTATTTTTTGGAGGTTCTCATGACACAATAAACGCGGGGCAGAAAAAAATGTACTAATGGTCTCAATAAACATCACAATAAGCTAGTCTTTTATCTGTACTCGCCAACACAAGGCCAAATCATACACAACACAACCACCCAAAAACCCAAACCCAACAGTTACACTACACCACACAACAATTACAATACCTACACACAAAATTACCAGACAAGAACAAAACCAATACCACCCACACCCCACCGCTTTTACATTGTCTTACTCCAGCGCTACACCTCAACACATCTATGAGTCATCATCCCAACCAGTCAAAATCAATAACCCCCACACTCTCACTTAAAACAGCCCTTAGTAACCTACTAGCCAGCCATTATCGATTTTTTTATATTTTCCGCCATTATTGAATTTTTATATTTTTATATATATTGTATGTATACATGTATAAACAAATACACCAACACACAATACAACAACACATAACAATTAAAATACCTACACAAAAAATGGTATAGTCAAGTCTCTAACACTTCACTCCCACCTCTAGGCGCTGGTCCTAGTATAGTGACACGTCTCTTTCACTCCCACCTCTAGAACTCTAACACTTCACTTGCACCTCTAGATATTAAACCTAGTATAGGCAGGTCTCTAACACTTCACTACCACTTCTAGATGCTAGACCTGGTATAGTCAGTCTCTAATACTTCACTCCCACCTCTAGCTGCTGGACCTGTTATAGTCAAGTTTCTAACACTTCACTCCCACCTCTCGATGCTGGATCTGGTATAGTGACGTCTCTAACACTTCACTCCCACCTCTCGCTGCTATCCCTGGTGTAGTCTCTAACACTTCACTCACACCTCTCGACGCTGGTCCTAGTCAAATCTCTTACACTTCACTCCCACCTCTCGATGCTGGTCCTAATATATTGACGTCTATAACACTTCACTCCCATCTCTCAATGCTGGCACACTCGCTTGCTACACCCCAAAATGTACACACTCATGCATCGTCACCCGCGCCAGCACAAAAAGACTCCACTCGCTTCAAAAACCCCCTTAGTATCCTACTTATTAAACATTATCGATTTTTAAATATTTTCCGTCATTATCGATTTTTTATATTTTTTATATATTGTATGTATATATGTATAAACAAACACACCAACACACAATACAACAACACATAACAATTAAAATACCTACACAAAAAATGGTATAGTCAAGTCTCTACCACTTCACTCCCACCTCTAGGCGCTGGTCCTAGTATAGTGACACGTCTCTTTCACTCCCACCTCTCGATGCTGGTCCTAGTACAGGTTCTAACACTTCACCCCCAGCTCTCGTTGCTGGACCTGGTACAGGCAAGTCTCTAACACTTCACTCCCACCTTTAGATGCTAGCCACAGTATAGGCAAGTCTCTAACACTTCACTCCTAAGTCATACACACAGCCACCTGCTACACCCCAGATTGTACACACCCATGCGTCGTCCCCCTCGCCAGCACAAAAAGACTCCACTCGCTTCAAACCCCCTTAGTAACCTACTCGCCATTATCGATTTTTTATACTTTATATATATATATATATTGTATGTATATATGTCTAAATAACACACCCAACATCACACAAAAATCCCCCCTAACCTACACCCGCCAGCTACACCACATTTACGTCACTCCCACCTCTCGATGCTGGACCTGGTATAGTGACGTCTCTAACACTTCACTCCCACCTCTAGCTGCTGGGCCTGTTATAGCCAAGTCTCTAACACTTCACTCCCATCTCTCGATGCTGGCCCTGATATAGTGACGTCATCTAACACTTCACTCCCACCTCTCGCTACTGTCCCTGGTATAGTCAAGTCTCTAACACTTCACCTACACCTCTCGGCGCTGGTCCTAGTCAAGTCTCTAGCACTTCACTCCCACCTCTAGATGCTGTCCCTGGTATAGGCAAGTCTCTAACACTTCACTCCTGAGTCATACACACAACCACCTGCTACACCCCAAATTGTATACACCCATGCGTCGTCCCCCTCGCCAGCACAAAAAGACTCCACTCGCTTCAAACCCCCCCCCCCCCCTTAGTAACCTACTAACTAACCATTATCGATTTTTTTTTTAATATTTTCCGTCATTATCGATTTTATATATATATATATATATATATATATATATATATATATATATATATATATATATATATATATATATATATGTATATATGTATATATGTATGTATATACGAGGGGCGTTCTGAAAGTAATGCACCACATCGTTTTTCTCAGGAGCTGTTTATTCAAAAAGCATGAAATTTATACACAATATACATGGATATGTCATGTAAACCTCGGTATTATTCAACATAATCCCCATCAACTTGTACGGCTTTATGCCAGCGCGAAACAAGTGCATGTATTCCTAGCCCGTAGCAGATTTTGTCTTGATCATGTAGCCATTTCTTCGCTGCATGAATCACTCCTTCATCATCTTCAAACCTTGTCCCATGGAGTGCATCTTTAAGTGGAACAAATAGATGAAAATCAGAGGGTGCCTAATCGGGACTATAGGGTGGATGGGTTAGTACAGTCCAACCCAATTTGGTGATTGCTTCCCGTGTTGCCAGACTTGTGTGAGGGCGCGCATTGTCGTGAAGGAGAAGCAGGTCTGCTGGATTCTTGTGCGGCCAAACTCTGCGAAAACGTTGAATGAGTTTTTTCAATGTCTTAATGTAAGCTTGCGAATTGATTGTCTCTCCTCTTGGCATAACGTCCACAAGAAACACACCTTCAATGTCCCAAAAGACAGTGATCATGACCTTTCCAACTGAAGGAATTGTCTTGAATTCTTTCTTTTTGGTGATTGCAGATGATGCCTCGCCATTGACTGTCTTTTTGTCTCAGGTTCAAAATGATGTGCCCAGGTTTCGTCACCTGTAACGATCTTAGCCAAAAAGTTCTCTCCATCAGCATTGAAACGCTCCAACAATTCAGAAGAAATTGCTTTCCTTTGCAATCGGTGGTCATTTGTGAGACATCGAGGAACCCATCTTGCGCAAACCTTAAACAATCCGAGAGTTTTTATAACTGCATTTGCACTACCAATGCTGACTGACAGCTGTAAGGCCAATTGTTGAGTAGTGATTCGCCTATCAGTAAGAATAATGCCCTCAGCGCATTTCAACATTTCTGCGTTGGTGGCTGTGGCAGGACGTCCACAGCGCTGCCGATCAAGCAGCTTCGTATCTCCACTTCCTGATTCTTTGATTCTCTGAACCCAGTGACTGGCTGTACTTCTGTCGACTGCAAAACTTCCATACACATCACATAGACGCTTGTGAATATTCACAACAGTTTCCTTCTCTGCAACGAGAAATTCTATCACAATTCGCTGTTTATAACGCAAGTTGCTAACATGCTCCATTTCAACGGTTTAGGGCAGCCGTATTATTTGGCCGGTTGCGGTGCAATTTGGTGCACACAATTGGCACATGTCATACTTGAAGTGTGCAAAATTTCATGCTTCTATCTTTATTATTAGCTGAGAAAAACGATGTGGTGCATTACTTTCTAAATGCACCCAACATCACACAAAAAATCCCCCCTAACCTACACCCGCCAGCTACATTACACCCATGCGTCGTCACTTTCGCCAGCACAAAAAACCTCCACTCGCTTCAAAACCCCCTTAGTAACCTACTAACCCACCATTATTGATTTTTTATATTTTCCGTCATTATCGCTTTTTTATATTTTTTATATATACTGTATGTATATATGTCAAAATAACACACTCAACATCACACAAAAAATCCCCCTAACCCACCCCGCCAGCTACATCGCAACATACGTCGTCACCCACGCCAGCACAAAAAGGCTCCACTCGCTATAAAAACCCTCTTAGTAACCTAATCCAACATTATCGATTTTATAAAAATTTTCCGTCATTATCGATTTTATATATATATATATATATATATATATATATATATATATATATATATATATATATATATATATATATATATATATATATATATATATATATATATATATATATATATATATATATATATATAAACACACCAACACAGTACCAGTCCAATACAACAACACACAACACCAAGCAAACCAAAAGCAATACCACCCACACCACATCGATTATACAGTGTAGCCGTATGGCCGGCACTACCGTAGTAGTGAGGTTATACGTCACCCTACAGCACCCATAGACCAGCTAACGCCTCTTTGTCAATAAATATATAAAATGTATCTAGTGTTTTTTCTTTTATATATATATATGTTCGAATTTTCTTCTTTACGATATATAAAAAAAACTCCTACCATTGTCTGGGTTAATTTTTCTTAGTTTTACAGGAAAGTTACAAGATCCGTTCAAAAATATTTTTTTTTTGGTTTGAATTAGTGTAGTGACTACATGTCCGCACGAGTGCGCACCTATTGTACACAGTCGCGAGTAACTAATTCAAACAAAAAAAAAAAAACAATATTTTTGAACGGATCTTGTAACTTTCCTGTAAAACTACTAAAAATTAACCCAGACAACAGTAAGAGTCTTTTATATAACGTAAAGAAGAAAATTTGAACATGACATGAGTTTTGTAAGGGCAAAAAATATATTAATAACTGCATGGAAAATCTAAGACTGCATGCAAAAATTCATGTCCATACAACAAACAGTTTTGGAGAAAATTGACGCTTTCTGTGGGCACGAATTTCCGAACGGACTATATCAGCCAACAAAACCACGTGAAGCAGAAATAAATGTTATGTCGATTATCTCCCTTGGTCTGCCGAAGGAATCCACGAAAGGTGGCCAGAGAGTTAGAGCAAAAGGATGAGTCTATAGAAAGAAGTAACCTTCAATCAAGAATTACTCATAGCGGTGAGGTAAATAGGAGGATCTAAGGAAGAAAAATACAAAAAAACTAATTGTTCTCGGTTTTTGTAAAGTTTATAACTCCGCTACTATTCTACGACATAAATATTTGTCAATATGTAACAATAGACTCGTGTTCAGAAAGTCCATAGCTGAAGGTAATTCAGCAATATATGGAGATACTTAGATGTATCTTTATATCAACCAATCAATACCCTTTAGCTCCCCAAGTAGCATAGGCCTTCAACAAACACATGCCAAGTCTTCCTGTCCTGTCCATTCTTTATTGGACCTGTCCATATTCGTTGAAGTTTTATTGGTAACAAGTTTTTTTACGGGATGTGGTAACTAGCCCCATGCCCAGCCCTCCTTAGTCGCTTTTTTGCGATTGCATGGCAGGGTACAGTGTTAGTTAATATTCTTTGCTCCCCTTTCGGGCACCGGTAACACACGGGTGGTATTGTTATATACCGTGTGTATATATATATATATATATATATATATATATATATATATATATATATATATATTAGGAAACACCACTATAAGATGTAGAATCTCACACATATATTGGCAGAAATATACACAAAGTTGGATGGACAGACAGTGATATCAAAATAAGAATACAAAAAAGCAAGAAGATCTTTCATTGCATTGGGAAACATATGGAGATCAAGAGAAATTAAGTCCAACACAAAAATAAGCTACTCAAATGTCGTCAGTACTATTATGTGGCTCTGAAAGATGAAGAATAACAAAAACAACAACAAAAAAGCTACAACCATTCATAATTTAGTGCTTGGGTAGAATAGAAGGATTGAAATGGTATTAATTGTTAATCTATAAACCCTAGTTTTAGTACTGTCATGAAGATTCCTGGGAACAGTGACTATGAATACACTATCTAAAGTTTAGCACTATTAATTGTAATGATTACTTCTGGTATTAATCACGTCATATACTAGAAATCTCTCTTGTCTCCTATCTGGCTGGCTTGTCCTCTCTGTCTGGGTGATTTAAGTGGAGGTACAGAGTCTTTAACACGCCAGTCTTATATCGGAAAATTGTCGGTACGCAAAATTTATTTTCAGGGTTAGTTTATTTACTACCCCAATTACCACTATAGGGGTGTCTTAATTTGTATCACTCAGTCCTACGCATCTTTTATTATAGGAGAAAACGGAGAGATATTATTGAAAGAAAGTTTTAAATGTTTGTTAATCTACCTGGTGTGTCGGAACTGATAGCAACACAAATTTAAGAAGGCAAAGGTACAGAGGAATAAATAGAACTGGTCACCCAGTCATAAGCTGGACGTTGTATAATGAAGTCTCTAACACTTCGCGCCCCTGCTACCGTATCTGGTATGGAAATAACTTTACGTGTTGTTTATGCAGTGAATGTATGAGCACTTTTTTTTTTTTTTTTTACAGGGGAATTTATTGCGGTATTTGTGTGGTAATGGGAGAAAACCTGCACAAAAACATAGAATGTATATTTAGGGTAAGTTTTTATTGCAAACCATTTTTTTTCCAGTTGCTATGTACATTTATAATGCGAAACTAGCACAATTGTTTACGCTTTACTAAAAAAATTTATTTTAATAATTTTAAATTGTATTTTGGCTTGTCTCTTAAACAAATATAATTTATAAAATAAACGTATGCTTTAGCTCACACTTTTATATAGCTAAATATATCTTTTAATGCACGATATGAGAATAATCACAATTGCGTACCTACCATGTTGAGCTTGTACATGCGTTTTACATACAGCGAATTCGCCAGCAATAAAGCCTTGAAACATATCGTCTCTCACCATCACCCGCCACGCCTGGTCGGTTTTGTTCTTCCAGGCTATGTTATTGTAAAAAAAAGTACATTTATGTCTGCGTCATAATTGTCTGTCATTCTGACACTATATATATATATATATATATATATATATATATATATATATATATATATATATATATATATATATATATATATATATATATATATATATATATATATATATATATATATATATATATACTGAAGCACATTATAAATGCATCACCTGAACAGAGTGTGAAATGTAAATATAAGTGTTTACAAGTTTACATATTTGGAATCTTTATTCATTTTCCTATGAATCCATGCTGGTCATTAATTTGTACATTTGATTGTTATGAAATTCATTGCATTCTGTGCAAGCAAGGGAGAAAACCAAAAATGCAACCAATAAAAAAATGCATTCACACTATCCTCAGTATCTGGTATGTCCACCGTGTGCTTGCAAACAAGCTTGGCAGCGGCTCCGCATGGAACGCACAAGTCTCTAAAGGAAATTCCGGGAAATCAAGTCCCATTCACGTGTAAGAGCAGCTTCGAGCTGTTGAAGATTAGCTGGAGAACCTTGCCTGTAGACTCTGCGTCCAAGCTCGTCCCACAGATGTTCTATAGGGGACATGTCTGGTGATAGGGCAGGCCAATCAATCGTCACAATGTTCTGCTGCTGTAGATATTGCTGCGTAATGCATGCGGTGGGCGCACGTGCTGGAGAAGCTGCAAGTCTGGATAATTTGTGAACGCAGGAGCAAACAATGCATCCAGAACCTTATCTCGATATTTCCTCAGGAGCAGCTGAGTAGACATCTAATTGGAAGGATACTGCACTGGGTGGTACTGCGTGAGAGATGTTTCCCCCATCGCTACCTTGAGAACTGCCAGACCCGCCATTGTTAGAACGAGAATCAACTCTTCTCCCTTCGATCTCCAATTTCTTCAGTCGAATCTGGTGTGCCCTGTCGGCCTGTTCCTTCTTTTCTGCTCTTTCGGCCTGTTCCATTGCGAATGCCCTTTCGGCCTGTTCCTCCTTTTATTGGAATGCTCCCTCGGCCTGTTCCTTCTTTTCTTGGAAGCCCTTTCTTTTTTCTCTGTCTGCTCTCTCCTTTTCTCTCTCTTCGACTTCGTGTTTCATTTTTAGCTTCTCTCTCTTCGGCTTGGGTCTTTTCTTGTACTCTGGCCATCCTTATCTCTTCTCTTTCAGGCACTTTCTCATAGCGGAGTGTGGCTTTTGCTGCATCCATCATGCCCTTTTCCTTTTTATCTTTTTCTTTCTGTTCTTGCACCGAAATAAGTACGAAGTCAGAAAATTCAGGGCCTAGATTGAGGTAAAAGGCGTGGAGGTTTTTTGACTCTGCCATTCTGAGCAAAAAGTATGAATACAAAGCTACACAAAAATACAATAGATACTTAACTAGTAAATTTACAAGTTTACAAGACTTAATTAGCCACACCAAGTGAACTTCTTATTTCTTTAACTTTTGTTACAAAAAAATTAGTTTCTCTCTGATTATTCAATTATTCTTTATAAAATTTATTTGTACCGTTATTTATGAATGCACAGTATGATCAGTCGTACTATAAAACCACTCTGATAATATTCCTTCAGTTAATCTGAAATTTATGTCGATCACGTCTAGGGAAAATAACTAGACAGGTTCTATAATGCCGGACGAGCGCCTAATGTGTCGCGGAATTTCCTCCCCTGCTTTGAAGTAGTAGTCCAACAATGGCCAAAACTCAAGAGTATCTAACATGGGCCTTCAAAGGTATCTACCTTCGGACAAGATTACTCTTGTCAGAGTTGTAGATAGAAATATAATAATGCTTCTATCTCAAGGGAATGTTCATAAGATATTTCCGAAGTCAAGTACAATGCTGCATTGGCAGGGCAATTGTTACCTCATATCGGTCCGCCGCCTTTTATGAAGAATTAAGCAATTATTAATGTCAGCTCGTTCAAGCCCCCACCATGATTTACTCAATGGAATTCTCATTATTATGGTAAAGCTCTGTTTAGAGTGTATTTAGTAAATTGACTGAGACAAACATACAATACATTCAAAATGATTAAATCAACTTTAAATTTGTATATCTACAAATAACAGATTTAATAGTCACTTAGGTTTTAACAAGGTTTTAAAGAAATTAATAATTATTTATAAACAAGAGTGTGTCATCACTGTTGTGATGGGATATAAATGTGTCAAGGAGGTCTCTCAGCTTTTATGTGTTACTTAGCTGCCAGTTACGGTTATGCTCCTTCTGATGGTTTTGGTTTTTGGTAGACTGATCACGCTTGTCGCTGGTAAAGGTTGTAGGGCGCAGCACGTTGCCAGAAGTGTCAGGGAGTGTCTACGAAGTTGGCCCTCGTCTTAAAGCTCAGGTTACTTTTCCCTTCTTGTTCTAGAGATAGTACCCTTAACTGGTACCACCAACAACTATGGTAAAAGAACGGAAACAAAACGCTGTCCTGAGTATTGCATTTTCCGACACATAGTTCTGGGTCTATTTCTCCTATTCCACCATCCCATCTACCTCAGAATTTACCCTCGATGATAATTAAGCTTAATCCCTCGAAAGAAAACTTTCGTTACATTTAAATTGAATAGCTTTATATTTACTTTACATTCAAATTAAAAAGTTAATAGTATAGATATAATATCTTTACATTAATATCTACACTGATGGAAAAGTGTTCACAATATAGATTGTTTATGTTGTCATTTACATCTAAACTGCTTGAAAATCCTTGAAACTTTCATCAATTTTTATAGTGAAGCTGTTTACATAGATATGTCACACGTGTTTTGCGGGTCGTCATGTTAGCACTAAAGAGAAAGAAAAAGTGCCGATCATGGAAAAGTACGTAACCTAGTCAGTACTACAAATGTAACTGATTACTGCCGTAGTGACGCAGAGATCGACCAAATAATGTCACAACCAGTGCTGTTTAACATCTACACGGCAAAAGTAGCAACTTTCAACAGGACTGGGACAAACATTAACTTTCGTAGATGACATACTCGTGAACAGAACTGGCTCAAACAGACAGGAAATGGCCCAAGGCATACAAGAGACACTACAGGCGGTCTCTAAATGGTGTGAGGAAAGCGGATCCTAATGTGTCTCGGAATTTCCTCCACTGCTTTGTAGTAGTGGTCCAACACTGGCCAAAACTCAAGAGTATCTAACATGGGCCTTCAAAGGTATCTACCTTCGCACAAGATTGCTCTTGGCAGAGTCGTAGATAGAAAGATAATAATGATTCTATCTCAAGGGAATGTTCATAAGATATTTCCGAAGTCAAGTACAATGCTGCATTGGCAGGGCAATTGTTATCTTATATCGGTCTGCCACCTTTTATGAAGAATTAAGCAATTATTAATGACATGGAAGCAGCACATCAACAAGGCAGCAACAAAGGCCAGGAGGAAGTTAGCCATCCTGAGAAAACTAAGGGGAACCACATGGGGAGCCAGCGGGAAAATACTTAGTAAAGTTTACCAGAAGGGCATACGACCACATCTGGAATATGGGTCAGCTGCGTGGTGTCCAGCATCAAACACCACATTACAAGAGGTAGATAAGGTGCAAAACCAGGCGCTTAGGGTCATCGCGGGGCAACGAAATCAACGCCTATAGTGGAGATGGAGAAAATGGGGAGGATACAAGCACCGAGAGAACGCAGAGACACGAAAGTGCTAACACAGGCAGAAAAGTTCCTCTGTATGCCGAGTCATCCAATGAAGGACAGATTCCAAAACCTAGCAATGGGGCGACTGAAAAGAAGCAGCTTTATCCACCAGGCCAAATGATTTCGTAGACAAACCTCAGACCTGCCTGAAGTTAACACCCCCTAAAGTCTGTGCCAGAACAAACCCCTTGGAGAGAGGAGCATGGACTACCAGTACACATCCACACAAAAGTGAAAGGAATATTCAACAGGGATGAACAGAACAGCGTGCAACGTAGGACAGTCACTCTCAGTTTCCTGGATGATGAATACCCACAGGACCTCTGGGTCCGAGTATACACGGATGGGTCAGCACAGAATGCAGTAAAGAATGGAGGAGCAGGAGTGTACATAGAATACCCAAACAACACTAGGGATACGGTCAGAGTACCAACGGGGAAATTCTGCAACAACTATGATGCAGAAGTCCAGGCAATCAAGGTGGCAACTGAGAAACTACTGAACACCAATCTCGGTCCACAGCCTGTAGTATTCCTGACAGATGCAAGATCAGCACTCCAAGCACTTCATTCCAGAAAATTGCCAGGCATACAAGCCCTACTTTCTGAACTGTGCAACCAGCACAGGGTCACCATGCAGTGGATACCGTCTCATTGTGGAATACCAGGAAACGAGAGAGCAGACGGACTGGCTAAAGAAGGTGCTGCAGACGAGCAACCGGATGTACCAGTTACGTACCATCAGAAGAAAAAGATGATCAAATCTATCAGAAAGCCACCAACACCAACGCAGGATGACTACCAAGCTATGAACAGATCAGAAAAAATAGTCATTCTGCGCCTTAGAACAGGACACAACCACCTCCACAGCCACATGTATACAAAATTCAAGATTGGCAATTCAGCCATGTGTACATGTGGACAGGCACCCCAGACTGCGTACTTCAAGATTGCCCAGAATATGATATATTGAGGCAAACCCACTGGCCCAGAGAAACAACACTGGAAGCAAAACTATATGGACCTCTGTATGAACTACAAAAGACAGTGAAGTTTATACAAGAAACAACATTGCAGATATAGACAATATAGTTCAAGCGAACGAAAAGAAGAAGAAGAAGAATTAATGTCAGCTCGTTCAAGCCCCCACCCTGATTTACTGAGTGGAATTCTTATTATTATGGTAAAGCTCTGTTTAGAGTGTATTTAGTAAATTGACTGAGACAAACATACAGTACATTCAAAATAATAAAATCGACTTTAAATTTGTATATCTACAAATAACAGATTTAATGGTCTTTTAGGTTTTAACAAGGTTTTAAAGAAATTATTAATTATTTATTAAAAAAAGTGTATCATCGCTGTTGTGATGGGATAAAATGTGTCAAGGAGGTCACTCAGCTTTTATGTGCTACTTACCTGCCAGTGACGGTTATGTTTCTTGTGATGGTTTGGTTCATGGTAGACTGATCCCGCTTGTCGCTGGTAAAGGTTGTAGGGCGCAGCACGTTCCCAGAAGAGTCAGGGAGTGTCTACGAAGTTGGCCCTCGTCTTAAAGCTCAGGCCACTTTTTCCTTCTTGTTCTAGAGATAGTACCCTTAACTGGTACCACCAACAACTATGGTAAAAGAACGGAAACAAAACGCTGTCCTGAGTATTGCATTTTCCGACACATAGTTATGGGTCTATTTCTCCTATTCCACCATCCCATCTACCTCAGAATTTACCCTCGATGATAATTAAGCTTAATCCCTCGAAAGAAAACTTTCGTTACATTTAAATTGAGTAGCTATAAATTTACTTTACATTCAAATTAAAAAGTTAATAGTTTAGATAGAATATCTTTACATTAATAACTATACTGATGGAAAAGTGTTCACAATATAGATTGAATATGTTGTCATTTACATCTAAACTGCTTGAAAATCCTTGAAACTTTCATCAATTTTTATAGTGAAGCTGTTTACATAGATATGTCACACGTGTTTTGCGGGTCGTCATGTTAGCACTAAAGAGAAAGAAAAAGTGCCGATCATGGAAATATACGTAACCTAGTCAGTACTACAAATGTAACTGATTACTGCCGTAGTGACGCTGAGATCGACCCAATAATGTCACAACCAGTGCTGTTTAACATCTACACGGCAAAAGTAGCAACTTTCAACAGGACTGGGACAAACATTAACTTTCGTAGATGACATACTCGTGAACAGAACTGGCTCAAACAGACAGGAAATGGTCCAAGGCATACAATAGACCCTACAGGCGGTTTCTAAATGGTGTGAGGAAAGCGGATCAAAGGTCAATACCAACAAGGCCTGTTTGAGCAACTCCATAGTGAAAGCAGACCTTCCAGACATCATTTTCAATGGGCAGAACATTGAAAGGCAAGACAAGCTGAAGTATCTGGGAGTAACGTTTGATCGTGGGTTATCGTTCAAGTATCATGTCGAACTCATCATACAGAAATGCAAGTGAGGACTGGCAGCCTTAGAAACAATGGCTGCTGCTCACTTGGAACAGAGACTGCTGTTTCTCTTGTATAATCAGCTCTTTATTTCAATAATCGAGTATGGGCTAGGAATACTGACGCTGTCAATGTCACAGTGTGAACGACTGAAACGCACTCAAAATGAAGGGATGCTGTTGTCTTGTATCGAAAATGAACCCATTTCCATAAGTGAAATGGGTTCATTTTCGATACAAGACAACAGGAGGCTGAGACGCTTGGGAGTCATGACCCAAGTGGGCCCGCCCCCCTTAGAGTGTAAAGGAGTATACTGGGCCGAAACACTTGTCTGATGGGGGGACTTCTTCTGATGATCAGATTGCCTCCTGTTGTATCGCTCTGTAAAGAGTTTCCTATCATGGACTGTACACGTGATTTCCCCATTGTGACAACGAGAGACATGCTCGGACTGCCGTCTATTAGATCCAGATATGCGATGGCCCAGGCAAAAGATTATATGCGGGTAACTGTTAATCAGAATCGACCTTACTGCACTCCAGGCAAACCCATAGGTGCTTGTCGTAGATTTTCGATAGGAGAATTAAGACTAGGTTTGGTCCCTTCTGAATAGGTTTGAATAGGTGATAGACTCAGTGAGAGTTAGTGAAAGTTGATAGAATTTCCACACACGTGAGATGATAGGTTTTGATATAGTGGCTGTCTCTGAAAGCGAAAAGAATTCTTCTCTCTCTCACCTATCTTCTACAACAGTTGTTACAGCGTCAGACAGACTACACCAATATACATATTACGTATATTTCTATCACTCACAGGCACGCACATACACGTGACGACAGGTAAACACACAGACGTGGGAAAACTATAACAATGATATATATATATATCTAGAACGAGCTGACCAAACACGATTATTTAGTTCAAGAGCGATTTTAATATCAGGAAAAATCGGCTCACAACATCAAAGAAAGTACATCAAGGAAAATACATATACACATAGTCATAAAAATTCAAGGAAATGTTGCAAGGATGATAGCCCCGTTATAGTGTTAACTCTAGGTTTAGCCCGGCCCCGTTAAGAGAACAGATGATGGCGCCCGAGTCACAGATACATAGGGTTTGAGTCTAAGAGTTTTTCTTTGTTTTATCTCGTAATTATATGCACAGAGTTTGAAAAAAATCTGATTTAACCTAAGACAAAAACACAAGAACTCTAGCCTTAGCAACAAATTATGCAGATTGAAAAAAAATTAGGACAGCAACAGGGTGTCAAAGATAAAATAGTGAAAATATCACTCAGACCAGCGTACACTCATTCATTCCGCCATGGCTTCTCATTCAGGTACTCACGACTTTGCTCGCTGCCTCTTGGAACACCCTGATTTTAGATTTTCACACAGACTCAAAAAATGCAGTCTTCTGCCAAGAAGTCCCCAGTTCCAAAAGACGTATTTAACTTGGAGTCTCCGGGAACGACTACTTGGGTATGCAAATTTGTTCAAATGTCTGATTAAGTCACCTAACAATTATTCCAGGCGCGGGAGTTAGCAGAGCACAGTGTCAATAGCGTAGGTTTCTAAAAAATGATGAATGTCAGGCCGGTGCCTTCCCTCAGTATAGGATTCACTTTAGTCACACCACAGATTTGTCCACAAGATATAATCTAGTCGGGAAATGATTGTTAATATTCACGCCACCAGGCAGCAAATTATATAGAGTTTCTAGAAGAAATTAAGTGCTGGCTCCAAGGTCCAGTATTTATCATTACAGTCTTTGAAAACCCGTTATAGGGATATTAGTATTTCTGTCTAACTTGCACCGTCAGATCAGTGTTACTTGAGAAAACCCACGTGGTTCAAAATAAGGACTGTCTATTTCTTCACAAGTATGGAAACTACTACTAGGTGCTGGTAAAGTTAGGGTCACCCCAAAACTTTCACTGTGTGGAGGAAAAATAACACATATAATATAATAAACAGAATCTGTACTGGTTAAAACTTACATTTAAACTTGCAAGCAGAGAGCTTTGCTTATCATTTAAACTTCCCGTGACGTAAGTTATATTTAAAAATCAGCAATCCTCATAAATTAAGAACACGTGCGTATTCCGTCACCATTCATGAGGCTGGATTCTAGAGTTTATACGTTAGTTTAGAAAAATACACTCGACTGAGTATTAGCAGTTAAATTAAATTTATAAATAGCTACAATTGCCGTTATAAGCTAGAAATTTTAATTTTATTCTGCTTTCCACTGAATGCTTCCCTAGAAAATATAATAGCCTACCACTTTATTTCTCTTCTGCGCTAAAGAAATAGATTAAAATGAATTAAGCGATTTAACACTTTAACACTCACAAAATCTATATATCTATCATATTAATTACCTCAACCACAGAATTACAGGTAGTCGCACAACTTAAGAATAAAAATGCTGAAAATATTTCTGGAAGTCTAGAAGTTCGACAAATTGCCGAAACAAACTGAGATCTTCGCTAACAGCTATTCTGTTTTCGAGCGACCTATCTACTGTGGAGTCTATGAGCGAGAATGAAATTAAAGTTTCAAACTTGGCCAATATCTTAAAATCAGACAAAGGGCCCAAACTTACTTCGCCAAGCGAAATTATCTCCCCTACTCCCAACATTTACGTCCGCTTAACGCGTGTCGTAACTGTCACCTACTGACCACGATGTACGCGTGTCAGTTTCAAATCCCAGACAGCCTGACTCCATTTCAGGGCAGTTTTCACACTACAGCTGACCATGGCCCACCGTGAGCGCCGTGTCAGTTTGGGATTTTCCAGACAAATGTCTGGATACTGACCGGTGCAGATGTAAAGTATCACACCTCACCGGGACTTATGCCGAGAAGAAGCTCGCGCGCTCGGTGAGAATGTAGACGATTTGCTACGTCCTGTGTTCAGCGAACCGACTTATCACGCCTTCTGACGTCCTGCAGCCCTGACATCTACGTAATATCGTCCTAGCGCGATTCTCAGTTTAAGAGAAAGGAAAACAGGTAAAGTTTGCGAATTATATGAAAATAATATTCGCAAAACGAATGGATGAAAAATACACAGGAAAAAAAAAATACAGAGATAATAAAAGAGAGAATTTATGTGAAAGAATAGGAAAAAGATGTAGGAAATTAAATGAATATAAACCCTACGTGACAGAGCCTCCCCCCTTTAAGATATGGAAGCACTCCATGTCTGCGTTATGGAGTTTAATTTCCTATAACCGTAGCTTCGGGGTGTCTGTCTTCTTCCCTCTCCTCTTCCCCCTCCATCTCTGTCCAATTCCTACTCAAGTCCACTCCTCAAAGTTTCCTTCCTCCGGAATGTCTCCCATGCGCGCTTGAAAGAGCGTCGCCGCTTCTGACATTTTTGAAAGATTTCCTGTGATAGCGGTGGAATATCCCTGCCACTATCATCATCTTCGTCAGTTTTGGCGATCGTCAGGAGATGGTCGGAGGTTGGCACTGGTTTTTCCAAGTATCTCTTTAAGAGATTTAAATGGAAAACCTTCTCCTTTCCTTCAATAGAGATCTGGTAGTTAGCCTTAGAAATCTTTTTCAGGACGGTAAACGGCCCTTGCCATCCGATCTTCAGTTGGTTGTTCTCGGTAGGGAGTAACACCAAAACTTTCTCTCCTGCTTCCAGTTCTCTCTCTTCCGCGACTTTCCTGTATCGGTTAGCGTGCTTTGTGCGAGCTCGCTTAAAGTTAGTCGTTGCTAGGTCCCACCCTAGTTTCAACCTTTCCTTTAAAACCGACACATATTTACTTGCTGAGACGACTGTCTCATCCGCCTTCTCGTCTGTCAGAGACTGAAGTAAGGCTTCAAGCGGGCCCTTAATGGGTCTGCCAAATAAGAGTGTAGCTGGCGGAAATCCTGTGGAAGTATGAGGAGATTCTCTGTAGCCAAATAATGCTGCAGGAATACAGAGATCCCAATCTTCAGGTTTCACTTGTGCCAGCTTACTTAGCATCATGGTGAGGTTTCCATTAGCACGTTCCACGAGCCCATTTCCGGCCGGAGTATATGGCTTAGTGTGGATGTGCTGGGTCCTCAAGATCTTAACGATCTCATCCATCAACAGGTTTCGGTATGGAGATCCATTATCCGTCAACACTTGCTGCGGGAATCCCAACCGAGTGAAAATCTGCACGAGGGCTTCTGCGACATGCTTGGCATCTGCGCATGTTAGCGGGATAGCTTCTGCCCATAAAGTGCATGTATCGACTAAGGTCAGGATAAACCTGTTCCTTCTTTTAGTCCTTTCGAAAGGCCCTAAAATGTCGATCACAACCCGTTCGAATGGTGTTCCCATTATTGGCATTTCACCCATGTGGACTGGGGGGGTCCGTTGCTTGGGTGGTACACGTTGGCACTGGGCACAGGATTTGACATATCTGATAATATCAGTATTCACTCCAGGCCACCAATAATGAGTGGTTATACGTTGGTTTGTGGCGTTCTGTCCCATATGTCCGCTAAAGGGAAGAGAGTGCCCCATTTCTAGGATTTGGCTTCTGTACTGTTTCGGTACTAGGAGCTGGTTGTAACCTTGGTCAGGCTTGCCCGTTCTCCGATAAAGTACGCCATCCTCAGAAAAAATGTCCCCGTGCTGTTTGGGTTCCTTAGCCATGGGCAGTTTCCTAAAGCAGGGTGCCAAAGTAGGGTCCTTGTATTGCGCTTCTTTAAGTTCCATAGGTAACAAATTTGGCGCAGGCTCCCGTTCCTTCTTGGTTTGCCCTCTTGTAGTTACTGCTGCCACAATCGGCTCTTCCGGTTTCCCAATACACACGTATCTCCCGCCAAGTATGACTGGGTAGATGGGATCATCCATAACAGCCGCTTTGATCACACCTCTGACAAAGTCAGAGTGTATCTCCACCAATGCGATGGGAAGCGCTGTAGGTGCATCACTCTTACGAACTCCACAAAGTTGGACGGTCTCTGCTGTCTCTTGACCGGGTTTGACCAGGTTCCTGGCAACAATGCAATCATAAGAAAGCCCCGTGTCAAATAAGCAAGAAGTTTGAGAACCGTTCAAAGTAACAGTACCTCGCGTTGAGGGTCTATCCCCAACAGGTTGGGAA
Source organism: Oreohelix idahoensis (assembly GCA_024509875.1). Taxonomy (NCBI): domain Eukaryota; kingdom Metazoa; phylum Mollusca; class Gastropoda; order Stylommatophora; family Oreohelicidae; genus Oreohelix; species Oreohelix idahoensis. The sequence continues at coordinate 33,066 of JAMPIV010013015.1, read as the reverse complement.
TCACTGTCAATAATTCCGCCTTGCGAGACTGTCAATAAGCATCCGATGCGTTTCGGCTCGGTGTGCTCGGTCTGATCATATGTCCCGTGCTCAGGGGTTCTCCCTTTGCCACCTTGTCCTTTCTGGCTACGCTGCCATGTAGGGCGGTCGGGTTGATCAGACTGTTTGGGGTGGTTGGGGTACTTGTTCTTGTAGAACTTGGATTTTTCAGGAGGGGGGTTTTGAGGTCCAGTTTCTCTGTGGTTGTTTTGGTTAGAAGCCTGAGAAGATTGCTCTAGGTTATGTTTTCGAAAATGCTCCTCTGTCGGTTTCCGCTTTGTGGCCGGTAGTTCAGCCAGCGCATTGTGATAACGCTCAGACTTTTCCAAAATGTCTTCAAGTTTTTCTGCCCCCTGCTCAGCGAGAAATCTCCGGGTATCAGCAGACAAAGTGTTCTTTATTTGTTCAGTTAGAACAAGTTCCTCAAGACCTTCATAGGTAGAGGGGAGCTGCGAAAGCTCAAGGCACTTTGTTAGATATCCCTTAAGACGAGATGAGAACTGGTGAAAAGTTTCAGAATTCTCTTTCCGGCTGTTGCGAAACAGTTGCAAAAACTTGCGAGCGTTCATTTCAAAGCGCTCCAGTAACGCTTTCTTCAACACATCGTAGTCGTCTTGTTGGCTACTTTCCAGCTTAGAATAAACATCATAAGCAGAACCTTTTAGGGCCTGGAAAGTTTCATATTCCAACGCGACCTCTCTAACCCGTACAGAGTTGCAATTTTCTCAAATTTTTCTAACCATGTGTCAATCTTCTCATTTGGACAAGGAAAAGATTCAAGAGTGAAAGACATAGCATTTAGTTGAAGCGATTTGAGTGTTAGCAGGGTCAGTTAAGGAAGAATGAGGAGAAGACTCTCCATTGCTGGAGGTAGAGGCAGCACCACGACTTTGGAACTCAAGAGTTTTAAGCGCCAACTCGTGCTGTCTCTGTTCCCTCTCCTTCTCGTGCTGTCTCTCCTTCTCTCTTTCCTCCTGCTGTCTTTCCTTCTCTCTTTCCTCATGCTGTCTCTCCTTCTCTCGTTCGTTCGCCCTGCGAATTTCCATTTCTTCATCCATCTTCTTCTGCTGTAAAGCTTCAGCTGCTTTCCTCTCCGCATCATATCTCTCCAGTTCGTCTCTGACAAAAGCTTTCGCTTCCTCTCCTTCCAGTCCCTCCTCTCTCGCTTCGTCCCTGAGGAGTTGTCTAAGCTTTGCCCTCTCGGCCATATTATGTCAGTGACTGAGACACGTGGAGATAGAAAATAGGAAAAAGAATAACCTGGTTCCTACCACTTACGAGAAAAAAAAAACCAAAAATTCAAAAGATGATATCCTTAACCCTGGGATACCTCCTCCAAAGTAAAATCTAACTATCGCTGCTATTATCGGCAATAAAGCACTTAATGCAAAACACGACTACGCCAACTAAATGGTAGTTAAGATTACTTCTGAAAAATAAGTTGCTACAGTGGAAAAGCAAAAGAATATTGCAAACATTAAAGAGAAAAATAATCCCTTAATTTTTAAAAAATCCACTATAAGTTCGCCCCTGAAGTCAGATCGGGTAAGGGAGGGAATTAATCTGGACAAAAAGTCCGAAACACACTCCTTAACTTAGTTCAAACGCCGTTCTGCCTCAGTACCCAGTGAATGTTATACACTCACCACTTTACCAGCATTTAGTATTACAATCAGCAGTTAACATATATCCCGACAAAATCAACCTGTAACCAAAATGTATATTATTCAAAGATGCTGTGGAAAAAAAAAAACTTATTAGTTTGTGTGGTCAGCACGCCCGTAAACAGATCGCTAGTCTAGGGGGTAATTTTTTAAAGATATAACAACTCACAAGACATCACACTCTTACTCTATATCAGAATACAGAATATTAAGTTCAAAATCCAGATAGACGAGTCCACGTTTGTCGTACTCGTCTTCCTATTCTAAGTTCAAAGACCGGAAACGAGCCCTCATTTGTCGTAGATTTTCGATAGGAGAATTAAGACTAGGTTTGGTCCCTTCTGAATAGGTTTGAATAGGTGATAGACTCAGTGAGAGTTAGTGAAAGTTGATAGAATTTCCACACACGTGAGATGATAGATTTTGATATAGTGGCTGTCTCTGAAAGCGAAAAGAATTCTTCTCTCTCTCACCTATCTTCTACAACAGTTGTTACAGCGTCAGACAGACTACACCAATATACATATTACGTATATTTCTATCACTCACAGGCACGCACATACACGTGACGACAGGTAAACACACAGACGTGGGAAAACTATAACAATGATATATATATATATCTAGAACGAGCTGACCAAACACGATTATTTAGTTCAAGAGCGATTTTAATATCAGGAAAAATCGGCTCACAACATCAAAGAAAGTACATCAAGGAAAATACATATACACATAGTCATAAAAAATCAAGGAAATGTTGCAAGGATGATAGCCCCGTTATAGTGTTAACTCTAGGTTTAGCCCGGCCCCGTTAAGAGAACAGATGATGGCGCCCGAGTCACAGATACATAGGGTTTGAGTCTAAGAGTTTTTCTTTGTTTTATCTCGTAATTATATGCACAGAGTTTGAAAAAAAAATCTGATTTAACCTAAGACAAAAACACAAGAACTCTAGCCTTAGCAACAAATTATGCAGATTGAAAAAAACAAATAGGACAGCAACAGGGTGTCAAAGATAAAATAGTGAAAAATATCACTCAGACCAGCGTACACTCATTCATTCCGCCATGGCTTCTCATTCAGGTACTCACGACTTTGCTCGCTGCCTCTTGGAACACATTGATTTTAGATTTTCACACAGACTCAAAAAATGCAGTCTTCTGCCAAGAAGTCCCCAGTTCCAAAAGACGTATTTAACTTGGAGTCTCCGGGAACGACTACTTGGGTATGCAAATTTGTTCAAATGTCTGATTAAGTCACCTAACAATTATTCCAGGCGCGGGAGTTAGCAGAGCACAGTGTCAATAGCGTAGGTTTCTAAAAAATGATGAATGTCAGGTCGGTGCCTTCCCTCAGTATAGGATTCACTTTAGTCACACCACAGATTTGTCCACAAGATATAATCTAGTCGGGAAATGATTGTTAATATTCACGCCACCAGGCAGCAAATTATATAGAGTTTCTAGAAGAAATTAAGTGCTGGCTCCAAGGTCCAGTATTTATCATTACAGTCTTTGAAAACCCGTTATAGGGATATTAGTATTTCTGTCTAACTTGCACCGTCAGATCAGTGTTACTTGAGAAAACCCACGTGGTTCAAAATAAGGACTGTCTATTTCTTCACAAGTATGGAAACTACTACTAGGTGCTGGTAAAGTTAGGGTCACCCCAAAACTTTCACTGTGTGGAGGAAAAATAACACATATAATATAATAAACAGAATCTGTACTGGTTAAAACTTACATTTAAACTTGCAAGCAGAGAGCTTTGCTTATCATTTAAACTTCCCGTGACGTAAGTTATATTTAAAAATCAGCAATCCTCATAAATTAAGAACACGTGCGTATTCCGTCACCATTCATGAGGCTGGATTCTAGAGTTTATACGTTAGTTTAGAAAAATACACTCGACTGAGTATTAGCAGTTAAATTAAATTTATAAATAGCTACAATTGCCGTTATAAGCTAGAAATTTTAATTTTATTCTGCTTTCCACTGAATGCTTCCCTAGAAAATATAATAGCCTACCACTTTATTTCTCTTCTGCGCTAAAGAAATAGATTAAAATGAATTAAGCGATTTAACACTTTAACACTCACAAAATCTATATATCTATCATATTAATTACCTCAACCACAGAATTACAGGTAGTCGCACAACTTAAGAATAAAAATGCTGAAAATATTTCTGGAAGTCTAGAAGTTCGACAAATTGCCGAAACAAACTGAGATCTTCGCTAACAGCTATTCTGTTTTCGAGCGACCTATCTACTGTGGAGTCTATGAGCGAGAATGAAATTAAAGTTTCAAACTTGGCCAATATCTTAAAATCAGACAAAGGGCCCAAACTTACTTCGCCAAGCGAAATTATCTCCCCTACTCCCAACATTTACGTCCGCTTAACGCGTGTCGTAACTGTCACCTACTGACCACGATGTACGCGTGTCAGTTTCAAATCCCAGACAGCCTGACTCCATTTCAGGGCAGTTTTCACACTACAGCTGACCATGGCCCACCGTGAGCGCCGTGTCAGTTTGGGATTTTCCAGACAAATGTCTGGATACTGACCGGTGCAGATGTAAAGTATCACACCTCACCGGGACTTATGCCGAGAAGAAGCTCGCGCGCTCGGTGAGAATGTAGACGATTTGCTACGTCCTGTGTTCAGCGAACCGACTTATCACGCCTTCTGACGTCCTGCAGCCCTGACATCTACGTAATATCGTCCTAGCGCGATTCTCAGTTTAAGAGAAAGGAAAACAGGTAAAGTTTGCGAATTATATGAAAATAATATTCGCAAAACGAATGGATGAAAAATACACAGGAAAAAAAAAATACAGAGATAATAAAAGAGAGAATTTATGTGAAAGAATAGGAAAAAGATGTAGGAAATTAAATGAATATAAACCCTACGTGACAGTGCTCATTCTCCCTCAGCAAATGTCGAAGAGAATGATTGCTAATTTTGCCTGTAGCACGCTGATTGTTTATCCGACGGATGCATCTTCTCACACTGATGCATCCATTTCTTCTTGTCCCACGTTTGATGCCAAACTCCAATAGCTTCAGCCTTTTTTATTCATTAATTGCAGTGTCATTATCCAGCAGGCGATCATTAATAGCCCTTGGTATCTCTCCCTTATCCATGTCCAGTGTCCCCACTATGGGTGGTCTTGAGGCCAGTCTGTCAGCTCTCTCATTACCACGTACCCCTGCGTGACAGGACAGTAGATTCCCACCAGTTCTTGAAGACTTGAGGATTCTATTGATGTTTTCCATTCCTGCAGCAGCCATCCTTTCTGAACTTTCCGAAACATGGCTTGACAGTCTGACAATACAACTGCCCTGGTTGATGGAGTTTCAGACAGCCACCTCACTGCTGCAGTAACTGCCTCTTCCCACATGCTCATGCTGGAGGTTGTTGTCACGTAGGCTCCACTCTATTCAGCGACGATCCTGCCCTTTATTCTCGCAGAGAAGCCCCATCCTTATTTCTCACCACACACTACAGACCCATCAGTGTACATAATGGCGTCATCATCCCCATTGGTCTGCCGTGTGGTCTATATTAACTGGAGGTAAATATAGCGAGGGCAGTATTGATTCTCAAGGGCACCTTAATATACATGCCTAATATATGTTTCTGTATTGATGCTTAGTGCCCGACAATAGAGCACAGTGACAGGTTGACCAGCTCTGAAATACACAAGTCAAAAGATATTTACAACCATTATACCTCCATCTCCAATGGTTACAATAAAAAACCCGTTCTTTCACTCGCTTAAAACACACACCCCGCATCCTCTCACAAAATCACAACAACCGCCATACTTTCCCCCTCTCTTCGCTCTTGCTACAAACCCCGAACATTAAGTATACAGCAAGTTAATTCGAAGTCATACCTAGTGGGAATTGGGCTAGGGGCTCAATTTGATATTTGCCCAATATTAGAATTACCACTGGGTGGGAGCCGCGCTAGCGTAGTGGTTACAACACCGCTCTGGCGACCGGGTGATTCAGGATCAAACCCGGGCGACGGCATTTGAGGATTTTTCGTCGACCGGGAATTGGACTGGATTAACTCGAGACCTGGCGAGCACATTTGAAGGAGTGTTGTCGACCAGGGATTGGCGGCTCCTGAGCCGACCCAGCTGCAATGGGTACCTCCGAAATCGGAGAGTATTTGCCTGAATGGCGAGGGACACCTGTCTCTGTACAAGTAAAAAGGGATACTCACATTATATATTAGACATAGTAATAAATTTCGCCTCTTTAGCGGGCAAAAAAAAAAAAAAAAAACCACTGGGTGGAATTACAAAATAGCTGTATACTAAAACCCATTATATATAACAAAAATCTTTCACAGAATTATACATAAACATATCCAAAATGGAAAACCACATCTACTTGATTATATAAATATATATAGCTGCTTATATAATTGTGTAGTGCGGAAATGGAATTCCTTGGAGTTAATTTGCTTCGTAGCTTAATTATACAGAGTGCAGACCTCGTGTTACGTTTATTCTTTTAACTATTTATTTCTTAATGTAAAGTGAATTTTGGTGTGTCCTGGGAGTCCTAACTTTTATTAAATAATAATAATAATAAATTCTTTAAGCCCCAAACACGGCGCATAAGGCAGAAATCGGTGCTCTCCAGATTGTTCGTTGTGACGCCACTCCTCTTAGCTCTTGCACATTATTTAATCCCAACAATCTCTTATTATTGTTCTTCTAAGTGTTTCTTTTGGTCTTCCTTTTTTCCTCTTACCCTCAAGAACCCAAGTGAGCGCCTGCAGTGGTATTCTGTTGTTTTGCATTCGTAGGACATGACCGATATATGACCATCGTCTTTTCCTTATATAGTCGGAGATATATTTCTGCCTAGTCTTCTCTTATTTGTCGATTAGTCTTGAATTCTTTCCAACTGATGTTCATGAGTTTTCTAAGACATTTGTTCTCGAATGTATTCAGCTTGTTCTCCAATGATTTTGTTATTTTCCAACTTTCACAGCCGTATGTTAACACTGAGATAACATTTGAATTAAACAGACGAAGCTTGGTATGTATATTCAGTGATCGTAATTTCCAAATGTTAGATAATCTATTGAAGGCGCTGGCTGCCAAAGAAATTCTAGTATGAATTTCTCTTGTTGTGTCACCATCCTGAGTCATTTTACTGCCTAAATAATTGACGCTTTCAACTTTCTGTAGTTTTTCCCCGTTCAGGATGGTATCAAAGGTCTCGTTTTATTAAGCTCTTAGCTAATTCAGCAATCCCCTGCAATTATGCACCTTCATTAATTTGGGAACTTGTATCCAGCCCACGTATGAAGGAGCTCATGTTTTACATATATAGCTTGCCCTCGTCTACAAGGCCCACATGGATTTGAGTAACATCTGTAGCCTGGGCAATTGATAACACTAATGGCTTTTAAATTTGTCTCCTGGATCATGAGGATATCGAAATTGTAGATGATTGTTTGCATAATTGCTGCACGTTGATTGACACTTCGACAATTCCAATATCCTAAACGCACATATTTCATCGAGATGCGATCTGCTTTCTTTCTGAACCTTCTTTTCCTGCCCTTCTTTTTCTCTCTCTCCTCTTCTCTCCCTTACCTCTCCTTCTGCGTTTGTATTTCCTCATTTTATTTGCTGCAGGTATCGACGACAGGGCACAATCTCCGTAGCTCCCGCGATGATTCTGGATAGTTAAAGTTCTCATGGTGTATTTGCAATAAATGGTGGAAATATTCGGTCACCCTGGTAGAGCCACCATACCAGGGAAGAGGCAAGGGATGTCATTACGGAATCCATCTGCCTGGTGCCGGCCCGCTCGCCTTCCAGAAAGCCAATGTTCACCACTGCTTACCCAGCAGCCATTCATTCTCTTGGCACATTGGCCCACCTTACATTTGGGGTCATTCACTGATGGCTCAGTTATCATTTGACTCATGATTTAGGAGTGAATTGATGGGTGTCAGAGCAAAAACCAATCAACGGTGAGTTCTGCACACCTCATCATTAGTTATCCACTGACTCAAAGATCCTCTGCCAGTTTAGTTCAAACACCGAGAGGAGCCGTTATCCGTGGCGCAAAACGAGAATGTTTGGCAGAATACTGCATGAAATTCCATTGAAACCGGCATGGGCAGACTTATGAAACTGCACCCTTTTCGCTTTGTGGCAAGCTGGCGCCCCTAATGATAACCGTGAGATTACCCCCACCTCTGCCACCGTGGACTTAACAAGTAACAGCCTCAAATCTGCAGCAGGTGTGTCCGACATATGAAGGGCAGATAAAGTGCACGTGGCCATCATCTGTACCAGTCCATCACAAGCTCTGTAATCTGAGAGTTGCCACGTTGGCCATAGAAAAGTACGTTCCAGTTGACGTCTGAGAATGTCCTTATAGATATCGGGATAAAAACAATGCTAATTTATTTACGTAAAGAGTTACAACTGATCAGAGCATGTATATTCCTAGTAGCAACATACGGCTGCGAGACATGGACACTCAATAAACCAGTGGCAAAAAAGATTACATCATTTCGAAATGAAATACTTCAGAAGGATGTTGAGAATACCCTGGACAGAAAAAAGACCAACAGAGAAGTACTGCACTCACTAAACGTAGAGGAAAATTGGCTCATAAAAACCATCGCAATAAAGAAGCTGAAATTTTTCGATCATATAAAAAGATATAATAGTCTGAAAAAATTAGTGATGAAGGGCATGGTCCCTGGAAAAAAGGGAAGGGGTCGACCTAGACGACGGTGGATCCAGGACATCACAGAAAGTCTGAACTTGTCTTTGGTTGATGCAGGTCGACTTGCCCAGAATCGTGATGCGTTCAGTGCAGCTGTAATGGAGACAACGTTCTGGAGAGAATACGTCCCATGATGATGAAGAGTCTTCAGACTCCGTGTTATTCCTGACTTATGCGGTTGACCAACTCGTAGTATGGCAGAAATTTCTCCAACGATTATCTTTTGCCTTAAGTATTATTGTGTTTGATTCATTTCTTATTTTCTTATAAATATCTAAATTATCTTCAGACCTATGCTTTCTATATTCCTGTAGAGCTAGTTTTCTCAAACCTAGGATCGACCTGTTCAAAAAGAGTCTAGCCTACTCTGGTGCCTACTTATGGAACAGCCTTCCACACCACCTAAAAAGCCTACCTACACAATATTCTTTTAACAAAGCACTTTTCAAACACTTCCTCAACACTGATTATCTACCCCCATAGAAACAGTATTTGCCTGTCAACATCTCATCCATAGGTCAACATTTCTTTTCCTCTTCCGCTCATTTTTGTGTGTGAATAATTTGTTTTATATCCATGTAATATCATTATTATATTCACTTTAAAATATTATTATATAATGTAATGTATGTGTGAATGTACCCACATAATACTGTACTTTAGAAATGTGAGTCGTGAGAATGTACCCGCATACCAAAAATACAGATTAATTGTAGACGGATTGACCGCATGAGTGAGTGTCGGTATACAGAATTTATTTATTTTTATTTATTGTTTTATTTATTTTATTTTATTATTACTTTTTTCCCCCATTTACTAGCTTGTTTGTTTCAAAAAAAAAAAAAAAAAAAAAAACCTACTCATTTTTAAAAATTATGATTGCATACTGTAAATGAATGCTGTTATGGTAACTTTATAATGTTGCATGCCTTTAAATTAATGCTTAAAGCATCATTTTGGAATGAAAGGATATAGTATGCAAGATTAATGAGAGTGGAAGGGCAGAATGTTAGACGGGCCTGCGCGCCCAATTCTTTACCCTTCGAAAATAAAGTTCGTTCGTTCGTTCGTTCGTTCGTTTGTTTTTGAATTTATGTACATCTAACTGTCCACCACGGTACTGGGTTTTTGTTCCAATGTTCATTCTTTTTTTGTTTCCTTAATGCGGTGTGGAATTATGTGTTCTGGCATATATGCATTTGGTATATGTTTAAGAATGCAGTATCACAATTTGCAGATGACTGTGCCATTTGGCGATCTGAAAAAAACTTGGACCATGTTTACCAAAAACTTCAAAAACAAGTAGACAAAGTTTCAGAGTGGATGAAAAGTTGGGGCTTCCAAATAAATGTAAACAAAACAGTACGTATGATATTCAGCAAAGGAAATTAAAAAAAAAAAATAACAAAATCAATGTGACCATTAAAGGACAGAAAATATGTACCTCCTCAACAACAAGATTTCTGGGCATAACTTTAGATAAACAACTAAATTGGAATAAACATATAGACAGTTTAGTAGAAAGCTGTAGGGGACCCCTAAATATACTAAGGATAGTCAAAGGTAATGATTGGGGGGCCAGCAATAAAATAATACTTATGTTCTAGAAGTCTTTTATCAGGGGAAATTGGATTTTGCCAGCATTTTCTATGACTCAGCTACAGCTTCAAACAAAGCAAAACTAGACAAAATCTAAAATGCAGCCATGAGAACCATTACAGGTGCATTTATATCAACACCAGAAGGAGCACTAGAAGTAGCTCTTGGCATACCGCCCCTTGGTTTTAAACGGAAAGAACTAAGATTAAATTATTGGAGTAAAGTAGCACAAGAAGTGACCCACCCAGCACATAAAACATTTGTCAAAAACCAACAAAGTGTATGGGACGTCCCTTTAAATAAAGATAGATATCCAACAGGGTGGAGAACTATAGAAGATCTAACGCAGTTCAAAGAACTGTCAAACACAATTAAAAATAGTAATAAATATAGAAGCAAAATACCACCCTGGGAACTAAAAAAACCAATCATAGACTACTCACTTACTGAAAAGATCAAACAAAACATAGAAGATAAGGAAGCCAAAATGATAAGTAGAAAGTTCATAGATCAACTAACGAAACAAAGTCTGGCCATCTACACTGATGGATCCAAGGGTGATAGTGGGCAACTAGGTGCAGGAGTAGTAATACCACAGTGGGGAATTAAAAAGAGCTACAGTGTAAATGAAGAGGCTTCGATTTTTAACCGCAGAGATGGTAGCAATTCTAAAAAGTTTAGAAATAATAGAAGATAACCCACCAGAAGCCATACATGCCACATGATATGGTTTACCCATAATCTGTACAAGGTGTTTGCGTTTTCAGATGTGTACACCCTGTACATAATTTCTGTACAGGATTTCTAACCCATTCCCCTTATTACTGTGTCAAAAGAGTTCTTTTATAAGGTCCTATTGAACACAGGATTTCCCAGTCTGTTAGTGATAATTAAGCACAGAACTAGACTAAATGATGACACCATCACATTATTTTTACAGTGTAAAATAAACTCAGACATTTATTGTTTGGGTTTTTAAATAAGTGAAGACCTGCTTTAAAAGGCAAAGTCCCCGTGCCTCATTTATAATGCAGCCCACTGTAATTGAAAATATTTTTACCCGAATTACTTCTTTTGATATGTTTTTTTCAGTCTTTGTACAGGTTCTGCGGGTCTTTGTACAGGGTTTTGAATTTTTTGTACAGGTTTTTCATCTCCGAGGTGTGGCATGTATGAGAAGCTGTTACGAAATTTACAGACTCACTATCATCACTACAAGCACTAGAACACACAGGTAAATGTAGCCGGCCAGACATAAAGGAAGACATTTTAGCAAATAATACATCACTAGGAAACAGAGGATGTAGTGTGAGGCTAGTGTGGGTTCCAGCACACATAGGTATAGCTGATAACTGTTGCCGTCATTTTCGACGGTGGGAAAAAACGTCAACCTAATGTATGTTTGGTTTAATGTGATCAAAGAGAGATAAATGTTGATTGTCTTTATGTGACAGGTTTGACTGGTGATTATCTTCTCCTGTCGTATGTTGTCCTGTCTCAGGCAATGTCTTATAGTTGACATGTCTTAAGGCTATTTATAGGATCATTTACGGAGTATCTTTATCACCCGCTTGGGCGGAAACGCCTGGTCTGGGTTTGCCTCGATCTGGTCCATGCTCTTTGGGCATGCGCGGGGTCTTGGCGGCAAAAGCCGGGAGACTGATTCAGAGAGAGTGTACCTAAGGCTTAGAACGGATGTGCCGATCCGTAGATTCCTCTCTGCCAAGTTTTCGATAGGGATTGGAAATTCTGGGAATGACTGTTTGTCATTCTTCCGTCCCTGAGTGTTTCTTTATGCCAGTATTGGCTGTGTTGTGTTACCTTAGAGTGTAAGGATTCTTTAAGAAGGTAACTGAAACATTATTTGATCTTTTCGTCTCGTTTAGATCTTACAGGTACATTTATCGCTGATGGCGACATAGTGAGCGAAGCTCACAAGGAGGTATTATACTGTACCCCAGTATTGCTTCATATTTGAAGGACTAGGTCCAAGTTGACCCATTACATACATAAGCCTAGGAATCATCTTTATGGATCCGCAATGCAGGCGGAATATGGTTTGGCAGAAAATATATTTAATCTCAGAAGCTTGTGTAAACTGAGAGTGACCTGATTATCGAGGCCCGCGACCTGCGGCCTGATTTTGTTGTCATTATATTGGTCCGTATTTACGGCCAATTCTCTTCACCAGAATGAAGTATCTGGCATGTGAGGCCAGTCTGAAGTCTCTTGCTAATTGTGGGACAATGGCATTGACTTTGTTTGAATAACTGATATTTGCTAGGGCTTACCTGACGGGGCTTAGTCAGGGATTAGGGCTATTGCATGAACAGTAAACATTGGTCAAGACATTGTTACATGTCTGGGATCTGTGATGTCTGAAGCTGACCTTTGTAACTACACACATTATGTACTCGATCTTACACTACTGACTGTTTCGTCCATCATCATCGTATTATCGTACGTCATGAATAAATATTGTAAACGTCAGCAGCATTCCCTACTTCACTGACTTCTACTTGTGGTTGTGTGAGTTAATGTGAAGACGTCCAAGAGCCTATACGGCCTTCGTGTTATCAGCACTGTTATCTACACACTTACACGATCAACCACATTGTAATACAAGTACTACATGTCTAAATCTACATGAATACTGACATGATGTATGTGTCTACTATATCCTGGCGGCGCCTCACGCTAGTGACCTAAATTCTCGCTTCAACTTGGTACTGTCCAGGTCAACACGACACGCTCAACGTACTAACATTCATAACACATCAAAACAGTACGTTACATCTGGGCATTTACACTGAACAACCATTTACATCTCCGTACAAACCAACCTTCAACACCTAGTAAACAGCATTCAACAATAACGAGTTGGCAGACCAGAACGTAAAAACAATATAAGAGCAGGACTGAGAAAGTCGGAGATCAAGAGCCAAGTGAAGCTAACTATAAACGAGGAATGGAAGACAACATGGAAGAACAGTAGAAAAGGCAGACACGCATTCAAACTGCTGAAAGACCAACAAGGGCGTGCCAGGTCAGAGAAGAACTAAAGATACCATCGAACAAAAAACTGTGGCGTCTCCGTCTCGGTGCAGCATACTTTATGATAGAGGAACCACACCGCCAAGAATGTCAGGAAGAGAATGATATAAACCACTGTAAAAAGTACGAACAACAAAGGCTTGAATTAAAAACTTACTATAGAGATCACAATATAGACTTGACAGGTGATAAGGTTTTAAGTATAGATGCCCCAGGAGAAGCCCAATCAATACTTAAAAGATATATACACAAAACAAAGGAAAACATATAAGGTTAGTATTTCAGAAAAAAACATTCAAACATATAGAAATTAAGCAAGAACTAAAAAATTTAAAAAATAAAAAAACAGAAAAAAAACACCTGACTAACTATTCATTGGGCAAGGAAAGACAACGAGGTTTAAGCAAAAAAAAAAAAAAAAAAAAATAAACAACAACTCAAAAAGAACAAATACTAATAAAAATTAAAACCAAGTGTAAAGGACAATAGTTATCTATAAACATTACAAAAGAGAAAATACAATGGACAAATAGTAATATAAATTAAAATCAGCAACTGCAAAAGACAATAGTTATTTAAAATGAATACAAAATTAGTAAATAAAATGACACCAATCACCCCAATTATAACCAATTTTCAGGTTGAACAGGGTAGACCAAGATGGAACGAGAAGAGGCAATAACGGTCGGCTGTTAAGTGCCCGCTCTCCAACCATGACCTCTTCAAAACAACAACAACAACAAGTTATTTTCCTTCGGCCTTTAAGATCGCCAAAGTATATCTTCTCTTCAAACCTGGTTCGTCAGATAACACTAACTATGGTAACTATAGAACATCGTCAGATAACACTAACCTTGGTAACTATAGACCGATTTCTCTTTTATCATTGCTATCTAAACCACTAGAAATACACATACATAAAATAACACTACAGTACCTAGTTAGCAATGACTTGCTAATTGACAGTCAATCAGGGTTTAGACAAAAAGCATTCATGCCACACAGCTCTAACTAAGATGATAGACAACTTGTACCTAAACATCAATAACGATAACGTATGTGGAGCAATCTTTGTAGACTTTAGGAAAGCATTTCATATGTCAGATCACGATGTTTTAATAAGACCATTAGAAACAATGAAAGTTAACTTTAAACTAGTGACATTACTTAAATCATTCATGTCTCAGAGACAGCTAGTAGTGTGGTACAATGATTCCTTGTCAAGCCCAACTATTATTGACACCGGTGTTCCTCAGAGTTCTATTCTCAACCCTCTACCTTTTTCCTATGTGTCCGTATGACCTACTACCATACCATTTATTCGTGCTAGTAACTAGTTATTATAAAACATAAGAAATGACTATTATCTACTATAGAAAGTAAGCAGTGCAGTTACGACATTTCATAGTTAATCAAAACACGAGATACATTGAGTATAGGATGACATATGATGTAACTGAAACTATGTCAAGCTTGGTATACTAACGCTTCTTTTGGTGGGAGTTGCCATAGCAAAAAATGACGTAAATAGGAATAGCCTTACTCCCTGTAAGATCGTTTGATAGAATAACCTGTAAATAAATTAATAAAATAATAGTTTATCCAATGAAACGGTAGCTAGATTCGCGTACTACGGAAGACGACCAGAAATAATTTTCTGGTAGTCAGTTGTAGAATCCGAGCCATTTCAACGGGACGTGTTCTAAATCGTTGTAGTGAACAACTTGGCGCTCCTCCGATTTAGTTCACACAAGTCCCGGCTCTTACGTTGTGAAACGCAGCAGCGTTCAAGTTATTTTACTCAAGATTTTACAGTTTGCAGAAAGAGATTTCCTTCGTTGTGAAAATCTGTGTATACAGATTTATGTTTGTGGTTCGTCCAAGTAAGTACGTTCCAATGGACATTATTTCATTTTCAGCTCGATTTTCATGATAGAAAATAATTATTTGTGGTGATTATCTGCAAATAGATAGATAGATAGACAGCCAGATATATATATATATATATATATATATATATATATATATATATATATATATATATATATATAGATAGATAGATAGATAGATAGATAGATAGATAGATAGATACATAGATAGATAGATAGATAAATAGATAGATAGATAGATAGATACATAGATAGATAGATAGATAGATAGATAGATAGATAGATAGATAGATAGATAGATAGATAGATAGATACGCTTAAACGATTATATCTTATTAAACGTATGTTAAATTCCATGGAAAGCAGGAATATAACTTTCACATCGTTTCCCTGATATGATAGAACATTCCTGGAATTAAAAGAAAGAAGAGGCATGACTGCAACAGATAGAAAATCCATAGCGACTAAATACATAGAGAAACATTACCCATGCAAAATCTGGACCCATGCATAAACAGATGGATCAAAAACAACTGTAACAGAAAATGGAGGTCGAGGTGTCTTTCTGACCTTAATCACTGCTGCACAAAAAAAAAAGCTATCAGTGGCCACATGACAATTCTCAAGTAACCTCTGAGCAGAGGCTGAGACTTTGAAAACTGCAGCAGAGGTTATAATGACAGAGGAAAGCACAGAAAGAAAAGTTGCTTTCTTTACCGATGTACTTTCAGCAACTACAACGTCGAAAAGCCAACATAATGCAGATCTGGATGACCTAAGATTAGTGCTCTAGAAACTATGTCAACGATTCAAAAGAGTTGTGATCCAATGGATACCATCTCATTGTAACATCCACGGCAATAAAGAGGCTGACAATGGAAGGTGGTGGAAAGCTAGATCAGCCTGACGCAAGAATAACTTTCGCGGCGGCAAAGAGTGTTATCAAAATCTACAGAACCAAATGGGATGTAGGGCATCCAGGTCACACACAAAATGATTCATCTAGCTATCTATCTGCCCTCCAGCCTGTCTGTCTGTTTGTCCATCTACCTGTCTGTTATGTTATCGGTCTGTCAGCAATCTTTTTGCCTGACGGTCTGCCTGCATGTCTGAGTGCGTTTCTGTCTCCGCATCTGTTTTCCTGGGTATCTGTCTGTCTGTTTACCTGTTTGCCGTTATGTCTGCCTGAGTCCTTGTCATTCTGTGTATCTGTTTACAGGGCGTCTGTCTGTCAGTCTGTCTGTCTGTCTGTCTGCATGCCTGTCTGAGTGTATGGCTGTCTAATCTAGAGAGATATTACTGTTTTGTGGTGTAAGAACCAATAATATAACGATAAATTTAACACAAGCCAACAAGAAGACCACGACACTTACGGCAGAACATAGCAACAAAATATGAACAGGAAATAACAAACCAGAGTCTACCGCCGAGACGGAGACTGGCCAAGGCTGTGATTCATTATAGCTCACTTTTGTGCGAAGATGGCACTTGATGTGAATGTGGACGTCATGTTATGTCCGCGAGTATATGCCGTGACAAAGAAAGAGCAGAATCACTGTGACAATCAAGCATGTCGTAAGAAGCGGCTCTTGTAAGACTGTTCATGTGGTTGGCAATCTTCCCTTATAACACACATTGATTACTACAGAAAATTCTACCACAAAAGCATATCAAATATTTAGGCGCTATCTTTCTGTATGAGATCTAACTGGAATGACGATTAAAAGAGACAATATTAAACCACCTCTACAACAGTAGAGAGAAGGTAACAGAGCAATATAATCACTATAATAGTTCAATTAAAGATATGGACGGAATATTTCTAGCAACTTCTGAATAGATCAGCTCCACAACCCCCCTACACACCCCCCCCCCCCAATCTTCAATTTTCTCTAAAACTGTTTGTTGTATGGATATGAATTTTTGCATGCAGTCTCAGATTTTCCATGCAGTTATTAATATATTTTTTGCCCTTACAAAACTCATGTCATGTTCGAATTTTCTTTATTACGTTATATAAAAAAAAACTCCTACCGTTGTCTGGGTTAATTTTTCTTAGTTTTACAGAAAAATTACAAGATCCGTTCAAAATTTTTTTTTTTTAAATTAGTGTAGTGACTACATGTCCGCACGAGTGCGCACCTATTGTACACAGTCGCGAGTAACTAATTCAAACAAAAAAAAAAACAATATTTTTGAACGGATCTTGTAACTTTCCTGTAAAACTACTAAAAATTAACCCAGACAACAATAAGAGTTTTTTATATAACGTAAAGAAGAAAATTTGAACATGACATGAGTTTTGTAAGGGCAAAAAATATATTAATAACTGCATGGAAAATCTAAGACTGCATGCAAAAATTCATGTCCATACAACAAACAGTTTTGGAGAAAATTGACGCTTTCTGTGGGCACGAATTTCCGAACGGACTATATCAGCCAACAAAACCACGTGAAGCAGAAATAAATGTTATGTCGATTATCTCCCTTGGTCTGCCGAAGGAATCCACGAAAGGTGGCCAGAGAGTTAGAGCAAAAGGATGAGTCTATAGAAAGAAGTAACCTTCAATCAAGAATTACTCATAGCGGTGAGGTAAATAGGAGGATCTAAGGAAGAAAAATACAAAAAACTAATTGTTCTCGGTTTTTGTAAAGTTTATAACCCCGCTACTATTCTACGACATAAATATTTGTCAATATGTAACAATAGACTCGTGTTCAGAAAGTCCATAGCTGAAGGTAATTCAGCAATATATGGAGATACTTAGATGTATCTTTATATCAACCAATCAATACCCTTTAGCTCCCCAAGTAGCATAGGTCTTCAACAAACACATGCCAAGTCTTCCTGTCCTGTCCATTTTTTATTGGACTTGTCCATATTCGTTGAAGTTTTTTTGGTAACAAGTTTTTTTTACGGGATGTGGTAACTAGCCCCATGCCCAGCCCTCCTTAGTCGCTTTTTTGCGATTGCATGGTAGGGTACAGTGTTAATATTCTTTGCTCCCCTTTCGGGCACCGGTAACACACGGGTGGTATTGTTATATACCGTGTATATATATATATATATATATATATATATATATATATATATATATATATATATATATATATATATATATATATATATATATATATATATATATATATATATTAGGAAACACCACTATAAGATGTAGAATCTCACACATATATTGGCAGAAATATACACAAAGTTGGATGGACAGACAGTGATATCAAAATAAGAATACAAAAAAGCAAGAAGATCTTTCATTGCATTGGGAAACATATGGAGATCAAGAGAAATTAAGTCCAACACAAAAATAAGCTACTCAAATGTCGTCAGTACTATGATGTGGCTCTCAAAGATGGAGAACAACAAAAACAACAACAAAAAAGCTACAACCATTCATAATTTAGTGCTTGGGTAGAATAGAAGGATTGAAATGGTATTAATTGTTAATCTATAAACCCTAGTTTTAGTACTGTCATGAAGATTCCTGGGAACAGTGACTATGAATACACTATCTAAAGTTTAGCACTATTAATTGTAATGATTACTTCTGGTATTAATCACGTCATATACTAGAAATCTCTCTTGTCTCCTATCTGGCTGGCTTGTCCTCTCTGTCTGGGTGATTTAAGTGGAGGTACAGAGTCTTTAACACGCCAGTCTTATATCGGAAAATTGTCGGTACGCAAAATTTATTTTCAGGGTTAGTTTATTTACTACCCCAATTACCACTATAGGGGTGTCGTAATTTGTATCACTCAGTCCTACGCATCTTTTATTATAGGAGAAAACGGAGAGATATTATTGAAAGAAAGTTTTAAATGTTTGTTAATCTACCTGGTGTGTCGGAACTGATAGCAACACAAATTTAAGAAGGCAAAGGTACAGAGGAATAAATAGAACTGGTCACCCAATCATAAGCTGGACGTAGTATAATGAAGTCTCTAACACTTCGCGCCCCTGCTACCGTATCTGGTATGGAAATAACTTTTCGTGTTGTTTATGCAGTGAATGTGTGAGCACGTTTTTTTTTTTTTTTTACAGGGGAATTTATTGCGGTATTTTTGTGGTAACGGGAGAGAACCTGCACAAAAACATAGAATGTATATTTAGGGCAAGTTTTTATTGCAAACCATTTTTTTTCTAGTTGCTAATGTACATTTATAATGTGAAACTAGCACAATTGTTTACGCTTTACTAAAAGAAATTTATTTTAATAATTTTAAATCGTATTTTGGCTTGTCTCTTAAACAAATATAATTTGTAAAATAAACATATGCTTTAGCTCACACTTTTATATAGCTAAATATATCTTTCAATGCACACTTAGGATAACATAACGATACATTCGAACCACAAGACACCAACGTCCTTTTCAGGACGCCACTACTCGAGATAAGATCGCGTTATCGTCAAAATGCCCAGACATAGGCCACACGCTAAAAAGAGGAAGGTCTACACCAGCCCACCAGCGCAGAACAGCCAGGATAATCGCAATATCACAATCAACAATGACAGACAGCCAGAGAGCAAGACTGCCCCAAGTACTCGTGCCGGGACCGGCCCTTCTATAACTCCGGACACGACTGAGTTAGCTGTGACATGCGTCGACCCGACTGAGAGTCAGAGTGGCCCGACCCCTTGCCTAGATAAAGAAGACCCAGAACATAAAGAAATATGTAGAGCGTTACGACAGCTGGAGAAAAGAAAACAAGCGCTTCTATCCAGGCTGCACCCACCCGACTCGTCAGCAGTAACCCGGTCTATGACAGAGAAGCCGCACGATGCCGAGATGACAGCCGACCCACCTGCAAGCACTATGAAGGAAGTGATAGAGGCAGATCCTCAACACAGACAGGTACAAGAGGAAGATGTCGCAGAGACCATTTTAGATGCACTTCGAAGACTTGAAGACGGAGACGAGTCCCTTAGGCTCGCTCTTCAAGAAGCAACAGTAGAAGTAGCTCCAGACGTGCTGGACATCGAAACCACTGAGAAGCAAGCTACCATTCCTGATCCTGAGGAAAAAACAGCTGACAACTCAAAGGCTCAGACGCAAGATATCACACCGAATAACCAAGAACAAGATTCGAACCAAGCCTGTAGAAGGAAACAAAGACCAAACACTAAAAATACAAGCAACTCAGAAACGATACAGGAGAGGATTGTTAAGATCACCCAGACGTCAGGAAGTGAGGTCTCACTCAGGGCCCTACCCGACAACAAAGTGATCAACATCCTCGAGGTGATAACTGGACGGAGAGGTATCGCCAAAGTAGGGAGGCACGAAAAGGGAGTAGTGCTTTCTCTCAACAACACAGACAAAACAACCTCGCTGATGATCGAACTGGAATCCGGTCCAAAGGAAATCCAGTTGCCCCACCAAATAAAAGTGGTGGTGGAAAAGTACAAGACAACAAAGAAGTTGGTCATCAGAGGGGTGGATACAAGATGTTCCGAAGGCGAGGTCCACAGACGCCTTCAAGCTGAAAACACAAATCTTAAAATCACGCAGGTCGAAAGGCTAAAAACCTGGGCCAAGAAAGATACCAATCTGATGATAGTCACGGTAGAAGGATCGACAAGACCCGAGAGACTGACGCTCGAAACCACAACCAAAAAGACAGAAGCCTATATCCCTCCGGTGATGCAGTGCTCCAACTGCCAGCAGTTCTCGCACACAAAAAAGACGTGCAGGAGAGATGCAGTTTGCCGGTATTGTGCGGGTAGTCACCAATATGGCGACTGCCCCAGGGCAAAGGAGGACCGCAACTACAAAGAAACTAACGAAAACCGTATCTGTGCAAACTGCCACGGAAACCACGGGGCAAGGTACAGAGGATGCCCTGTGTTCCAGGAAACTAAGAGCATCTTGAAGGAGGCCGTGTCTAAAAACATACCCTTCAAAGAGGCCAAACACAGAGTGAATGCGGATGCTACAGAAAAACAGCGCACGATTGACAGAAGACAGCTACACAAGCTGACCGCTGAAATCAACGAAATGAAAAGGAAACAGCAGAACGAAAGCAGAAACAAGCAGGATCCCGTAGACGACAAGGACAGCGGTGAAGACATAATAGATATGCAGAGCGCCAGAGAAATGTTACAGAGCGCCCAGGCAATGCTACAGGAAACAAAATCCATCAAACACGAGATAGAAGTTGACATCGCCAAACTCACAGAGCTAAAGGCAGAGAACGAACAAATACTCAAAAGAATTGAAACAACCATCAAACACGAGATAGAAGTTGACATCACCAAACTCACAGAGCTAAAGGCAGAGAACGAACAAATACTCAAAAGAATTGAATCAGAGAGAAGGATCGTTGAGGATATCCTTACCAAAACTAGAGAACAAAACAAAGAAACGAAAGACAAAATGAAAATCGACATCGTACAGCAAATGTTACTCAATCAAGACAGAGCATTAGCAGCCAGAAACGCTAGAACAGCTACTACCAACGATAATTGAAAAAGCACTGTCACAGATACAGGAGAGCAAGAAGACAAAAGCAACAGAAACTAGTAGCGTAGAAACACACAAAACTAAACGAGCCAGATAGTTGAGGCAGGACATAAAAAACACCATGTAGAGCGACACGGCACCACACAAACGGACAAAGAGGAATCCGATTATTCCGCACCTACCATGTTGAGCTTGTACATGCGTTTTACATACAGCGAATTCGCCAGCAATAAAGCCTTGAAACATACAGTCTCTCACCATCACCCGCCACGCCTGGTCGGTTTTGTTCTTCCAGGCTATGTTATTGTAAAAAAAAAGTACATTTATGTCTGCGTCCTAATTGTCTGTCATTCTGACACTATATATTTATATATATAATATATATATTTATATATATTATATATATATATATATATAAATATATATATGTAATATATATATATATATATATATGAAGCAAATTAAAAACGCATCACCTGTATAATCCAGGAACAGAGTGTGAAAATGTAAATATAAGTGTTTTTTAACAAGTTTACATGTTTGGAATCTTTATTCATTTTCCTATGAATCCATGCTGGTCATTAATTTGTACATTTGATTGTTATGAAATTCATTGCATTCTGTGCAGGCAAGGGAGAAAACCAAAAATGCAACCAATATAAAAAAATGCATTCACACTATCCTCAGTATCTGGAATGTCCACCGTGTGCTTGCAAACAAGCTTGCAGCGGCTCCGCATGGAACGCACAAGTCTCTGAAGGAAATTCCGGGGAATCAAGTCCCATTCACGTGTAAGAGCAGCTTCGAGCTGTTGCAGATTAGCTGGAGAACCTTGCCTGTAGACTCTGCATCCAAGCTCGTCCCACAGATGTTCTATAGGGGACATGTCTGGTGATAGGGCAGGCCAATCAATCGTCACAATGTTCTGCTGCTGTAGATATTGCTGCGTAATGCATGCGGTGTGCGCACGTGCTGGAGAAGCTGCAAGTCTGGATAATTTGTGAACGCAGGAGCAACCAATGCATCCAGAACCTCATCTCGATATTTCCTCAGGAGCAGCTGAGTAGACATCTAATTGGAAGGATACTGCACTTGGTGGTACTGCGTGAGAGATGTTTCCCCCATCGCTACCTTGAGAACTGCCAGATCCGACATTGTTAGAACGAGAATCAACTCTTCTCCCTTCGATCTCCAATTTCTTCAGTCGAATCTGGTGTGCCCTGTCGGCCTGTTCCTTCTTTTTTTTCTGCTCTTTCGGCCTGGTTCCATTGCGAAAGTGCCTTTTTGGCCTGTTTTTCTCCTTTTATTGGAATGCTCCCTCGGCCTGTTCCTTCTTTTCTTGGAAGCCCTTTCTTTTTTCTCTGTCTGCTCTCTTTTTTTCTCTCTCTTCGACTTCTTTTTCATTTTTAGCTTCTCTCTCTTCGGCTTGGGTCTTTTCTTGTACTCTGGCCATCCTTATCTCTTCTCTTTCAGGCACTTTCTCATAGCAGAGTGTGGCTTTTGCTGCATCCATCATGCCCTTTTCCTTTTTATCTTTTTCTTTCTGTTCTCGCACCGAAATAAGTACGAAGTCAGAAAATTCAGGGCCTAGATTGAGGTAAAAGGCGTGGAAGGTTTTTTTGACTCTGCCATTCTGAGCAAAAAGTATGAATACAAACACACAAAAATACAATAGATTTACTTAACTAGTAAATTTACAAGTTTACAAGACTTAATTAGCCACACCAAGTGAACTTCTTATTTCCTTTAACTTTTGTTACAAAAAAAAGTTTTAGTTTCTCTCTGATTATTCAATTATTCTTTATAAAATTTTATTTGTATACCGTTATTTATGGAATGCCACAGTATGATCAGTTCGTAAAACTATAAAACGCACTCTGATAATATTCCTTCAGTTAATCTGAAATTTATGTCGATCACGTCCCCCCTAGGGAAAATAACTAGACAGGTTCTATAATATTTAGGCCGGACGAGCGCCTAATGTGTAGCGAATTTCCTCCCCTGCTTTGTATGTAGTAGTAGTCCCAACAATGGCCAAAAACTCAAGAGTATCTAACATGGACCTTCAAAGGTATCTAACCTTCGGGTCCCTGGACAAGATTACTCTTGGCAGAGTTGTAATGATAGAAATATAAATAATGCTTCTATCTCAAGGGAATGTTTTGAAGACATAAGATATTTCGGAAGTCAAGTACAATGCTGCATTGGCAGGGCAATTGTTACCTCATATCGGTCCCCCCGCCGTTTTATGAAGAATTAAGCAATTATTATGTCAGCTCGTCAAGCCCCCCACCCTGATTTACTCAATGGAAAATTCTCATTATTATGGTAAAGCTCTGTTTAGAGTGTAATTAGTAAATTGACTGAGACAAACATACAATACATTCAAAAAATTAAAAAAATCGAGACTTTAAATTTGGTATATCTACAAATAACAGATTTTTAGGTAGTCACTGTTAGGTTTTAACAAGGTTTTAAAAGAAATTAATAATTATTTTATAATCAAGAGTGTGTCATCACTGTTGTGATGGGATATAAATGTGTCAAGGAGGTCTCTAAGCTTTTATGTGTTACTTAGCTGCCAGTTACGGTTATGCTCCTTCTTCTAATGGTTTTGGTTTTTTCGTAGACTGATCACGCTTGTCGCTGGTAAAGGTTGTAGGGCGCAGCACGTTTCGCCAGAAGTGTCAGGGAGTGGTCTACGAAGTTGGGCCCCCTCGTCTTAAAGCTCAGGTCACTTTTTCCCTTCTTGTTCTAGAGATAGTACCCTTAACTGGTACCACCAACAACTATGGGTAAAAGAACTGAAACAAAACGCTGTCCTGGGTATTGCATTTTCCGACACATAGGTCTGGGTCTATTTCTCCTATTCCACCATCCCATCTACCTCAGAATTTACCCCCTCGATGATAATTAAGCTTAATCCCTCGAAAGAAATGACTTTCGTTACATTTAAATTGAATAGTTTTATATTTACTTTACATTCAAATTAAAAAGTTAATAGTATAGATATAATAAGCTTGTACATTAATATCTACACTTGATGGAAAAGGTTTCACAATATGGATTGTTTATGTTGTAATTTATTACATCCTAAACTGCTGGAAAATAAGTTGAAACTTTCATCAATTTTTATAGTGAAGCTGTTTACATAGATATTTACGTGTTTTTTTTAGGGGTCGTTATGGTTAGCACTAAAGAGAAAGAAAAAGTGCCGATCATGGAAAAGTACGTAACCTAGTCAGTGCTTACAAATGTAAACTGATTTAAATGCCGTAGTGACGCAGAGATCGACCCAATAATGTCACAACCAGTGCTGTTTAACATCTACACGGCAAAAGTAGCATTTTTTCAACAGGACTGGGACAAACATTAACTTTCGTAGATGACATACTCGTGAAAGAGAACTGGCTCAAACAGACAGGAAATGCGTCCAAGGCATACAAGAGACACTACAGGCGGTCCCCCTCATAAATGGTGTGAGGAAAGCGATCCTAATGTGTCTCGGAATTTCCTCCACTGCTTTGTAGTAGTGGTTCCAACACTGGCCAAAACTCAAGAGTATCTAACATGGGCCTTCAATAGGTATCTACCTTCGCACAAGATTACTCTTGGCAGAGTCGTAGATAGAAAGATAATAATGATTCTATCTCAAGGGAATGGAATGTTCATAAGATATTTCTGAAGTCAAGTACAATGCTGCATTGGCAGGGGCAATTGTTATCTTATTCATCGGGCCTCTGCCACCTTTTATGAAGAATTAAGCAATTATTAATGACAATGGAAGCAGCACATCAACAAGGCAGCAACAAAGGCCAGGAGGAAGTTAGCCATCCTGAAGAAAACCTAAGGGAAACCACATGGGAGCCAGCGGGAAATACTTAGTAAAGTTTACCAGAAGGGCATACGACCACACCTGGAATATGGGTCAGCTGCGTTGGTGTCCCCCAGCATCAAACACCACATTACAAGAGCTAGATAAGTGCAAAACCAGGCGCTTAGGGTCATCGCGGGGGCAATGAAATCAACGCCTATAGTGGAGATGGAGAAAATGGGGAGGATACAAGCACCGAGAGAACGCGGAGACACGAAGTGCTAACACAGGCAGAAAAGTTTCCTCTGTATGCCGAGCCATCCAATATAAGGAACAGATTCCAAAACCTAGCAATGGGGCGACTGAAAAGAAGCAGCTTTATCCACCAGGCCAAACGATTTATCGTAGACAAACTTCAGACCTGCCTGAAGTTAACAGCCCCCTAAAGTCTGTGCCAGAACAAACCCCTTGGAGAGAGAGAGCATGGACTACCAGTACACATCCACACAAATGTGAAAGGAATATTCGACAGGGATGAACAGAACAGCGTGCAACGTAGGACAGTCACTCTCAGTTTCCTGGATGATGAATACCCACAGGACCTCTGGGTCCGAGTATACACGGATGGGTCAGCACAGAATGCAGTAAAGAATGGAGGAGCAGGAGTGTACATAAAATACCCAAACAACGCTAGGGATGCGGTCAGAGTACCAACGGGGAAATTATGTAACAACTATGATGCAGAAGTCCAGGCAATCAAGGTGGCAACTGAAAAACTACTGAACACCAATCTCGGTCCCTACACCTGTAGTATTCCTGAACAGATGCAAGATCAGCACTCCAAGCACTTCATTCCAGAAAATTGCCAGGCATACAAGAGCCCTACTTTTTGAACTGTTGGCAAACCAGCGCAGGGTCACCATGCAGTGGATACCGTCAATTGTGGAATACCAGGAAACGACAGAGCAGACGGACTGGCTAAAGAAGGTGCTGCAGACGAGCAACCGGATGTACCAGTTACATACCATCAGAAGAAAAAGATGATCAAATCTATCAGAAAGCCACCAACACCAACGCAGGATGACTACCAAGCTATGAACAGATCAGAACAAGTAGTCATCCTGCGCCTCAGAACAGGACACAACCGCCTCCGCAGCCACATGTATACAAAATTCAAGATTGGCAATTCAGCCATGTGTACATGTGGACAGGCACCCCAGACTGCGGAGCACGTACTTCGAGATTGCCCCGAAATATGATATATTGAGGCAAAACCCACTGGCCCAGAGAAACAACACTGGAAGCAAAACTATATAGACCTCTGTATGAACTACAAAAAGACAGTGAAGTTTATACAAGAAACAACAACATTGCAGATATAGACAATATAAGTTCAAGCGAACGAAAAGAAGAAGAAGAAGAATTAATGTCAGCTCGTTCAAGCCCCCACCCTGATTTACTCATGGAATTCTTCTTATTATGGTAAAGCTCTGTTTAGAGTGTATTGAGTAAATTGACTGAGACATACATACAGTATATTCAAAAAAATAAAATCGACTTAAATTTGTATATCTACAAATAACAGATTTAATAGTCTTTTAGGTTTTAACAAGGTTTTTAAAGAAATTATTAATTATTTATTAAAAAAAGTGTAATCAATCGCTGTTGTGTCCTGGGATAAAAATTGTGTCCAAGGAGGTCAACTCCAGCTTTATGTGCTACTTAGCTGCCAGTGACGGTTATGTTTCAATGTGATGGTTTTTGTTTCATGGTGATAAGACTGATCCCGCTTGGTCGCTGGTAAAGGTTGTAGGGCGCATCACGTTCCCCAGAAGTGTCAGTAAGTGTCTACGAAAGTTGCCCTCGTCCCCCTTAAAGCTCAGGTCACTTTTCCCTTCTTGTTTCTAGAGATAGTACCCTTAACTGGTACCACCAACAACTATGGTAAAAGAACTGAAACAAAAAACGCTGTTCCTGAGTATTGCATTTTCCGACACATAGTTATGGGTCTATTTCTCCTATTCCACCATCCCATCTACCTCAGAAATTTACCATCGATGATAATTAAGCTTAATCCCTCGAAAAAAAAACTTTCTTTACATTTAAATTGAATAGCTATAAAATTTACTTTACATTCAAATTAAAAAGTAATAGTTTAGTTTAGATAGAATATCTTTACATTAATAACATATACTATGAAAAAAGTGTTCACAATAAAATAGATTAGAATATGTTATTTGTCATTTACATCTAAACTGCTGGAAAATCCTTGAAAACTTTCATCAATTTTTTATAGTGAAGCTGTTTACATAGATATGTGTCACACATGTTTTGCGGGTCCCCCCCGTAATGTTAGAACTAAAGAGAAAGAAAAAGTGCCGATCATGGAATAGTACGTAACCTAGTCAGTACTACAAATGTAACTGATTACTGCCGTTGTGACGCAGAGATCGACCTCAATAATGTCACAACCAGTGCTGTTTTTAACATCTGCACGGCAAAAGTCGCAACCTTTTCAACAGGACTGGGACGAACATTACCTTTATGCAGATGACGTACTCGTGAACAGAACTGGCTCAGACAGACAGGAAATGGTCCAAGGCATACAATAGACCCTACAGGCGGTTTTCTAAATGGTGTGAGGAAAAGCGGAATCAAAGGTCAATACCAACAAGGCTTGTGTGATGTAGTGCGCTTTGAGCAACTCCATAGTGAAAGCAGACCTTCCAGACATCATGTTCAATGGGCAGAACTCATTGAAAGGCAAAGACAATCTGAAGCTATCTGGGAGTAACGTTTGATCGTGGTTATCGTTCAAGTATCATGTCGAACTCATCATACAGAAATGCAAGTTAGGACTGGCAGCCTTAGAAAACATGGCTGCTGCTCACCGCTTGGAACAGAGACTGCTGTTTTTCTCTTGTATCATCAGCCTCTTTATTTCAATAATCGAGTATGGGGCTAGGAAATACTGGACGCTGTCAATTGTCACAGTGTGAACGACTGAAACGGACTCAAAATGAAGGGATGCGACTAGTTTTGGGGACTGTACAACGTGATTTCCCCATTGTAACAACGTAGAGACATGCTCGAACTGCCGTCTATTAGATCCAGATATGAAGCCGCTTCCATGGCCCAGGCAAAAGATTATATGCGGGTAACTGTTAATCAGAATCGACCTTATACTGCACTCCAGGCAAACCCATAGGTGCTCATTCTCCCTCCTTTCAGCAAATGTCGAAGAGAATGATTGCTAATTTTGCCTGTAGCACGCTGATTGTTTATCCGACCGATGCATCCTCTCACACTGATGCATCCATTTTTGCTTTCTAATCTTGTCATCTTGTCCCACGTTTGATGGCCAAACTCCAATAGCTTCAGCCTTTGTTATTCATCAATTGCAGTGTCATTATCCAGCAGCGATCATTAATAGCCCTTGGTATCTCTCCCAATTATCCATGTCCAGTGTCCCCCACTATGGGTGGGTCTTGAGGCCAAAGTCTGTCAGCTCTCTCATTACCACGTACCCCTGCGTGACAGACAGTAGAAATTCACACCAGTTCTTGAAGACTTGAGGATTCTATTGATGTTTTTCCATTCCTGCAGCAGCCATCCTTTCTGAAAACTTTCCGAAACATGGCTTGACAGTCTGACAATACAACTGCCCTGTGGTTTATGGAGTTTCAGACAGCCACCTCACTGCTGCAGTAACTGCCTCTTCCCACATGCTCATGGCTGGGAGGTTGTTGTCACGTAGGCTCCCACTCTATTCAGCGACGATCCTGCCCTTTATTCTCGCAG
This sequence comes from Oreohelix idahoensis, assembly GCA_024509875.1. NCBI lineage: Eukaryota > Metazoa > Mollusca > Gastropoda > Stylommatophora > Oreohelicidae > Oreohelix > Oreohelix idahoensis. The sequence continues at coordinate 3,952 of JAMPIV010013015.1, read as the reverse complement.
AGAAGCCCCATCCTTATTGTCTCACCACACACTACAGACCCATCAGTGTACAATAATGGCGTCATCATCCCCAGCATGATCACTTATCAGCTGATTTAATCTCCAGCTCTGTTTTTCCATTGCCCCAAGATCTGCACTCTCTGCCAAGGCTAAAGATGACCTGCTGGTAGTTTATCCAGTTCTTCCCTGACTTACTCCACTCTTCCCCCTTTGGATACATTTTCAACACTTGTCACCTGACCAATCGCCATGGACATCTCCCTCCTTGATTCTTGCTCCTTTGATGAGAGCTACATTCCCTCGCGTCTTTTGACGGTTAGTTACCCCTCCATTTATGTTTCTGCCTTGGCAATCGCATATCTAGATCTAATTGACAGCAATCCGAGAATGTATCTCATTGTCACAATGGGGGTCTCACGCGTACAGCCCAAAACTAATCGCATCCCTTCATTCTGAATATGTTTCAGTCGTTAACACTGTGACATTGACAGCGTGAGTATTCCAAGCCCATTCTCGATTAATGAAATCACGAGCTGATGATACAGGAGAAACAATAGTCTCTGTTCCAAGCATACAGCGGCCATTATTTTTAATTCTGCCAGTCCTTTCGCTTGAACTTCTGAATGATCAGTTTGACATGATACTTATAATGATAGCCCACGATCAAACGTTAATCCCTGATACTTCAGCCTGTCTTGCCTTTCAGTGTTCTGCCCAATTGAAAGTGATGTCTGGAAGGTCTGCTTTCACTATTTAATTGTTCATAAGAGCACCACATCACACAGGCCTTATTGTGATTGACCTTCGATCTCGCTTTCCTCACACCATTTAGAAACCGTCTGTAGTGTCTCTTGTATGCTTTTGTCCGTGAGTACGAATAGATAGAGATTGTCTGAGTGTAGACAAACTAGTGAATGAGAAAATGTGAAGTAGAGAAATCATAGAGTCACTAATGTGATTTATGGAGAGATACGAATATTCTAGAGTATTGGGACTACTTCACCATACACAGACAACTTTTAAGAGGGTCAAACTCTCACCCGTCCCTCCTATGCTTCATATAAATAATCTACGCAGTAAGAAACATATAGCATCAACATCAACAAGTGACATAATAAAGGGTTTCATGACCACGATCGTAAATTTTATGTTAATTGAGGAAAAATAATCCACAACAATTTTAGCTCAATATAGAAATGCCTCCACTAGCTTTGGTAAGACTAGTGAAGTTATCACATTAAAAACTACACGAACAAATGACAACAGTCTTCACTCAATCACACACACACAAAATCGCCTCGCTCCACACCTCTGCCCGTATTCTGCTGACGCAATGCTATAGTCCAATTGAAAGGGTTAGGACCCCAGTGCTCGATAACGAAGAACGGTCTGTCATCTAAATGGGTTAATGCTTGGCAGATAATACTCTCGGGGGGGGGGGGGGGGGTGCGGGGGGGGGGGGGGTCCGCTAGGGATATGGTGAAAAACACACAGTTCCACCTGAAATGTTAGGGTTGGGGGCTGAGGCTATGGTATAAGCTCCCTCTGGAACAGCTAAATGAATGCTAGGGAATAACACGTTTTTGCTTGCTGGTGGCCACCATAAAGAGGCAATGCAATGCATTTTTTAATGCAATAAGGCTGAGACGATTTTCGCTCACTGATGAATATAGGTACTCCACGCCTAATCAAGTGAATTACAGCGGACTAATCTGGTTATCCAAAAAAATTAATGACCTGAGGTGTATGCACCTCTGATAAAGGATAATGAAGACTGGAACACACAGGCGCTGGGCGCTGAAATTTGTTGACTTCTTCTTGGCGGGTACGTTAGTATTATCCACTGTGATGGGACCTAACTGGGTCCAACAGTGTTGCCCTAAAGCATGGAGGGCAACGGCAACCGCTCGTAGACACGTGTTGCTTGGGCAATATTACGTTGAGTAAGTAATACACAGTAACCACCTTGTAGGCCGAACGCGGACAGAACGATTGGTCTGCCGTGTTGTCTATATTAACTGGTTGTAATAAATATAGCTGAGGGCAGTATTGATTCTCAAGGCACCTTAATATACATGCCTAAATATGTTTCTGTATTGATGCTTAGTGCCCGACAATAGAGCACAGTTGTACAGGATTGACCAGCTCTGAAATACACAATTCCAAAAGATATTTACAACCATATACCGCCATCTCCAATGGTTACAATAAAAAAACCCGTCCTTTCACTCGCTTAAAACACACACCCCGCATCCTCTCACAAAATCACAACACAACCGCCATACCTCTCCCCCGCTCTTCGCTCTTGCTATCTAACCCCGAACGTTAAGTATACCGCAAGTTAATTCGAAGTCATACCTATGTGGGGAATTGGGCTAGGGGCCCCAATTTGATATATTGCCCAATATTAGAATTACCACTGGTGGAATTACAAAATAGCTGTATACAACTAAAACCCATTATATATAATCAAACATCCTTTCACAGAATTATACATATAACATATCCAAATATGGAAACACCACATCTACTTGATATATATAAATATAATATAAAGCTGCTTATATAATATGTGTAGTGCAAATGGAATTCCTATGGGGGTTAATTTGCTTCGTAGCTTGAATTATAGAGAGTGTAACCCCGTGTGAACGTTTTATTCTTTTTAACTATTTTACTTTCTTAATGTAAAGTGAATTATTGGTGTGACCTGGGATGCCTAACTTTTATTAAAATAATAATAATATAATAAATTCTTAAGCCCCCAAACACGGCGCAAAGGCAGAAATCAGTGCTCTCCCAGATTGTTGTTGTGTACGCCACTCCTCTTAGCTCTTGCACATTATTTATCCCAACAACAATATCTTAATATTGTTCTTTAAGTGTTTCTTTTGGTCCTTCCTTTTTTCCGCCCTTACCCTCAAGAAACCCAAGTGAGCGCCTGCAGTGGTATGCTGTTTGTTTTGCATTCGTAGGACATGACCGATATATGACCATCGTCTTTTCCTTATATAGTCGGAGACATATTTCTGCCTAGAGTCTTCTCTTATTTAACGATTAGTCTTGAATTCTTCCAACTGATGTCAGGAGTTTTCTAAGGACATTTGTTCTCGAATGTATTCAGCTTGTTCTCCAATGATTGTTGTTATTTTCCAACTTTCACAGCCGTAATGTTAACACTGAGATAACATTTGAAATTTAAAACAAGACGAAAGCTTGGTAAGTATATTCAGTGAATCGTAATTTTCCAAATGTTTGAGAATCGATTGAAGGCTGCTAGCTGCCAAAGCTATTCGAGTATGAATGTCTCGGGTTTGTAGTCATCCATCCTGAGTCATGATTACTGCCTAAATAAGTGAAGCGTTCAACTTATTCTGATATTTTTTTCCCCGGTCAGGATGGGATCAAAGTTCTGCGTTTTATTAAGCTCCTTGGCTAATTTTAAACTTACGCTAGAGAAATAACGCCTCAAGGAGGGATTTTATAAAAAATCCAGAAGAGTGAGCTTGTATAGATACACAAAATATAATAAATAAATAAACTATAATATAGTCAGTATATCCTTCTTGCATCTATTAACGTGCTCTTTTCTTTTACTCCTTCATCTCTTCACCTCTCCCTCATTACATAATTTTCTTCTGTTTTGTTCTTTACGCACATTCCTTTGTTTGCGCCTTCCTTTTCTATCCATTGCTTCCTCCTTCCAACTGTCCTTAATTCCACTAGGGAGAGGTTGGTGAAAGGTATTCACACTGTCTTTGGTTTGGCATTTAGACCCAATATGTTGAAGAGTGATGTTTACAGTCAAGTGGGCCTGAAGGATACATGAAGGTCTGCTTAGGTTTCCTGTCAAGTGGTCCTACCCTTTTGCAATACTAAGACGCTAGGTGAATGATAACATTTCCTGCGCACATTCCTCCTAGCGAGCCCTGGTGGTGGCAGTCAACTAGAATGC
>JAMPIV010013014.1:0-49339 GCA_024509875.1 Oreohelix idahoensis | reverse complement strand
ATGTCTATAATTTTACTTTTTACAACCCTACCTTTACTGAAGATCATTCCCAATGTTTTATTTGTATTCAGCTGAAACCCCCATTTTGTCATCCATTTACACACTTTATTTATTTGCTTCTGTAGATCCTTATATAATTTTGGCAGATGTTTCCCAGTCCTCCATATAGCAACATCATCTGCAAACTGTGACAATTTATTTGTTATATCATTAAATTCTTCACCTAAATCATTTACCATTATTGTAAAAATTGAAGGAGACATTACTGATCCTTGGGGTATTCCATTTTGTTGTTCATACAGTTCTGATCTATCATTGTTTACCTGAACAGTGAAATATCTATCTTGCAGAAAATTCTCTAAATAATTATACATTTTACCGGTTACTCCTATCTTCTTTATTTTAAAGAGAGCACCATCTCTCCAGCATTCATCATAAGCCCTAGCTATATCTAAAAATACTACTTCAGTTTTTTCTTTCTTTTGAAATCCTGATTTTATTTCATGTTCCAATTTAATTATCTGATCCATAGTGCATCTGTTCTTCCTAAATCCTGACTGAGTTTGATTATATAAATTATTCTTTTCCAAATAAAACTTTAATCTTTTATTTACTATGGTTTCTAATATTTTACCTAGATGGGAAGTTAAAGAAATTGGTCTGTATGAACTGGCATCATGGGCATCTTTTTCTGGTTTTAGTATTGGAATAATTACTGCTGTTTTCCATGTTTTGGGAATTTTTTCTGTATTCCAAATTTTGTTAAAAAGGGATGTTATAATTTCTATGGTACTTTTTGGTGTGTGTTTCAAGATTTCGTAGCTCAAGATGTCATGCACTGCTGATGCGTTTGTTTTGTCCTTTATTGTATTTTCAACTTCTTCCATTGTAATATCTGCATTTAAATATGATAAATTGTTAGTATTATAAGGTACTTCTTTACTGAGTTTTTTAAGAAGTGTTGCTCTTCTGTTGACTTCAGCCTGCCCTAGATTTTCCTTAGAACTAACTCTATGGTACTACCTGGCCAGCACCTCTTCTTTCTGCCAGTCAGTCTCTGCCCTTTCAGGTCTTTTTATATTAGGTATTATCATATGTTTAGTTCTGCCTAATGGCTTTTAACTTATTCCACACATCTGTTGTAGAGTTAGTTGTAGGGTTCAGTGTTTGGCAGAAATTTCTCCAATGATTTTCTTTTACCTTAAGTATTCTGTTTGATTCATTTCTTATGTTCTTATAAATATCTAAATTATCTTCAGATCTAAGATTATTAGATGATGATGAAACTTTTCTTACTCCACCTTTCCTACAATAAAAATAACTGTTTCTCAGTTGGCTTGTATTTACCAATAACTGTAAGCTAAGGATTAAATATTTTAAAGTAAGCAATGAGTGCTCTAAACTGTATATTCTTATTAGTATTCTATGATTTTTATGTCTAGTTCTATTGCTAACCTAATATATGATAATGTCCCTTTTTAAATTTCCTATGTGATTTTATTTTTTACCTTATCCAAGTAGGCCTAAAAGTTTTATCACAAATTTCGACTCTACACGACGCTGAGGAAATATGGTAGCCTATATGCAAGAGTGAACACGGTTCTATTGTGCACTGCCATATGGGGCTGCTGGGTCACTGTCCACCGCTGCGAGTGCTAACTTAGCCTGGCACGCATAAAAAGACTTTTTTTTTCAATTATCATCTTTTGCGGAGCACTAGGGTTCCATGTAACCCCGGTTGAGAAACCCTGCTCTAACCACTTGGCCAATTGACACTCAAGCCAATACATATATAAAATTCAAATAATAGGTATTGAAGCTCTGAACCAGAAATCGAACACAGGTAAAGCATTTATTTGAACTGGCAGGGAGCCGCACTGGTGTAATGGTTACCACACTGCGCTGGCAATTGGGTGATCTAGGTTCAAGCCCGGGCAAGAACTTTTGAAGAAGTGTTGTCAAACAGGGACTGGAATAACCTGAACGGCTCCTGAGCCAACCCAGCTCTAATGGGTACTCTCTGAAGACGGTGAGTATTTGCCTGAATGGCGAGTGGACACCTGTCATTGTACAGGGAAAAAAGGGATACTCACGTAAAAATCAGTTTCCGGTTAGATATACTAACAAGAGATTCTCGCACATTAATTGTGGGCGTACGTTTAAAAAAAAAATATGAACTGGCAAATCAACATTTTTTTTTTTTGCTCTTTATGAATCATGGAGCCACCACTGCATTTTGAACCGAACTTGAATAAACTGTGTAGACAGTAATTGTAAAAAAACAAAATTATTCTTTTTTTTTTAAATGAGAGTGATACACAGTAAATGAATAAATATTAATACTGTATTAAAACCACAATGACTCCCGCAAACAATGCTGTAATTAAAGTTAGTTGCTTATCCTTTACAGGACGTGGCAATCAACCCCAGCTTTTATTGGCTGTTTGTGATTTTTCTAGGCATTTTCTTCATTCAGTAGTTTGCCATTGCTTTCTGAATGGTACGGCGCTTATAACATTGTTAAAAATCCACACAAAGCGATCTGCTACCAAACCGCCTGTAGCAGGTTTCGAACCTGGTATATCTGGATTATGAAACTGCGTTCATATCCATTAGGCCACAGACGCCGACGATGCTGTAATTACGGTTCACATATTTATATAAAGAAAGACCAAGAACATCTTAAGTCAGTGTCACAAAATTACGATGATGCTACTTACCGCCTACTGGTTTTATATAGTACAGGGGCCCTTGTGAATTACGTCTCATGATGTTGTTCATGGCCACACAGGCATATGGCATATTATTCCTTTGATCTACACTTTGCACATTGGCAAACCGCAAACGATCTGCAAGATTTGAGACAATGGATAGTACTTAAGAATGATGGTGGGAATAAATGTACTGTCAAACATTTGTTAATACATATAATTAAACACGCTGCTGTCTACCCTCAAGGTACAGAACAGAGACATTAATGAAGTGGTAAAAGACTTCAACAGATGCATACTACAAGCTGCAAAAGAAACCATTCCCAAAGGATGCCGGCGTAACTACATACCATACTGGTCCAGCACACTCCAAGAACGTCAGGAAGCCATGGACAGGGCTAGAAAGGACGCAGAGTCTCAGCCTTCACTTGAAACTCACAACAAATGGAAAAAGGCTGTAGCAGAGTTTCAGAGAACAAAGCTAGAAGAAAAAACGGAAAAGCTGGAGAACTAAAACGGCATCGCTGAACCTTGAGAAAGACGGCAGGAAACTTTGGAGATTAGTCAAGTCTCTAAATGAAGAGCGTTCCTCACCTAGGCAGACTATCACATTGGATGAAGGTGGCAAACTTTTCAGAGGAAAACAAGCTGCAGACTTGTTTGCTAGAAGATACAGTTCAGAAAGCAACTTACCCATTAACATAGATCATCAGAGAGAGATAAGAAAAGAAATACTGGCAACCATGGGACAGACAGATACTCCTGCCCCAATGAGGGAACCCATCACACTAGGAGAACTACAGAAGGCTATTTCCAAGCTTAAGTTTCAAAAGTCACCCGGCCCAGACAAAATCAGCAACGAAATGCTAGTAAATCTGAGCTCAGCAGCAAAGACAAAACTGCTTGAGATATTCAACCACAGCTGGTTGAAAGGAACGGTACCCCAAGTATGGAGAGAAGCCATCACAATACCCATACTAAAGAAAGGGAAATGTAAGACCGAGGCTGCAAGTTACCGGTCAATCAGTCTCACAAGCTGTGTTGGGAAGACTATGGAGCGAATAGTCAACCACAGATTGAAATGGTATTTAGAGTCTGAGCAGATCCTGGTGCCGGAACAAGCTGGATTTAGAGAATGCTACAGTATAGAAGACCAAGTTACTTACTTGTCTCAAGCAATAGAAGATGCCTTCCAGGAGAAGAAAAAGGTCCTAACGATCTGGGTCGACTTCAAGCAGGCCTTTGACAAGGTGTGGAAAGATGGCCTCATTGCAAAACTTAGGAGAAAGTGGAATCCAAGGCAACATGATGAAATGGATCCAGTCATACTTGCATAACAGGAGAACTAGAGTCACTCTTGACGGTCTGCAGAGCAGAAAAGTGTTGCTCCATCAGGGGGTACCTCAAGGAGGAGTAATTTCCCCAACACTCTTCCTTGTTTACATCAATGACCTGGTGAAAGATCTCCCTGCAGGAGTTAAAGCTGCCTTATATGCAGATGACCTAGTACTCTGGTGCGCTGATGAAAATGTCACCACAGCAAATTATAGAATGCAGCGGGCAGCAGACATGCTAGTGTCATGGGCAGAGAAATGGCTTATCACAATAAACACAGACAAAACCTCCACAACACTGTTCTCCCTCGCCCCCAAGGACAAATCAGCTAACATACACCTAGGGACAACCGTGATCAAGGAAGAAAGCTACCCCACCTATCTTGGGGTGACATTTGACCAAAGGCTTACATGGAATAAGCATATTGAAAACGCAGAAGGAAAGGCCCGAAGACGACTAGGCATACTCAGAAAATTAGCAGGTACCAACTGGGGAGCAAATGAACGAAATCTAAAGAAGATTTATAATGGAGTAATAAGACCACACTTAGAGTTTAGCTCAGCAGCATGGTCATCAGCTGCTAACTCACATCTGCAGTCTTTGGACAAGGTGCAAAATCAAGCTCTCAGGCTCATTACAGGAGCCATGAAAACTACACCAATAACAGAGATGCAGAAGGTTGCTGGATTACAGACATTGTCCCATAGAAGAGACACAAAAACCATGATCCAGATGGAAAAGTACAACAGTATGCCAATGCACCCAATGAAGGCAAGACTAGATGATCTGGCATTGGGACGTCTAAAGCGTAGCAGCTTTGTGCATCGGGGGAAAAGACTTATAAGACAGCATCAAGAAGACCTATCCATGAAGACAACACCATTGAAGCCCACCCTATACCCTGTACCATGGGAGCAGGCCAGCAGTGCCCTCCAAATTAATACATCAGTCAGTGGTCTCACAAGTGGATGTGAGTATAATGATCTGCAAAAACGAACTGCTACATTGAGTATGATCCAAGAAAGCTATCCCGATCAATCATGGATACATGCCTATACAGATGGATCAGCAACTAATGCTGTTAGGAATGGAGGTGCCGGTATCTTTATCTCATATCCTGACAACCACTATGAGACTAGGCACATTCCCACTGGTAAATTCTGTTCCAACTATACAGCTGAGGTTCAAGCTCTAGAGCAAGCTGCAAATATGATTTATAACACCAACTCTGACTGCCACCAGGTAGTCATCCTCACAGATGCACTGTCTGTCCTGCAAGCTCTCAAGGGTGGTAAACTCCCGCATCTGAGAAATGAACTAAACAAGGTAGCTGCCAAAAAGAGAACCATACTTCAGTGGGTACCATCTCATTGTGGTGTACCCGGAAATGAAAAGGCAGATAAACTTGCAAAAAAGGGAGGAGAATGTGAACAAGAAGATAATGAAGTCACATACTTTGAGAAAAAGAGAGCTATCCAGACTATCAGAAGAGAACAGAACCAACCCAAAGACGACTATCACACTCTCGACCGGCAGGGACAGATAACTATTTTTCGACTCAGGACAGGGCATAACAAACTGAATAAACACATGCACAAGCTACGATTGTCTGCTTCACCACTGTGCACATGTGGATTAAACGAACAAACTGCTGAGCATGTTCTACAGGACTGTCCTCTGTATGACCAGTTAAGAAAGATATACTGGCCGAATGACTCAACACTAAACTCAAAGCTATATGGAGTTAAAGAGGAACTTCAAACAACAGTCAAATTCATCATGAGAACTCGTCTGACGGTGTAATCATCAAAGATGCGATCGCAAGAAGAAGAAGACATATAATTAGCACATAGAAGACTAAATGCACACTTAAAAAACAAGCAGGCAAAATGCACAATACAAAAAAAAAAACTGTGACAGCACTTCAGAGAATCAAATAGCACCAACTCTATATGGTACCCATACATGCCACATGCTATGGTTTACCCATAACCTGTACAAGGTTTTTGCATTTTCAGATGTGTACATAATTTCTGTACAGGTTTTTTTTGCCTAATTATTAAATATATATAAATCAACAGGATTTCCTGGTCTGTTAGTGATAACACTGACAAACAACATTTTTCTTTCTTATATAAGAATAAGTGTTCTTAGGTCAGTTTCTTGCATTGATTTCAAATCTGAAATCCGTTTATCTCTATCACGTCAGGTTCTTAAGATATTTGTGAATAAATATATTTTTGGGAAACCGTTATTTGCTCCGTTTCATTTTTACTATATAACTTATTAAAAATTAATAAAAAGCAACATAATTCTACTTTTTATACTGCTAAAAGATGCATGACATATGTTACGCTACTTTTTCAAATAGTTACTGTATTTTGAAATAATTCTGAGCAAAATATGGCTTCTAGAAGTTGTAGAAATTCGGCTGATCTGTTCTGTTACGTGTGCGGATATTTTACCGATCGTGTTGACCAGAAAAACTTTACACCATTACTAAAGAAAGCATATGAACTTTATTTCGATTCGAAAGTTGAAGATGCAAATAAATCTTGGAGGCCAAATGCAGTTTGTTCGACTTGTGCAAATACATTGGCAGGTTGGTTACGAAAATCGCTGAAGCATAAGTCGATGCCTTTTGGAGTGCCAGTAATATGGCGTGAACATACAAATCACACTACTGATTGTTACTTCTGCTTGACAAATATCCATGGTTTCACTTTTAAAACTAGAAAGTCTGTGGTTTATCCAAATATTGAATCGGTTTCGAAACCAGTGCCTCGTGATCCAATCACGTGTCTGATCCAAGTACCACCAGAACAATATCCGCTGGATGTGAATGAACCATCAGAAAGTGATAGTTTACCTGCTTTAGAAACTAATTCTTACTCAGATTACATACCGTTGAATGATGGTGTTTACTTAATTAACCATTCAGAACTTTCAGATCTAATACGTGATCTCGCTCTTACCAAAGGACACGCGGAATTACTCGGTTCGCGACTCAAAGAATGGAATCTTTTAGCGCCCAATACTCCGATATCTAAATTTTGTCATAGACACAGAGAACTTGTTCAATACTTTGAGATGGATGATGACATTTGCTATTGCAAAGATGTAAATGGTCATGAGCACATAGTCAACGAATGACGATTTTTCATCGATTCTTCCAAGATTAGTCTAAAAGCCGTGTTATTGCATAACAGAAATTTATTTTCATCAATTCCAGTCGCCTACTCTGTTCATATGAAAGAAACTTATGACAATATGGCTATACGTTTGGAAAAAATAAAGTACAATGACTACCAATGGCGGATTTGTGGAGACCTAAAGGTCATTGCAATTCTCACGGGCATGCAGACTGGGTATACTAAATTTTGTTGCTTCCGATGTGAATGGGACAGTCACAACAGACAGGAACATTATGCAAGAAAGGTGTGGCCTATCCGGGATCGTATGCAGCTCGGGCATAAAAATGTAATACACGAGCCATTAGTTAACAAAGACAGCTTTATTTTACCACTATTACATATAAAGTTGGGGCTCATGATAAAACGAGCAAAGCTTTCACTTATCTTCGAGAAAATTATGACGGTGGAGTGTGAACATGCTTGCCGATTATTGTTGGATGCTTCATCGTGATGTATCACATGCGATTCACCGATGAAAGTCGATTGCAAAGAAATTCAAGCCTACATAACTGTTATACTTATTGTACGAATGATGTTGTAATACTGTATGCGTTGTTAAAAAACTTCAATTGCGTATTTCTAGAGATCCCGACCTGATAGAGAAAAACGGTTTGCAGATTTAAAAACAGCGCATTAAAATTGACCAGAAAAACATAGAAATGTTAGAGAAAGAAAAAAAAAGTTTTTTTTTGTTAGTCAGTGTAATTAAGCGCAGAAATAGACTAAATGATAACACGATCACATTATTTTTACAGTGTAAAATAAACTCATACATTTATTGTTTGAGTTTTAAAATAAGTGAAGACTTGCTTTAAAAGGCAAAGTCCCCATGCTTTAATTATAATGCAGCTGTAATTGAAAATATTTTTTACATGAATTAACTCTTTTGATACATTTTTTCAGTCTTTTTTTTTTTGGTACAGGTTTTGCGGGTCTTTGTACAGGGTTTTTGAATTTTGTGTACAGGTTTTTCATCTCCGAGGTGTGGCATGTATGGGTACCTTCCACAAGAAAGAAATTGAAGTGTAATGTGTTATAGTTGGTTGTACAGAAAGTCACTTATACTAACTATAAGACATTTAATTTTCTACTATACAAACAACATTTCTCTCCACTTATCACTGTTTAATGGGAAGAGCTCCAGTGAAATACTATTTTCACAAATAATTGCAGGATTTCAATCCAAATGCAGTAAGTTAACTTACAACAGTAATAGCTATGCATACCAGCACAGTTGATATTATGCTATTGGTTGCCACGGAAAGTGGCCACTTTGGATTTTAATCCTACATTTCAATTCACTATGGCAATTTTATTTCTTGAGTTAGGAGCACCAAAGATGAAATGGAACCTCATCATTGTAGTTTAAAATATATGACAGATTAGAATTGTGGTGGCTTTAGTAGATCCTGAGATACAGAACTTTAAAGTTAGTGTCTATAAACATTTCACTTGTTTCACAAAGTGGGTAGTATGTCTCATGTTTCTGTCATCACCATTCAAATTCTAACAAGAGAAGGTCAATGAAGGCTATGTTGTCAGTCTTTCTCTTCTAAAGCAAACATTCCAGGAGGAAACGTTCTACTGTTTGCATTTGTGCTGCACAAAAAGACAGAACCAATGTGTGCAAGTAAGCTTCTTCTTTGATCCTTAGCCGTCGACCATCAAAGCAGTCAGTGGCCATCACACCTGGTGGCATCTTGTAGGGCAGCAACAAATTGATTTCACTTTGCTCGGTCGGTGGCCATCTTTCGTACAGTGCCCCAACTCTGGGTCATTCTTTGCATCTCAGCCTCCACAGTCCTCCGCCAAGTTGTTTTTGGTCAGCCTCTCTTTTATTTTCCTTCAGGGGTCCATAGCATAGCTGTTCTTGTGATGGCATCGGGGTCTCTTCTGAAGACATGGCCAACCGAATGCCAGCGCCTGCCAGCTATGATGGTGTGCATGTCCTCTTGCTTGCTCCGAGTAAGCAGATCTTGGTTGGTGATGGTATTCGGCCAAAAGAATCTGAGAATTTTTCTTAGGCAAGTAAGCACCATTTTCATAATCCAACCAATGATCAGTCAGAAAAGTAATGGCAAAAAAAAGGCATCCTTGCCGCACTCAAATTCTTATCTCAAATGATTCTATAAGCTGCTCTTCATGAAGAACTCTGCATGTCACATTTTCATTATCAGGTTAATGAACTTACAGGAGATTCTCAGTCTAAATTGTTTAAAACTTTTTCATAGCCTACAAATCCAATGTAGAGTGGTGAATTCAGTTCCAAGCTCCTGTTATCTTCTTCTTCCTCGTTCATCCTGAACAGGACGTTGGTTGCGTTGTGTCTGTTTACACAGGAGCTGCGATATCTGCGCCTTTCGGCTGACACATCTGACTTCAGCACGGCATTTTTTGGGACCGGGTTTGCCTTCCCTCTTCGATCCCTATTCTCTCAGCCAGACTGCAGTGATGCAGCCTGTTTCCAGGACCACCACGTGGAGGTGGAGTAGGGTCTTGGTCAGCTCTGGTTCGATGACCCTGACGCAAGCAGTCAAGTTATGGGTCACTGACTGCATTCTCTATTGCTGCATCTTTGGGTCCCAAGCTCCTGTTATGATTCTCACTGCTTGGTTTTGGGTTGTTTATTTTGTCAAAGTTCAACTTAACTGCCACTGACCATGCTGCAATGCCATATTCTAAGACTGGTTTCACTTGCCCAGTATATAGCTTCTTTAGCACTCTCTTGTCTGCTCCCCAACCCATGCCAGCAAGTTTTTTTTCATGATTGCCATTCTCTGCCTTGCTCTTGTCCTGTTTCTTTCAATCAAGCAGCGATCAAAGGTAATGCCTAGGTAGTTTGGGTTTTCATCCAGATGTAGATTTTTCCCAGTTAGCACCAATTTGGAGCTCTGTGGTTTGTTTGAGAGAGAAAACACTGTGTATGAGGTTTTCCCTTCATTTATCTTTACTAGCCATGCCTTATCCCACTCCTCCAATGATGTTAGGGCTTGCTGCATTTGAATGCTTGCCGTAGTGATATATTCCTCTGAGATCCACAGGGCTAAGTCGTCCCAGTCCCAAAAAATGCTGTGCAGAAGTCGGATGTGTCTGGCCGAAAAGCGCAAATATCGCAGCTTCGCTGTAAATGGCGACACAACACAACCAACATCCTTTTCAGGGTGAATGAGGGAAGAAAAAGGTTAATGAACTTATAGGATATTCTATGTCTAAATTGTTTAAAGCCTACAAATCCAATGTAGAGTGGTGAATTCAGTTCCAAGCTCTGTTCTATTACGTGAATAACTCATGTATACAGGATCTGTTTTGCTAAAAACCTGCCTGCATGAACTGACTATGGCTCTTCTAATTCCCCAAAGATGATCCTTTTAAATATTTTTTCAGGCATTGATGATAATATTATCACACTGTGATGTGTGCACACCTACAAATATCCTTTCTTTGGCCGCATGATTAGGGGATCTTTAGAAGCATTTGAATTAAGGTTCACAAAAAAGAATTTGACGAATCTGGATAAAGCTAGTACTAACTAAATCAAACAAACACTAAGAAAGTTGAATGGTAACAATTTTTAAAAGTATATGAAGTTAAACCAACACTGCAAAACTAAACACTAATAAGATGCAGTAAACAAACTGCCTAAACTAAACAATAATAAAGCCACACAGTCACTGCCAACACTACAGATCAAACTACCTAACTGTTGAACTAAATTCACTAAATAACAAAAGATGAATTAAGATATTGAATAGTTCTCGCATTTCCAGTCTTACTATCCATAACAAATCTATATGACATAAGACAGAGATTTTAGGACAATCTCATTACATACACTCTCTGTCCATGGAGACACGGTCATCATAATTAAAAACGTCAATTCCACCAGTTTCTAGCTTGTTGATCCAGAACACACTAGGAGGAGGAACACTTTCGGGTGGAACACATGGCAAAGTGAGAGGTTCACCCAACTTTGGTGTGAAGGTTCTCGGACTTGCATAAGCAAAGTCCTCCAGTTTAGCTTGCCTCAAGTTTATCTTTTTGGATGCAGAGATGCCAAAAGAATTTATTGCAAAGCACTGAAATATTCCTTCATCTTTGTCTTCTGGGCTGTTTATGACAAGGGTACCAGCATTTGGAAGTTGAACAACTCTGGCGTCATTACCACTGGGGTTGAACTCGATCTCATTTCTTTTCCAACGATATCTACAAAAAAAAATAGTACTGATGTTTATTGACAGATTTATGTCAAAGTATGTACATGGTAAGTTATTTATTAGAAGTTGCCAAACAACATGTATAGTGCATTATTAGTTACAAAACTATTAAACCATTGCATCCTCTTTATCATCATTTTTTTTGCGCACCTTATGGAACATGAAGTCGCCACTGTAGCTGGTCCACTACAACAAGCTTGCCCCAAGAATTCACATGCTCCTGCATTGGTAGTTTCTGTGGCAATTAGTTATAAATGATGAGGTTGCTAGTCCCATGCATAACATCATATTAGTCTCCTTGCATGACATGCCTGAAGGTGCAGCAGATCTATTATTTCTGGATCTCTTCAGAGACTCCTGGGAACTTGAGATCTGGATCCATGGCTATTTGTTTCCCATATTTGTTGTGGTAGCCAATCATCTCCCATTCTGCAGACATGGCCAAATCATCATAATTGGGACTGTACCACAGAGGCTAGGATTTTAGGCTATGACATATCGTCTAGTTGTGGACCATGTCCTCTCTAGTTACTTATATCACCTTCCTGGGACCCAAAGATGCAGCAATAGAGAATGCAGTCAGCGACCCATAGCTTGACTTCTTGCGTCAGGATCAGCGAACTAGAGCTGACCAAGACCCTACTCCACCTCCACGTGGTGGTCCTGGAAACAGGCTGCATCACTGCAGTCTTGCTGAGAGAGTAGGGATCGAAGAGGTTTGCCTTAAACCCAGTCCCAAAAAATGCTGTGCTGAAGTCGGATGTGTTGGCTGAAATGCGCAGATATCGCAGCTCCAGTGTAAACAGACACAACGCAACCAACGTCCTTTTCAGGATGAACGAGGAAGAAAAAGAAGATATCACCTTCCTCAGATACCCCATTTCTGAGGTTAGAAGCTGGGTTTTAGTCGTTGCCAATAACTCACATCTGCAAGTCAAGACTGGAATATGGATGGAGAGGTAAATAGCAATTTTCATCTGCCTGCCAATTTCTCTTTAGCTGAGAAATTCTTGATTAATGGCCTGAAAAAGTCTTCCAGCTGCAGGTGTTTGGGTAGCCAGCTTTTCTTTGATGCCTCCTTGCCAATTTATGACAGCTCTAAGGTATAAATGTCAAATCATTTATATGTAGGTTTTTTTTTTATTTCTATCATAAATCAGACTATAAACAAAGCGTTACCAGTAATACAACCAGATACTTTGCATATTTTATGAGGTTTATTTGCCAGTTGCCTGCTACATTTTAAATGTATAGTGGACTGCTTATTGCCAGTTTGTCATCTTTTTAAGTCAGCGATAGTAAGTGTCCTGTCATTTATATACACAGGCAACTGGTTCATGCAGAGTGGGTAAGCTATAGATGCATAGAAGGTAAATTCTTTGTATGACTATATGTAATCAGTCATTGCATAAGATTCAGACAAATTCCACTGGAACAAGAGGTGAGAAAAAGAGACTGGCTTTGGATAGGACAAACACTGAGGAAATCATTTGATAGCATTACAAGGCGGATTCACTTACTCTGGTCGTGGTTCCCCATCTGCAACACATGGCATTTGTACAGTCTCTGCTGCTTTGTAGAAAACATTATAATCTGGCTCTAAGTAGATACCTGGAGGTCTTGACACTGTGTGACAGAAATCAAAAGGTTTAAAGGTCATTGTTGCAACTTTTCACACATGTGCTATTTAATCATCATCATCTTCCTTTTCACACCTTATGAAGCATTGGTTCACTGCTGCAGTTGGTCTTCTTACAGGAAGTCTGAACCACTAATGTGCTCTTGCAGTGGTATTTTGAGTAGCAATGTGTTTTACGTGATGAGGTTGACAGGCCCATGTTTTAAAAAAAAAAAATTCACATTAGTTGCCTCTTGTGACATGCTTGAAGGACCATATATTATTTCTTAGTCTGAGCCATATACATATTTCAGATTTTTAAAATGACACAAAAACTCCAATTGCAGTGTCAAATGTCTCTCCACAGTTACCGGTACTTTGTGCTGTTTAATCAGAGCACTGATGGAGTTGTCCATGTGCAATGAAGACAGTCCTTAAAACTAAACCAAGCCAAACAAACATTATCTGACTTCCAAACATAAACATTATCTGAGTTCCATTGACAACAATTGAAAAGTACATGATGCTTTCCATTTCTTGGAAAACTCTTCTTATTCTATTCATTATTTCATAATGGCAACTTCCATGTGGTGTTTGCCCAGGTGTTTATTCTATAGCTTTATATCAAGTGTCCCATTTACTCTGTTATTCAATTCTGAGGATTTCACTTCTTAGCAATGACCATAATTTGTCTTTTTGCCAATTAGGCCAAGGCTTTTATTTCCATTTTTCACTACCAAATCAAGGTTGTCTCGTATACATGCAATATTGCATCATCATCACCAGCTGCCATCTCCACATCGAAGTTCAGCTGCAAACATCTGTCTCTTGTCCTGATGGTGCACTCTTTCCTGCACATTTCTTAATACTATCTTCTAGCTTATAGTGATGTCTTCCTCTTGCACATTTGCCTTCAACTCTTTCTTCTATTATGGTCTTCAGTAAGATGTTACGTTTTTTACATGGCAAAATAATTTAACTGTATACATTTGATTTCCTTCAGTAATTCTCTTTTCATTCATAGGTTTTCTAGGACTTCTTTATTTGTTTTCTTCTCTTTCTACAAGACGGGCCCCATTCTTCTATATATTCACATCTCAAAGGCCTCAATTCTGTCTTTTAATTGCTTATTCATTGTTCAAGTTTCTACATCATACAATAATGAAGAATATATAAATAGCATTTGATGATTCTCAGTTTGAATTTGTGAGTTAGCTGTTTAGATGTTAGTATTTGTCTCATGCTGTTCACTGTACATTTGGCCATTCCTATTCTTGATTTCGGTTTTGCATCTGCCATCTTTTGCTTTTATATGACTAAGATATCAGAAACTCTTACCTTGTTCCAGATTTTCCTAGTATTGCATATCTGCTTATAAAGCCTTAATCTAAAAGAAAGCTTTTGCTCCAAAATAATTGCACCGTGATAACAAGAACTGGTTAATAAATTATTACAATACTGTAATCTTACCAGCAAAAGTTGTCGCCACCAAGGTAGTGAGGATCCATGTTACCGTCAACATCTTTAATTCTCAGTTATCTGAAAATTAAAAGTAAGTGAAACAGCAAAATTATTGATTGAAATGAAGAACAATGGAACGTGTATACAATTTTGCCAAAATGTCTATTGATCTGGATGGCTGTATACCGCTCCACCCATGTCCCAGTCTTGACATATGGAAGAGAGTCATGGGCAATGACTACAACCCAAAAAAGCCAGCTCCAAACCTCAGAAAACCCAGCCGCTGCAAACCCAAGTAGAACAGTCCCAACTACCATGGTTTTGCCATGCATGCAGAATGGGAAAAGATTGGATACCATGACAAATATGGGAAAGCAAGAGCCAGACCTCCAGGATGACCCAGAGTTTGTGGGGAGGATAACATTGGGCAATCCCTGATATTGGATTGAAGATGTGCCTCTGATTCAACAGTCAGGGCAACATCATCAGCAAATACCAGCTCTGTAATACAGACCTGTCTCATCTTCTAGTACCCCACTGAATACTTTCTTGTCCTCTCTGTATATGCCTCGATGACATCATGCATGAGGAGTATAAAAAGATAAGGTGACAGGATATCACCTTGTCTTACACCAGTGGTGGTCCTGAACTCATAGATTTATGGTTTGCAGTCCTCACAAACTTCTGCAAGACTTGTAGAAGCTCTGTTACTGTATAGCATGAATCAGAGGTGCTGGAATGTTCTTCCTTGCCAAAAGTCCCAAAGTTTGCTCAAGTGGACCTTGTCAATCGCCTTTTCCAGATCTAAGAAACAACGATGGATTTCACCCTTATACTCAATGGCCTTTTCACTCAGCTGAGTGTGAAGATTAAGTCTTAAGTACTTCGGTCTGCTCGGAAGTCACACTGGACCTCATCCATTTGTGGCTCAGCTAGGCATCTGAGTCTCTGCTCCAGGATTCTAGAGCATATTTTACCAGGGACACTGAGAAGAGATAAGCCTCTATGGTTTCCACATTGTCGGTTGTCACCCCCTTTTTGAAAATCAGTGTTTTGATGGCAACCTCCTAATTCTTTGGTACGGTCTTGTTGCACCAAGCTACTTGTAGTACCCTCAATTTAAATAAAGCCAACCATACGAAATCTTTTAGTTTCATCATCACTTTCCTTTTTGCTACTGATGAAGCACAGAGCAGCCACCACTGATGCCCCCCTTGCAGGAAGCCTGCATAAAGCATTCACATGCTCTTGTAGGTGTGGTTTCTGTTGCAGTTGGTTTAAAATTTGTTTTTAAAACAAAGTATCTCGTTCAACCTTTGATGGGTTATAATTAGGATATATAGTGTAATAAATTCAAGATAATATAGTAGCTTCATGTTTTCAATGGGGGTGCCAGCTCCATGCACAGCCTCATATTAGTTGCCTTTTATGACATGTGTAAGCGAGTATTAGTCCTATTCCTTCTTAAAAGATGGATCAGACACTCACTGAGGAAACCTGTTGATAGCAATACTGGACAGTCCTTGTTCTGGAGTTCCCAGGGTAAGAGAAGCTGTAGGAGACTGAAGAACACATGGATAAGAGATCAGGAGACTGAAGAACACATGGATAAGAGATCAGGAGACTGAAGAACACATGGATAAGAGATCAGGAGACTGAAGAACACATGGATAAGAGATCAGGAGACTGAAGAACACATGGATAAGAGATCAGGAGACTGAAGAACACATGGATAAGAGATCAGGAGACTGAAGAACACATGGATAAGAGATCAGGAGACTGAAGAACACATGATAAGAGACCAGGAGACTGAAGAACACATGGATAAGAGATCAGGAGACTGAAGAACACATGGATAAGAGATCAGGAGACTGAAGAACACATGGATAAGAGATCAGGAGACTGAAGAACACATGGATAAGAGATCAGGAGACTGAAGAACACATGGATAAGAGATCAGGAGACTGAAGAACACATGGATAAGAGATCAGGAGACTGAAGAACACATGGATAAGAGAACAGGAGACTGAAGAACACATGGATAAGAGATCAGGAGACTGAAGAACACATGGATAAGAGATCAGGAGACTGAAGAACACATGGATAAGAGATCAGGAGACTGAAGAACACATGGATAAGAGATCAGGAGACTGAATAACACATGGATAAGAGATCAGGAGACTGAAGAACACATGGATAAGAGATCAGGAGACTGAAGAACACATGGATAAGAGATCAGGAGACTGAAGAACACATGGATAAGAGATCAGGAGACTGAAGAACACATGGATAAGAGATCAGGAGACTGAAGAACACATGGATAAGAGATCAGGAGACAGAAATGAAAGGGTGAAAAAAGGCTTGGAAAGACCTTGAGCTGATGGCACATGACAGGATAATAAAGGGTATTGATTGTGTAAGAACACGCTGAGACAAGTGTAGCTATGGTTCAGGCAATGGTGTGTGCAAAGAGGGAAGCAGATCAGCCAGTGGAGCAGATCTCAGTGATTACTTTGACGTGTGTATGGAAAGGTAAAGGATGCCAAAAGAGAAATGAAACTTGTAAGAAGAACGTACAATAATCTCCCAGAAAGTGTAACTGACGCTTGAAACTTGTAAGAAGAACGTACAATAATCTCCCAGAAAGTGTAACTGACCTATTAAGCTATCAAGCACGTCATAAATGTCCTAGCAAAGCTTAACTAACGTGCACACTGGCATATTAAAAGATTTATAGGCCTAGTCTTTAAAATTAAATGTTCTTCAAAATTAAATGTTTGAATGGGACCATTTTTCGATCTTTTTATTAATGGACAGAATAGTAGAGGTTGAAATGAGAATCAGCGGAACGTGAGTTCGATAAGGTTTTTTTTTTTTTAAATTAATGAAGATAAACAGAAATCCCGTTCAACCTCTGATGGGTTATAATTAGGATATATATTGTTTTCAATTCCTAATAATATGAACAACTGCCGACATGAGAAAGTGGCATCACATTTGAAAATAGGGATACTCACAATTGTGCTTAGGCCTATACGTTAAATAATAAAATAAAAAACAAACAAACAAAATCAAGAAGAAACTATGAACAAGAATAATATTAAAGTGGAGGGGTGTAAAGGCCCGGTGGTTCTAGTTATATAACGGACTTTACCAGATATTTAATTGACTTTCATCTGTTTAAAGTCACATGCATTGTAAGAACAGCATCAGACCTTCACATTCCCAGCCACTATATATTAACATGTGTTCGTGTTAAATATTGTTTGACTATATTATGCAGTTCTCTAGGTCTGTCTATTCTCAACACCTCCTCTATATTTATAGGTAAGTTGGATGCCTGCAAATAATCCAATATTGGTATTCTCATTTGGTCATACCTCTTACACTTTAACAAGAAATGTTCTATATTATTGTCTTGAAGACATCCTGCACAGTAAGGTTCTTCTATTCTGAAATAGCCTTTTCCCTCCTGTAGTCTGAGAAGTTTCTTATTACTGGGAATTTTCAATTCCCTAGATATCTGACATTTTCTTGTTGGAGCCCTGAACATCTTATATGCATGTCTTCCTTTCAGATTTTTATCCCACTCTGCTTTCCATTCATCTGTTATTAAATCTTTAATTAAGCTCTTAATTTCTGATTTACTCATCCCTACATTTATTAGATTTTTATCAGATCTACCTTTCTTGGCTTCTTTATCTGCCTTTTCATTTCCTTCTATGCCAACATGTGAAGGTATCCAAGCAATTAATACTGAACATCCTCTAGAATATAAGTATGTAGTAGCCAGAAAAATCTCCTCTGCTATATCAGGTCTACTACATTCTCGTAAGTTTCTAAGTGCTTTAATTGTTGAAAGAGAGTCAGTTAAAACTGTTTAATTTTTTGGGAGGGTTATTAGAGAATATTTCTAGTGCTTTTAGTATTGCCACCATCTCTGCAGTGAAAATGGATGTATTTTCCATGATGCTATATTCTTTTGCCATTTTCCATATTGGAATATATATTCCTATCCCCAATTTGCCATCCTCTCCCTTGGATCCATCTGTGTACACAGTAATGCTGGCCTTTGATATATGTTGCATATATTTTTTGGCTGTGTTTTTAATATTTCTATATTATTTGCTTTCTTAAGTATTACTGCAAGGTGGCAGTTTGCGTCTTGTTTCTTGATCTCTCAGGGCGGAATCACCAACTTGTATTCACAACTATTATTAGTTGATGTGATTAAAGTACTCAGGTGGACAATTTCCTCCATACACTTCCATCCTGTAGGGTATCTAGTGATATTCATTGGCTTGGCCTGAGTTGTTAGTTGGCATCTGGTAAAAGCTGTATGTGCTGGGTGAGACTTATCCAACATAACTCTGTTCGTGTAGTTTAGTCTTAACTCCTTTCTCCGTAATTCCAAGGGTATGATTCCTAAAGCCACCTCTATAGCTCCCATTGATGTTGATCTGATTGCACCTGCTATTGTACATAAAGCCTGATGCTGAATTCTGTCTAATTTAATCTTGTTACTGTGTGCAGCAGAGTCATATATTATACTTCCATAATCTATTTGTCCTCTAATAAAAGATTTATAGAAAGTGAGCATTGTCTTAGTGCTTGCACCCCATCCATTACCTTTCAAATATCTTAATAAGTTAGTCAATCCTCTGCAAGACTCCACTAGTTTATCTATGTGTTTATTCCAGTTCAGCTGTTGGTCCAATATCATTCCTAGATATCGAGTGGTTTGAACTGTTTTAATGTTTTGCCCTTGGATATTTATATCTATAATTTTATTTTTTACAACCCTACCTTTACTGAAGATCATTCCCAATGTTTTATTTGAGTTCAGCTGAAAACCCCATTTTGTCATCCATTTACATACTTTATTTATTTGCTTCTGTAGATCCTTATATAATTTTGGCAGATGTCTCCCAGTCCTCCATATAGCAACATCATCTGCAAACTGTGACAATTTATTTGTTATATCATTAAATTCCTCACCTAAATCATTTACCATTATTGTAAAAATTGAAGGAGACATTACTGATCCTTGGGGTATTCCATTTTGTTGTTCATACAGTTCTGATCTATCATTGTTTACCTGAACAGTGAAATATCTATCTTGCAGAAAATTCTCTAAATAATTATACATTTTACCGGTTACTCCTATCTTCTTTATTTTAAAGAGAGCACCCTCTCTCCAGCATTCATCATAAGCCCTAGCTATATCTAAAAATACTACCACAGTTCTTTCTTTCTTTTGAAATCCTGATTTTACTTCATGTTCCAATTTAATTATCTGATCCATAGTGCATCTGTTCTTCCTAAATCCTGACTGAGTTTGATTATATAAATTATTCTTTTCCAAATAAAACTTTAATCTTTTATTTACTATGGTTTCTAATATTTTACCTAGATGGGAAGTTAAAGAAATTGGCCTGTATGAACTGGCATCATGGGCATCTTTTTCTGGTTTTAGTATTGGAATAATTACTGCTGTTTTCCATGTTTTGGGAATTTTTCCTGTATTCCAAATTTTGTTAAAAAGGGATGTTATAATTTCTATGGTACTTTTTGGTATGTTTTTAAGATTTCATAGCTCAAGATGTCATGCCCTGCTGATGTATTTGTTTTATCCTTTATTGTATTTTCAACTTCTTCCATTGTAATATCTGCATTTAAATATGATAATTCTTCAGTATTATAAGGTACATCTTTACTGAGTTTTTTAAGAAGTGTTGCTCTTCTGTTGACTTCAGCCTGTCCTAGATTTTCCTTAGAACTAACTCTATGGTAGTACCTGGCCAGCACCTCTGCTTTCTGCCAGTCAGTCTCTGCCATTTCAGGTCTTTTTATATTAGGTATTATCATATTTTTAGTTCTGCCTTTAACTCTTACTATCCGGCAAGCCCCGTGAAGTGGCGCGGATTTAGTACCAATTTTACGGCTCGCCAGTTAAACTGGCGTGCGGGACCTCAAGACGCAGCAATAGAGACCGCAGTCAGCGACTCATAGCTTGACTGCCTGCGTCAGGACCAGCGAACCAGAGCTGGTCAAGACCGCACTCCACCTCCACGTGGTGGTCCTGGAAACAGTCTGCAGCTGTGCAGGCTGGCTGAGCGAGTGTGGATCGAAATGGGAAGGCAAACCCGGTCCTAAAAAATGCCGTGCAGAAGTCGGATGTGTCGACCGAAAGGTGCAGATATCACAGCTACGTTGTAAACAGACACAACGCAACCACCGTCCTTTTCAGGGCGAACGAAGAAGAAGAAGAACTGGCGTGCGATGGTAACGATAGCGAAACTAGTGCGTAAAAACGCGGTTTTAGCTCACGTATAGTAAGAGTTAATGGCTTTTAACTTATTCCACACATCTGTTGTAGAGTTAGTTGTAGGGTTCAGTGTTTGGCAGAAACTTCTCCAATGATTTTCTTTTGCCTTTAGTATTATTCTGTTTGATTCATTTCTTATGTTCTTATAAATATCTAAATTATCTTCAGATCTATGCTTTCTATATTCTTGTAAAGCTTGTTTTCTTTGTTTTTGAATTTCTGTACATCTAACTGTCCACCATGGTACTGTACTGGGTTTTTGTTCCAATGTTCATTCTTCTTTGCTTCCTTAATGCGGTGTGGAATTATGTGTTCTGGCATATATGCATTTGGGATATGTTTAACAGCTTTTAGTAATATTTCTTTTGTGAGATTATCTGCAAATACATCTATATTTTCATTTTCTATATTATTCTTTTTTATCTCTTCCATTTCTACCAGAAAAGCTACCCAATTAGCTTTATTATAGTAAAATTTTGGTTTTTTCTACCAGTTTGTTTGGTTTGTAATTATCTTTTAGTGTTATTTCAATGGGTAAATGATCTGAATTTGTATCCCCAATAACTTCCCATTTTGCATTAGCAAGATTTGGTGTTACAATGCTTATGCTGTGTCTTGCTGATTTGCACAAGGGTTAATTCTTATTACTGATCCATCATTCAGTATTATTAGTTCATTGTTTTCAATGAAGTCCAACAGTAGTTTTCCTGATTTGTCTATTACATTGCCTCCCCAAGCTGTATGATGAGCATTGAAATCTCCCACTATGATAGTTCTGTTGTTTATTCTTTTATTCACGTCTGAGATATCTCTTTCGTTTATGTTTCCACTTGAACAGTAAAGGTTAACTATTTTAATTTCTTCTAGCTCAGTAGACACTGTTATAGTTACTCCTTCAAAATTTTCTGTTCTAAATGATTCCCAGTCAGTTATTACGTATGTTTTATTAACTAGAAATGCCACACCTCCTCCTTTTTGGGTTTCGGTCCTATCATTTCGAAAGACTTTATATTCAGGGATGGTAAAACGTTGATTCGGATTAAGATTAGTCTCTTGAATGGCAAATATTACTTTAGATTGTTTATACATGCCTATTAATGCTGGTACATTTTTTTTGGCACTTCTGCAATTCCACTGTATTATTCTAATGTTCTGTATGTCCATTATTTAATTGTTACGTTTGTTATAAATAGTGTTGAACTCTTTTACTCTGAGAAGTGTAGGCTATAATATATTTATTTATTTTTTAACAACAAAGTCTCCTAGATTTTTGGTTTCTCTGTTAAAGTGAGTTTATAGTTCACTTTGAAGATTCAGCATAAAGGCTTTCACAATATTTGATAGGCCTACAGAATGAATAAGTTTTTGACAATCTGTCATTTTTTCATTCCACATTTCTTCTAGTTGTTTTTTATCTGTTTGCTTTTGCTCACTCATTAAGAGTTGTCTTTCTGACTCAATCCTTTTCAGTAAATCTTCATTCTCTTCTTTTAGTTCTGCTAATTTAGCCACATCTTTAGCTACTTCATGCTGTTCGATAAGGTCTTAAAAACAGAGCAGAGAGCCTATAATAATGGTTATGGATTAGGTTTAGGAATCCGAAAGAAAGTGTCAACATGTCCGCGCATCTCAAGTTTGTTAAAAATATGTGAACCGTTTCACAGCTTGCTTCCACATTGTTAAATCCGGTGATCGTATGTTTTAAAAAAATTGTCCCATGTTATAACACTTTCGCCAATTAATTTCTTCTCTACAACGCATGAATATGGGAAAATTTGTAATGCCAAGTATGCTGTGGAAGTTTGTCATCCAAAGTGTGCTACATTCGCCATCTTCCCGGAAGAGAGCATATGAGGAAATGTTTTGCACCATCTATTAATGTTAAAGTAAAGTTAGGCTATATGTCAATTGTCAAGGCACTCGCATTTCTTGGTACAGTACCATAAATAATGCTTTATATGTTCAGTACAAATAATGTAAGCTTTAAACCTGATAAATATGTACAACAGCTAAAACTATTTACCAACAACTGCACGACAATTAACATAGTACCTGAAGACATATCTCCAGCGTTTCTTAAAAATGAGGTCACGGCTGATAGGTAGACACCAGCGACACCTGCGACACACCTGGACAATTTTAAAAATCAAAACACCAAACGATAAATGTGCACGAGATAATCTTTCTTGTTAGCAGTGTGGTAGGTGTGCACAGGGTCGGCCTTAGTAATTGTAGGCCCGATTATGACCATTCTGGTGGGACCCCGTGGACCTAAGATTAAAGTTTTGCTATAGGCCTAACACGTTTCCGTCAAAATACAGCAAATAAATATAGATTTTGTTTTATTGTACATACAATGTAGTAGCGATTAAAGAGCCGAAACACTTCTCCAACGGGAGAGGGACTTCTGATGGCCAGATTACCTCATGTTGTAACGCTGTGTGTGTGTGTATGTATATATATATATATATATATATATATATATATATATATATATATATATATATATATATATATATATATATATATATATATATTCCTTCATATTCCTTCAGGAATATGCCTTCACACTAGGTCAGATGGCCGTCTGTTTAATCTTTCAAGGCTGAAGGCAAAAACAAAAATCAGAAGGGTCACTATAAGAGACTTGTTGTTCGCTGATGATGCTGCAGTCGTCACTCAAAGCCAACAGGAGCTTCAGAGCTTGATGAATCGCTTCACTAAAGCATGCAAGGACTTTGGCCTCACAATAAGTCTAAAGAAAACGAATGTGCTGAGTCAGGATGTGGGTGCTGCACCAGTTATCACTATCGATAACTATGAATTGGCAGTGGTGCACCACTTCACATACCTAGGGTCTACCTCAATGACAAACTCTCACTGGATACAGAAATCGACAGCCGCATTGGCAAAGCTGCAGCTACCTTTGCCCGCCTCACATCGCGTGTTTGGGGAAACTCTAAACTCACAATGAAGACCAAAGCTGCGGTATATAATGCCTGCGTCACCAGCACACTCCTATATGGCAGCGAGACCTGGACGACCTATGCTAAGCAAGAAAAAAGGCTCAATACCTTCCATTTGCGGTGTCTACGCCGCATCCTCGGCATCTCGTGGAAAGATAAAGTGACAAATGTTGAGGTGTTGTCACGTGCTGGCCTTCAAAGTATGTATACGCTTCTTAGACAACGCAGACTTCGCTGGCTTGGCCATGTTCGCCGCATGGAAGATGGTCGCATCCCAAAAGATATCTTCTACGGACAATTAGCAGATGGCAAGAGAACAGTTGGGCGACCACAGCTGAGGTTCAAAGATGTGTGCAAGAGAGATATGAGGGGACTGGACATGGATCCAGCAACATGGGAGGATGAAGCTGCCGATCGCACTAAGTGGCGATGCTATTTACGGCGCCACCTCAGATTGGGCGAAGAGAGGCTCACACAAGAAGCAGAGGTGAGGAGAAAACGTCGGAAGGAGCACCAGGAAAATAAGCAGCTGAGGGCTGTCACCTCAGGGGCGCATTCCCATAGTCAGTTATGACTGAAGGGGCTATTATTATTATTATTATATATATATATATATATATATATATATATATATATATATATATATATATATAGAGAGAGAGAGAGAGAGAGAGAGAGAGAGAGAAAGGGAGACAGACTATCCTATCGGCTGTCGTCCCCCTGGCTTGGTTCCATTCTAGTCCTCGGTCCTTCAAAGATTGTCTAATATTGTCCTCCCAGCGGACTCTCGGTCGTCCTGGGGGTCTGGATCCCTAGCTTTTAGTTTCCCATGCTTGTCGTGGTAGCCGATCTTCTCCTGCAGACATGGCCAAACCATCTTAGTTGGGACTGTTCTACTTGGGTCTGCAGGGGGTGGCATTTAAGGCCTTGACGAATCGTCTGGTTGCGGACCATGTCTCTTCTTACATTAACCACCTTCCTCAGATACCTCATTGAGGTTTGGATCTGGCTTTTGTGGGTTGTAGTCATTGCTCATGACTCGCATCCATACGTCAAGACTGGGACATAGGTGGAGCGGTATACAGCCATCTTAGTTTTCTTACCAACTTCTCTCTTGCTGAGGAATCCTCGATATATGGCCTGAAAAAGTCTCCCAGCTGCTGCTTTTCGAGTTGCCAACTCTTCTTTGATGCCTCCGTTCCGGTCAATAACAGCTAAAGTGGTCGACCTGCTCCAGGACCTGTTCTCCCAGTTTAATCTGATGTCTTCTTTCTTCTCGTGATATCACCATGGATTTTGTTTTAGATCTGCTAATGACCATCCCTCTCGTCTCCAGCTCTTCCTTACGCCAAGGATTCCTTATTGTTTATATATATATATATATATATATATATATATATATATTATATATATATATATATATATATATATATATATATATATATATATATATATGTATATATATATATATATATATATATATATATATATATACATATATATATACATATATATATATATATATATATATATATATATATATATATATATATATATATCTATATATATATATATATATATATATATATGTGTCTATATATATATATATATATATATATATATATATATATATATATATATATACATACATACATAATATATATACATATATATTATATATATATTTATATATATATATATATATATATATATATATATATATATATATATATATATATATATATATATATATATATATATATATATATATATATATATATGTGTGTGTGTGTGTGTGTGTGTGACGGTGCGAAGACGATGTGTGAAGAAGAATAAGGATTTGTGTGTAATGTCGTCACTCTCTCTGGCCTACTTTCACACACGTTCTGCAGTCACAGAAAAACTCTTGATGACAGGGGTCCCACTTTTATTAATGAAAACCTATCAGGTAGCACATGAATCATACTGAAACAATGTTGTCCACAAGTTTACTTTGAAGGCAATTCCTAAGCAACACCGTATAACCAAGCTATTTAGGTAACACCATCTAATAACCCAGCACAGACTGCTGGACTCTCTGAAATAAAATGAAACAAAATAAACTAGCATCGTACTAAAGGACAAACATCATCTACTTAATAATACATACATATGTGTGAAATTATGCAAGTACATGCACTTAAATGACCATGTGTGTGTGTGTGTGTGTGTGTGTTCATGCAAGTCTGAATGTATGTGTAATCAACAATAAACATATCTCAATCAACAACAATGCCTTCATACCAGTGGCGGCTTTCTTTAATGAGCTGTTGAGCTGCAGCACTCCCTAAGAAAAGGACTGCATACTGCTGTCTCTACTACATTATAATATATAATACGGACAGACCAAAAAATTGAGGTTACACCGGAAGGATTAAATACAAACAAACAAAATTATCTAACACCGTATTGGGGAAAAGTGCTGCAAAAAGTGCAGCTCAAGTGACCTTGACCTCTTATAAGCGAGTGCTTGTCATACACACAGCTAGAGGCAAACTACGATTGGTTTGAATTTTTTAACCAGAGCTGCAGCCATCCACAGCTCAAGTGCAATGAGCAAATTAAAGGGAAGTTACAATGAAAATTTTAAACACGAGAAATAGTAGCAGACATGTCCGTGTAACCGGTTTGAGACTCGGGAAGCTGCTACGACTGACAATGATTACTCCTAGTTGCAGTAAACTTTTAAAATAACTTTTCAGAACTTCTTGACAGATTTTAGATGAGATAAGACACTAATCATTTGTGTCTGGGTTGATATTTCACATGGTGGTCACAATTTGTGAGTATTATGTATAGTATTTTAAATGAATGAACAGTGCAGTACCCCCAATGACAACCCCCTGGAACCGCCACTGCTTCATACGCATATTAGATACTAACTCCATCATCACGCGAGATAAAACTTAAATGAAGCACTTCTATCTATGATGAAACATTCCACACAGCGCACTGGTCTAAATGACATCAATTTATCAGTATCTTAGAGGTCTAGCTGCTCTAAAGAAAAAGGAGATATATACTCTATTCTTACAGCTGTGTACTAAATGTAATAGGCATAGGCTACTCACGGAGCTAGAGGGTACGCTAATCTTTCTCTCACAATAATCACTGATGTAACATTAACCACACTTACGGCTCACAAGAATGCAATATAACCATTATTTAACACTACACAACTAATAATAATAATGGTAATAAATACACACTTGTATACAGCGCAATGCGACACTAGAATTCCTCTTATAAATTCACTTAGTACTTTACACAATTAACATACAGTCTCACTGTTGAAAATAGCGATGAGATATACGTGAAATTACACTTAAATACACATAAATCGCCAGTCAGCTTCTGTCAAGCTAAAGATAGACAAACGCTACAAAGCATTAACTTTTAAACCTGAAAGTCTAATATTACTAAATCTAAAGTATTATAAAAATGTACTTATATGCAAGCATACCTCTATGTCGTTAGTTCTCTTAGCACAGACGCAACTATGCAAAAGCCCAAACCTCAGTTGGTTATCGTACGAGGGCGCATTTTGCACAAGAACGATCTTGCTACTTCTCAGCTCTCTCACTGAAGCCTCTCACTGTTTCAGTTTAAATCTGCATCTCCAACCATGCACCAGATGATAGCTACGTCAAAATGTCAGGGAAAACTCCACCCATCTCTCTAGGGAGCAAATCAGGAGTCCTATGCTCAGTTTGGATGACATGAGATCACATTTTAGTAAAGATTATCTTTCTAGACGTCCACAATAGGTCCGCCCACTAATGGGCTGTTACATCCCACGATATTCGTTGCCCTACTCACACTTCTTATGGTTTCGTGCTCAAAAGGTGTTTTCTTCTGGTGTCAGACAGCGCCAGGATGTCTGACAACCGATGGCTGTCTCCCACGTCTCACACGTATGTCTTCTTCACGGATGGCGAAGGTGTGTTTCGTTTAAATCGCCCATTACCGGGTGAGAATGCAAACATGAGCACAAATTCACACCGTAGACTAGATCGACAACTAATTACTCAGTCTAAAATTACACCTTTCTGGCCACACGATCACATGTTCCGCCCCTAAATTTGTTGTGGTCCCCACAAACGTACTCTGCTCCATTGTCAGTTCCCCGTTTATGTCTGATTGCTTGTCGTGGTCTGGGAGAATTGTCCGCTCGTACAGCGTCGCTACTCGGTTGAGAGTTCAGCGAGTTAGTGCCTGCAGTTGTCGGTGGAATGCTTCCAGCTTGTTTCACATTTGTGTTCCATCGATGTCGGCGTCCATTCCCCCCAATCTGATTTAGATTGGTGTTCTCTCCGGAGCGACGGCGTGTATTCCCTCCTATCTGTTTAAGATGAGTTTCCTCTTCTGAACGTTGACCGCTTTTCTTGGCGCTTAGGGTAACAGTTGTCACGGCCATCTCTTGGCCTGCACCCTGAAGGCAACCTAGATGTGTCGGTACGTTTAGTGGGGGCGCTTTTTGAGGGACAAACCGATATCAAATGCAAGGGGGACTTACACTGAAAACATTGCTTGGGAAGCGGGCCTCGAGGGCACTTAGCTGCCATGTGGTCTGAAAAGTCTCCACAATTATAGCATCTTATTTTTCTAGGCGTCCTCTGTGCCATGGGTCGCCTCCTGCTACCCTTGCATTCCTGGCCGCCAATGCCGCATACAAAGACCGCTTCAATGCCCTGAACAGATGGTTTGCTGTCAAATTCTACTCTCTCATTTCTCTCCAGACTACGGAATCCCCTTCTGAAAATTTTTGTCTGATGTACAAAAACATCAACACCTCCATCATCCGGTGTAATGAATCCCCATCCTTTGTCAACATTATACCATTTACAAAATCCTTGTCGCCTTGTTGGTGCATCTGTGTTTTTACTTACCTCTAAGTCACTGCGTGCACTATCAACTGCCTGACTCTCACCTACAGGAAGGTCTAGTTTTGGTTCCAATTGACCCACACCTTTTTTCTGCTCTAGGTTTTCACGCGGTTGGCACTGTTTCCTTGTTCTTCTCGTCTCCTTTTGTGCTGGCGAACTGGTCTGTGATAGCAAAACATGGCAATTTTAATTTATAGTTTGGAGTGGTTCTTTTCCTAGACGACCCATTGGCTGTCGAATCTGTATTTATGGTTGCCTGTTGTTGAAGGCGACGCTTTTCAAGTTCAAAAGATTTCTGTCGTTCATCAAGTTCTTTGTCTCTTTCAATCTCTGTTAATTTGATTTTCTCTTCATGTGCTAATCTTTGTAGTTCATGCTCCATCGCTGCCAATCTCATTTTCTCTTCTCTGTCGAGAGTCTTTTCTCTCTTGCGTATTTTGCATCCATATATAATGTAATATATTTATCAAGACATTCCCCTTCTTTACTAAGTTTCCTCCTACCTTGCTCCAGAAATTAGTCGAAATCCGACATGATTAGTTTATGACGTTTAATGCAGTCTGTCAAATAGCCTAATCTGGCTCGTAAACCAAAATCTGTATTAACTCACTACAAACCGTGTAGCCTATATATATATATATATATATATATATATATATATATATATATATATATATATATATATATATATATATATATATATATATATATATATATATATATATATATATATGCGTGTGACAGGGCGAAGACGATGTGTGAAGAAGAATAAGGATTTGTGTGTAATGTTGTCGTCACTCTCTCTGGCCTACTTTCACACACGTTCCGCAGTCACAGAAAAACTCTCTTGATGACAGGAGTCCCACTTTTATTAATAAAACCCTATCAGGTAGCACATGAATCATGCAGAAAACAATGTTGTCTACAAGTTTACTTTTTGAAGGTAATTCCTATACAACACCATTTACTTGGTTGTTCGTCCATCACGGGTGATGAAGACCACTCTGTTCATCCAATTATTTAAGAATATGTTAGGTTAGTCTATGGGTACGAAGGTGACTGAAGAGCCCGATGCGGGCCTGGAAAGATCTTGGACAGTGTGGGCAGGGAATGTTTGCTTCATGTGAAGGTTTTATTTCACGGTCCTTTCTAGCTTGTCTCCGCTGTTCCGATGCTGCTCTTCTGGATGATTCGCATGCTGCTGCACCTTTACGAAGAGATGTGCGCCAAGCAGTTCGGTCTTGCGCAGCAGCTTCCCATGTGTCTGGGTTTATGTCAAAGGTTTTCAATGACGTCTTTAACGTGTCTTTGAAGCGCTTCTTTTGGCCACCATGGGAGCGTTTACCCTTCTGCATCTCACCGTAAAAGAGTATCTTTGGCAGTCGATGGTCTGGCATGCGAACTACATGACCTGCCCAGCGAATTTGTGACTGCATCAGAATAGTATCAATACTAGGGATACCAGCTCTGTTAAGAACGGCGGTATCCGGGATCTTGTCTTGCCATTTGATGTTCATTATCTTCCTGAGACAGACTGTATGGAAGTGGTTTAGCTTCTTTACGTGGCGCCTGTATACAGTCCATGTTTCACATGCATATAGCAGCACTGGAAGCACCGCAGCTCTGTACACTTTCAGCTTTGTCTGTAGACTAATGCCACTTCGATGCCAAACGTTGGTGTATAGTCTGCCAAATGTGCTGCTGGCTTTGGAGATCCTGGTGTTCACCTCATCATCAATGACAATGTTCTGGGATAGTGTGCTACCAAGGTATGTGAATCTGTTCACAACATTCAGTTTCTCACCATTAACCTTGATGACTGGCTCAGTATAAACTGTGCCAGGAGCTGGTTGGTACATGATTTCTGTTTTCTTCGTGTTGATGGTAAGCCCAAAGTTGGCGCAGGCTTCGGAGAATCTATCCACACTATGCTGCAGATCAGCCTCTGAGCCAGCATTGAGGGCACAATCATCAGCAAACAGAAGATCTCTGATGGTGTGTGATTTGACCTTGGTTTTTGCTTGAAGCCTCCTAAGGTTAAACAATTTTCCATCAATACGATAACTAATGTCGATTCCTGTGTCCCCGTCTCTAAAAGCATCAGTCAGCATAGCAGAAAACATGATACTGAACAGAGTCGGTGCAAGTACGTACCCTTGTTTAACTCCATTTGAGACGGGGAAAGGCTCTGATAGCTCACCGTTTTCCTGAACTCTAGCCTGCATTCCATCATGCAGTTGCTGCACTATTGTGATAAATTTCTTTGGGCAGCCGTATTTTGCCATGATCTTCCATAGACCCTCTCTATTGACCGTGTCGAACGCCTTTGTCAAGTCGATGAAAGCTGTGTACAGGTCACAGTGCTGTTCTTGGCATTTTTCTTGTAGCTGTCTTGCAGCGAACACCATATCTGTGGTTCCACGTTCTTTCCGGAATCCACACTGACTTTCAGGTAAAAGACCTTTGTCAAGATGAGCCGTAAGGCGATTCAAAAGGATTCTGGCGAATATCTTCCCAGCGATTGATAAAAGAGAGATGCCTCGATGATTGTTGCAGTCTTGGCGATTACCTTTACGTTTATATAGATGTATAATTGAGGCATCTTTGAGATCGTGTGGGATGGTTTCACTCTGCCACATTTGCTGGAAGATCATATGAAGTTTCTCTATCAGAACTGCACCGCCATCTTTATAAACCTCAACAGGAATTGAATCGGAGCCAGGGGCCTTTCCACTAGACAGTTGACGAATCGCTTTTTTAGTTTCCTCCAGAGTTGGTACATCATCTAATGCTTCATTTATAGGAATTTGGGGCAGGCGGATGATGGCTTCGTCGTTAATAGATGATGGCTGGTTCAAGATATTATTAAAATGTTCAGCTGAGCGTTGGAGCATTTTTTCCTTATCTGTAATTAGTGTTTTTCCATCTGCATTAAGGAGGGGAAATTATCCTGATGATGTTGGACCATAGACCGCTTTGAGTGCAAGGTAAAAGTTTTTCAAGTCATGGCTGTCAGCAAAGCCTTGGAGCTCATCTGCTTTATTACTCAGCCATGAATCCCGCATCTGGCGTAGTTTATGTTGGACGATTCTACGCATGTTGTTGAAAGCGTCTTTCTTGGATGTAGATTTTGGATCATTTAAATATGCTTTATGGAGATGGTGTTTCTCAGCCAACATCTGCTTTATATCATCTGAGTTCTCATCAAACCAGTCATTTTGTTTCTTGATGGAAGGACCCAGGACCTCTGTAGCAGTGTTGTAGATCTGCTCACTTAGGGCTGCCCAATTTGTTTCCACACTTTGGCCGTCTAGCGAGATAGATTTGAGACGGTCTTCTAAGGTGTCAGTAAATGACTGTTTGATTTTTGTCTTCTTTAGTTTGGTGACATCCAGCCTCTTTTGAGTTTTCTTCCCCTGAGGGCGCCTGGCTGGTTGGATACGAATTTTAAGTTTAGATACAATGAGGCGATGATCAGTCCAGCATTCGGCACCACACATGGACTTGGTCACCCGGACATCTTGCCTGTCCTTCTTCCTAACAATTACATAGTCAATTAGGTGCCAATGCTTTGAGCGAGGGTGCATCCAGGAGGTCCTGTTGCGGGTAGGAAGTCGAAAAAATGGTGTTGGTGACAAGGAGGTCATGTTCTGCGCAAGTCTGGAGGAGACGAAGTCCATTACTGTTACAGCGACCCACGCCGTACCTACCACTAGTGCCATTCCAGGAGATGTTATCTGAGCCTACTCTTGCATTAAAGTCACCAAGAATGATGAGCTTATCTGCTTTAGGAACTGATGCAATGACTGCATGTAGTTCTTCGTAAAACTTATCCTTGACATCATCCTGGTTTGTCATAGTTGGTGCATACGCGCTAATGATGGTGGCATGTTTTCTTCCATAGAACAGAGGGATCTTGACCGTCATGAGTCGGTCATTTATTCCCTTTGGGGGCCCCGCTAACTTGCTGACAATTGCTGTTTTGATTGCAAATCCAACCCCTGCTTCTCGTCTTTCTTCAGTTCCTCTTCCGCTCCAAAAGAATGTATAACCTGCACCCTTTTCGCAAAGTTGGCCCTCGCCTGCAAGTCGAGTTTCACTCAGTGCTGCTATGTCAATGTTGTACCTGGCCAGTTCTCTCCCAATCAGGGCAGTTCGTCTCTCAGGTCTGTTTGCGTTAAAGTCTTTGTCAAGTAAAGTGCGCACATTCCATGCGCCTAGAATGAGGGGGAAAAATCTGTCCTTTCTTTTTCTTATATGTCGACCGCCGAAGTAGGGTACCCACCAACCGCGGTAAGCTGGTTAGGTAATGGTGAAGCAGGCAATGTTTAGGGCACCTTTTCTAGCCCCTTCCTCATGCCATGGAGGTGAGCAGTGCTTTCCTAAAGAGGGCTGCTCAGACACTCAGGGGGCTGCCGAATCCCACTGCTGCTCCGATCAGTGGAAGACGACCATATGGCCTGAGCCGCCTGTGTGTAGGTCTGCGACTACGACTGCCAGCGTACCCACGCCTGCCGCTTCGCCGCTCGCCCATCGCCACAGGACTTGTTGTGAGTGGATGGATGAATGGATGAATGGATGAAAGAGTGACTTGCGCGGTGATTTGGATTAAAGTGAGGAAGAGTTGCGCAATTCGTCGACCTCACTCTCTCGCCTGGATCCATCTCAATCCAGTGGCAAGACAAGTCAAGACGACTGGAGATGAAGTCAGGTGCAGTGGATGACCAGGGCTTTCTACGTGCCTCGCCGTGCTCCTTACGCTCCACAGCGCGTTGCTGGTAATCGCCGTCATGCCCGTTGAACCAACAGGTGGTTTCTTCCGCGCAGTCTATCGAATCCAGTCTTCGCATGCATGGGTAGGCAGACCCTAACTCACCGAAGGTTTATAACCATTCAGCTACCCTCACCTAGTTTAGCCGGCCTGTCAAAGCCGTTGTCCGGGGGTGGCCGCTGTCGCATGCTGACAGCTACGAGGAGCCACAGGTGAGAGCTGGATGCCAGGTTTGGACCAAAGGTGGCTGAGCTGCCCTGAAAAGGGCATGACAGCTCCTTCACCAGAGGTACTACCAATACCTGACTTCCCAACACCCCCTATACACCATTTACTTACTTACTTACTTAGTCGTTCCTCTTCTACCGTGAGGTGTAGAGGTTTGGAAGAGAGAGCGCCAGACTATCCTATCGGCTGTCTTCTTCCTGGCCTGGTTCCATTCTAGTCCTCGGTCCTTCAAAGATTGTCTAATGTTGTCCTCCCAGCGGACTCTGGTTCGTCCTGGAGGTCTGGATCCCTGGCTCTTTGTTTCCCATGCTTGTCGTGGTAGCCGATCTTCTCCCATTCTACAGACATGGCCAAACCATCCTAGTTGGGACTGTTCTATTTGGGTCTGCAGCGGGTGGGATTTTAGGCCTTGACGTATCGTCTGGTTGCGGACCATGTCTCTTCTTGTTACTTCAACCACCTTCCTCAGATACCTCATTTCTGAGGTTTGAATCTGGCTTTTGTGGGTTGTAGTCATTGCCCATGACTCGCATCCATATGTCAAGACTGGGACATAGGTGGAGCGGTATACAGCCATCTTCGTTTTCTTACCAACCTTTTCTTGCTGAGGAATCCTCGATTTATGGCCTGATAAAGTCTCCCAGCCGCTGCTTTTCGAGTGGCCAACTCTTCTTTGATGCCCCCCTTTCGGTCTATAATAGCTCCGAGATATTTAAAGTGGTCGACCTGCTCCAGGACCTGTTCTCCCAACTTAATCTGATGTTTTCTTTCTTCTCGTGATATCACCATGGATTTTGTTTTAGAGCTGCTTATGACCATCCCTCTCTTCTCCAGCTCTGCCTTCCAGACTTGCAGGTTGGATTGGAGATGTGTCTCTGATTTAGCAATCAGGACAACATCATCAGCAAATGCTAGCTCTGAAATACAGACCTGTCTCATCTTCCAGTACCCCACTGAATACTTTCTTGTTCTCTCCTTACATGCCTTGATGACATCGTCCATGAGGAGTATGAAAAGATAAGGTGACAGGATATCGCCTTGTCTTACACCAGTGGTGGTCCTGAACTCTTCTGACTTATAGTTTGCTGTCCTCACATAATTTCTGCAAGACTTGTAGAAGCTCTGTATAGCATGAATCAGAGGTGCTGGAATGTTCTTCCTTGCCAAACAGTCCCAAAGTTTGCTCCAGGGGACCCTGTCAAACGCCTTTTCCAGATCTATGAAACAAAGATGGATCTCACTCTTGTACTCAAGGGCCTTTTCACTCAGCTGCCTGAGTGTGAAGATTAGGTCTTGAGTACTTCGGTTTGCTCTGAATCCGCACTGGGCTTCATCCAATTGTGGCTCAGCTAGGCATCGGAGTCTCTGCTCTAGGATTCTAGAGTAGATTTTACCAGGGACACTGAGAAGGGATATGCCTCTGTGGTTTCCACATTGTCGATTGTCACCCTTTTTGAAAATCGGTGTTATGATGGCAATCTCCCAATCCTTTGGTATGGCCTTGTTGCACCATGCTGCCTGTATGACCCTTAGGAGTAATAGGTCGCCTGATGCTCCCATGTACTTAACCATTTCTGGTGTTATACCATCATGCCCTGCTGCTTTGCCCATCTTGATTTTCTCCAGTGCTGCCTTCAGTTCTTCCATCTTTATGTCATCTTCATCACCATTTGTATCCTCTTCTGTGCTAGTGGTTATCATTTCTGATGCTCTACCTTGCTCACCATCAAGGAGTTCTGAGAAATATTCTTTCCATCTTTCCATTACTTCCTTCGGGGCAGTAAGCAATTTGCCTTGCTTGTCCTTTATAAATTTAAGAGCGCATTGTTGTTCCTTCCTCATGTTCTTTAGGGTCTTATAGAACAATTTCTGGTTTTCTTGCGCATCCTTTTCTAGCTTTTCTCCAAATTCTTCCCAAGACTTCTGTTTTGCTGCTAGCACCTTGTTCTTTGCTTCTGTTCTGAGTATCACATATTCTCTATATTTCTCTATTTGTCCTGCTGTGTTTTTAGCTCCTAAATATTGTTTCCATGCCATTTCTTCTCTCTTATTTTCTCTTTGACTTCCTCTGTCCACCAAGGTGTCCTCTTTCTCTTGTTCCCAAGTCGGACTTCACCACATGCTTCTGCAGCAGCTGTCTTTATGATGTCCTTGAATTTAAGCCACAGGGTTTCCAAGTCATCAGGTTGTTCTTCTGTGTTTCTCACCGCTGCAGCAATAAGCCCCTGATATCTGGTCTTAATTTCTGGCTCTTTCAGCTTGTAGGTCTTAATGCTCATTTCTTCCGTTCGTTTACTTGGTTTCTTGCGTGGTGCTGGGCCGTTCCTAGGCTGAGCAACTCTTTCAGTTGTTCTTTTGATTGTAAGCAGGTAGTGATCACTTCCAATCTCTGGCCCCCTCCAGACTCTAGCATCCCGGACATATTTGAATGAGCTCCTCCTAACAATGGCATAGTCGATCACTGACTTCTCATTCTTTGTTAGTTCACACCTAGTGTATGCATGTATGCGCTTATGGGGGAACTTTGTGTTGGTAATTATCAGATTCTGCTCACTGCAGAATCTGAGGAGTCGCTTTCCATTGTCATTGAGAGTATCTTCTCCATATCTTCCGATAACTCAACCCCATCTAGCATGGTCATTTCCAACTCTGGCATTGAAATCTCCGAGCATGATAATTTCATCTAGGCAGTCATCCACTGTCCTTTGAAGCAGCTCGAAGAATTCTTCCTTGACCTCTGCTCTCTCATCCTCATTTGGCCCATACACTATGACCAGGTTGACTATGGTTTCTCCTTCTTTTAGTTTTACAACCATAATGCGCTCCGAGACAAAGTTCCATCCCTTGATACTATCTTTTTGATTTTGGGCCACAATGCAACCCACGCCCCCTTTAGCTCTTTCAGATGTGGGTACACCACTGTATAGCAGAGTGTTGCCATCGAGATCCATGACTCCTTGTCCCTTTTTCTTTGTTTCGGTAATAGCCAGGATTTCTAGTTTTGCTTTCCTCATCTCTTCCATCAGCTCCTCTTCTTTCCCATTTATACTTCTTGTGTTCCATGTTCCATAAGTCGTAGTCCGTAGTCCGTTCCAGTTCGTCGCCTTTAGAATCAGTCCGGTTTTCTCTCTTATATTGCTTGTAATCATAGTTTAAGACAAACAGGTGATTGGCCTGTTGTGCCTTTGCATGGTGGAGGGGCTGCCTCCTTACGGCCTCCATGCAGGCCGCCCTCCTCCTTTTTCATCCGGGCTTGGGACTGGCATAGGCGGAGTTCAACACCATTTAACCAAGCTATTTAGGTAACACCATATAATAACCCAGCACAGACTGCTGGACTCTCTCTATGTCGTTAGTTCTCTTAGCACAGACGCAACTATGCAAAAGCCCAAACCTCAGTTGGTTATCTTACGAGGGCGCATTTTGCACAAGAACGATCTTGCTACTTCTCAGCTCTCTCCTTGAAGCCTCTCACTGTTTCAGATTAAATCTGCATCTCCAACCATGCACCACATGATAAAGTTAGTTGCTTATCCTTTACAGGACGTGGCAATCAACCCCAGCTTTTATTGGCTGTTTGTGATTTTTCTAGGCAATTTTTTCCATTCAGTAGTTTGCTATTGCTTTCTGAACAGTACGGCGCTTATACCATTGTTAAAAATCCACACAAAGCGATCTGCTACCAAACCGCCTGCAGCAGGTTTCGAACCTGGTATATCTGGATTATAAACTGCGTTCATATCCATTAGGCCACAGACGCCGACCACCACATGATAGCTACGTCAAAATGTCAGGGAAAACTCCACCCATCTCTCTAGGGAGCAAATCAGGAGTCCTATGCTCAGTTTGGATGACATGAGATCACATTTTAGTAAAGATTATCTTCCTAGACGTCCACAATAGGTCCGCCCGCTAATGATTACATTCCCACGATATCACTTGCCTGGAGTCACACCTCACGGTTTTAGTGCTCAACAAGATGTGTTATCAGACCGCACCAGGATGTCTAACAACCGATGTCTGTCTCCTGTTACATCTGCGTCTCACACGTTTGTCTACTTCACGGATGGCAAAGGTGTGTTTCGTTTAAATCGCCCATTCCCGTGTGAGAATGCCAACATGAGCACAAATATACACCGTAGACAAGATCGACAACAATTACTCAGTCAAAAATTACACCTTTCTGGCCACACGGTCACATGTTCCGCCCCTAAATTTTGGGTGGTCCCCACAAATCTACTCTGCTCCATTATCAGTTCTAAGTTTGTCTTTTTCCGTGTCGATGTCTGGGAGAATTGTCCGCTCGTACAGCGTCGCAACTTGGTTGAGAGTTCAGCGAGTTAGTGCCTGCAGTTGTTGGCCTTGGCGGGGGATTGCTTCCAACGTGTTGTACACTTGTTTTCCGTCGATGTTGTCGTGCATTCCCCCCAATCTGATTTAGATTGGTGTCCTCTCCGGAGCGCCGGTGTGTATTCTCTCCTATCTGTTTCAGATGAGTTTTCCCTTCTGAACGTTGACCGCTTTTCTTGGCGCCCTTAGGGTAACAGTTGTCACGGCCATCTCTTGGCCTGCACCCTGAAGACAACCTAGATATGTCGGTACGCTCAGAGAGGATGCTCTTTGAGGGACAAACCGATATCAAATGCTCTAGGGACTTACACTGAAAACTTCGCTTCGGAAGCGGGCCATGAGGGCACTTGGCTGCCATGTGGTCTGAAAAGTCTCCACAATTATAGCATCTTATTTTTCTTGGCTTCCTCTGTGCCATGGGTCGCCTCCTGCTACCCTTACATTCCTGGCCGCCAATGCCGCATACAAAGACCGCTTCAATGCCCTGAACAGACGGTTTGCTGTCAAATTCTACTCTCTCATTTCTCTCCAGACTACGGAATCCCCTTCTGAAAATTTTTGTCTGATGTACAAAAACTTAAACACCCCCATCATCCGGGGTAATGAATCCCAATCCTTTGTCGACATTATACCATTTACAAAATCCTTGTCGCATTGTTGGTGCATCTGTGTTTTTACTAACCTCTAAATCACTGCATGCACTATCAACTGCCTGACTCTGACCTACAGGAAGGTCTAGTTTTGGTTCCAATTGATCCACACCTTGGTTCTGCTCTAGGTTTTCACGCGGTTGGCACTGTTTCCTTGTTCTTCTCGTCTCCTTTTGTGCTGGCGAACTGGTCTGTGATAGCTGTGCTATCTGGGACTTTAGGCGAGCTACTTCAGCTTCGAGTTCGTCCTTCTCAGTGTGGGCTTCTACACTGGCTACCTGCACTGGTGCATCATGCTTTTTGCCTTCCCAGAAAAGGGCATAGTCCCTAACTTCCCTAAATGAAACACCAGGATTCTTTAGCACATGTTCCTTCACAAATGTCCTGCTCAGATCATTACTAAGCTGGGCAACAAAATGATCTCTGAGCATGGATTGGTCTGCGGGAGCCAAGCCTTTCTTCACGCGCGTTGCATTCAATCTCAGAAATAATTCATGCAACATGTGAGAGAATTCCATTACTGATAAGCTAGGCTCCTGTCTCATGGCATAGAAACCCCTAGTCATCTCATTGACTAGTTGTCGTTCACTGTAGGCTTCTTCCACGATTTCGAGTAACTTCTCAGGGCTGGCCTTGGCTCCGCCACGTATCGTAATTCCCTAGAGACTACTGGTGTAACATTATTCCACACAATGTCTAACCTATCTTCTACAGTTAAGGGCCCTACCTTCCATGCAGCTTTTACCTCCTTCACAAACTCTTGCCAAGTGGGGCCTGCCTTTTCACCAAATCTTCTTACCTCCGGCACCATCACGTATATCACACTCACATGCTCATCGCTCTGGTTCTTTCCTGGTGTAAGGATTTCTTCACGGGAGCCACCTCCAGCTGTCGAAGTGCTCCCAGGCTCTGACCGGCATGTTGCGTCTGCGCATTGAGTTGACATTTCTGCTCTACCCTAACCTAGTACAATACAATGCAAAAACAGATGGAAAGAAAACACTTATTATAATATTACAATAAATAATAGAAAGTGTCTCTTATTTTTTTTTTGCTGGCTCTTGTCTTCTCTTCTCTGTTGTGGCTTGTAGCAGTTTCAGGTACTGCCTGGTGATACGATTGAGTCTCTGGCTGAATGTCAATCGTGGTAGGTCGGCCACTGGTTTGGCATAATAACACTGGCGTAGCAATGGTCTTCCTGTTTGTTGTGATGGAGTATCATTAGCAGGGATACTATTGTAGGAAAATTGATATAACTGCAAACGGCTGGTCCCTGGCTTGATAAGATATTCAATGGATGTACGGTGGTATGATTCTTCTCTGGGCCTGCGTTGGTGCAACTCTTCACCTGGCCTACGTTGGTGCGACTCTTCAATGGGCCTATGGTGCTTCGAATCTTCATGTAACGTGGTGCGTTTCTTTGCTGGGCCTATGGTGGTGCGAATTTTCACTGGGGAGATGTACTGGGCAGATGTGCTGCTCCGTCTGTGCTGGGTGTTGTAATACTCTTGCAAGGTTTAGTTGTGGTATCATTGGTTGTAGTGCTCTCTTGCAGCATTGAACATCCCGCGCATGACTCTATACTACACTGTCTGTCAGTATCCTGCCGACGACGCCATTTGTGACAGGGCGAAGACGATGTGTGAAGAAGAATAAGGATTTGTGTGTAATGTTGTCGTCACTCTCTCTGGCTTACTTTAACACACGTTCCGCAGTCACAGAAAAACTCTCTTGATGACAGGGGTCCCACTTTTATTAATGAAACCCAATCAGGTAGCACATGAATCATGCAGAAAACAATGTTGTCCACAAGTTTACTTTTTGAAGGTAATTCATAATACAACACCATTTAACCAAGCTATTTAGGTAACACCATATAATAACCCAGCACAGACTGCTGGACTCTCTCTATGTCGTTAGTTCTCTTAGCACAGACGCAACTATGCAAAAGCCCAAACCTCAGTTGGTTATCTTACGAGGGCGCATTTTGCACAAGAACGATCTTGCTACTTCTCAGCTCTCTCCTTGAAGCCTCTCACTGTTTCAGTTTAAATCTGCATCTCCAACCATGCACCACATGATAGCTACGTCAAAATGTCAGGGAAAACTCCACCCATCTCTCTACGGAGCAAATCAGGAGTCCTATGCTCAGTTTGGATGACATGAGACCACATTTTA
This sequence comes from Oreohelix idahoensis, assembly GCA_024509875.1. Lineage (NCBI taxonomy): Eukaryota > Metazoa > Mollusca > Gastropoda > Stylommatophora > Oreohelicidae > Oreohelix > Oreohelix idahoensis. The sequence continues at coordinate 8,410 of JAMPIV010013014.1, read as the reverse complement.
GTAAAGATTATCTTCCTAGACGTCCACAATAGGTCCGCCCGCTAATGATTACATTCCCACGATATCACTTGCCTGGAGTCACACCTCACGGTTTTAGTGCTCAACAAGATGTGTTATCAGACCGCACCAGGATGTCTAACAACCGATGTCTGTCTCCTGTTACATCTGCGTCTCACACGTTTGTCTACTTCACGGATGGCAAAGGTGTGTTTCGTTTAAATCGCCCATTCCCGTGTGAGAATGCCAACATGAGCACAAATATACACCGTAGACAAGATCGACAACTATTACTCAGTAAAAAAATTACACCTTTCTGGCCACACGGTCACACATATATATATATATATATATATATATATGTGTGTGTGTGTGTGTGTGTGTGTGTCTGTATTTATAATTATATTGAAGGGTCACTTAAATAATAGGCCTTTGTTTTTTTCCTTCTCTGAATTACAACGTGTTATGTTACATCAGTATTATTTTAGTTTACTCGATTTTTCCGCCTCCCCCCACTTCCCTTATTTTTGCCACCCTAGACGACCGGCTAGCTCACCAGGAGATCTCTCTGGTCGCCAGAGACCAGCCCTCGCCCCTTTTCCTATGAGTGAAAGCTGTTTCGCCACGAGTTTGGCTTTTGCTATTAGAGGCGTTTTGGAACATTCAAACGTAACTGATAACTCGTCCTCAGCTCTACTCCTGACTTTGACAGCATCTGGGATCAGATAATCCTTCAAGTTGTGTGTTCCATAAATCATCTCTTTTTTCCTTCCTTATGGGGCATGGGGCCATCATTACATCTGGTCCTCTTGCAGGAAACCGGCACCGATGCACTCAAGTGCTCTTGCCGCACTGGTTTCTGTAGCAACCTGTTTTACATAATGAGGTTGCCAACCCTATGCACAACCTCAAGTTAATTGTCTTTTACGACATGCCTGGAGGTGCAGGACCTATTCGCAGAACCTATTCTTACTTTGCCGCCTCAAGGATCTCTGGGAACTATCACGGGCGTGTTCCATTAAAAATAATGATAAAAATCAGCCTCTTCAAAACATTAACGTGGGGCTTTCTTTCTTCACACAAACTTTTCATCTTAAAGATCTTTCACTCGTCCTTACTATGTAAATATAAAGAGTATATTTTTTAGTTCACTTGAAAGGATCTTTGTGTTGAAAAAGTGTTCCTCCGATGACCAGGTTGTTAATACTGCAGAAGCTTATTAATTTGTCCCCATTCTCATTTACTGTTCCACTGCCGCATTTCCCCATTACTCTTTCGTTATAATTATTGTGTGTTCCAACTTTCGCATTTAGGTCTCCCATTACTATAATAAGATCGTACCTGGGTACAGTTTCCATTTCCTTTTGTACCTGTTGATAGAACTCGTCCTTGATCTCTTCGTCGCTGTCATTTGTTGGTGCATAACATTGTATAATTGTGGTGTTGGTGAATCTCCCTCTCAATCTTGCTCTTATTAGTCTGTTGTTAATGGGTTTCCATTCCAGTAGAGACCTTTCCATTCCTTTCTTAGGGATAATGGCTACACCTTCGTTGTGCTGACCGTCCTCTCTACCAGAATAAAGTACTGTTTCCCCTGTAGCTGTTTTTATTCTCCCCATCCCTGTCCATCTGCTCTCGCTTATTCCCAGGATATGTAGTTTGTAATTCCTCATCTCTGCTGTAATCTGTCTCAGCTTTCCTGCCTCGTTCATAGTTCTGACATTCCAAAAACCAATTCTGGTTTCGTGTTTTGCGGTCTGGGCATCCGTTTTCATGCCAGTGGCTTCCTTTCGGCTTTCACCACTGTCAGTCATACGAGCCTGAGACTCCGGATGTCCGTCCCGCATCAAAGTATTTCCATTTATTGCTGTTTCCGTAACGTGTGTGATTTTTTACACAGACAGGGGTGTCGGCCCTGTGCTAAAACCCCCAACCTGGAGGACCAGGGTACCAGCTTTTGTCTGACCCCTACCCACGCAGACCAGTCCAGCATGGTTGAACCTACCAGGAGTAAAACTCCCACTGGCATAGCTCTGGGGATTGTCAGGGTACACAAGCTGCCATACCGCTACAAAAACCAGATAGATCACATAATGATCAATGGCAGATGGAGACATGCACTACAAGACGTGAAAGTAAGAAGAGGCGCAGATGTGGGAAGTGATCATCACCTAGTAGTAGCAAGACTGAAGGTGAAACTCAGAGCTGCTGGACCAGTTGCAGTCAAACAGAAAAGATACAACATCACGAAACTTAAGGACCCCCTCACCAGAAAAGCGTTTGTGGTCGACGTAAAGAGACGATATCTGATTACCAAAAGCCAGGAAAGAACAGAGACCGACGATGTGGACCAGAAATTCAACACCATCTCAACAATATATAAAGAAAGCAGCAAGTCATGCTTGGGATTCCAGGAAAGAAAGAGCCAAGACTGGATAACACCAGAAAAGCTAAACACCATAGCGAAGAGAAAGGAAATGAAAAGGAAGAAAACAGAAGCTAAGTCTCCCAGGTTAAAGGCAATATATAGTGAACAGTACAGTCAGCTGGACAAGGAAGTAAAACGTCAAACCCGTGCTAACAAAAGGACATTTCTGGATGACCTTGCAAGACAGGCAGAAGAGGCAGCACTGAGAAATGAACAAAGCACAGTTTATAAAATAACTAAAGCTATCAGTGGAAAACGAGGTGCAAACAACATAACGTTAGTAAGAGACAAGCAAGGAAATCTCATCACTACAGCACAGGGGCAGGAAACAAGGTGGGCAGAGCACTTCAGAGAAACACTGAATAAGGAACCACCAGAGACTCAGCTGAATGTTCCTGAGGCTGAAAGTGACTTAGACGTAAATACAGACATTCCACGAAAAGAAGAAATTATCACAGCTATCAAAGGGCTAAAAAATGGAAAAGCGCCTGGTCACGACAATCTGAATGCTGAGCTATTCAAGACAGACCCTGAACTAGCAGCAGAACTATTAGAACCACTATTTGCACAAGTCTGGGAAACTGAGACAACACCAACAGAGTGGAGTAAAGGAACAATTGTCAAATTGCCCAAGAAGGGCGACCTTGCAGACTGCAACAACTGGAGAGGAATTACCCTCCTCTCAGTTCCCAGCAAAATACTAGGCAGGATAATCATCCAGAGAATTTCAAAAGCAGTTGACCATAAACTGAGGAAAGAACAAGCGGGCTTCAGAAAGAACAGAAGATGTGCAGATCATATATTTGCCCTCAGGAACATTATAGAGCAGTGCTCAGAATGGCAGAGACAGCTGTACATTAACTTTGTTGATTTTGAAAAGGCTTTCGACAGCATACACAGGGACAGCCTATGGAAAATTCTGAGGGCTTATGGAATTCCCAGCCGCATTGTTTCCATTATAAAAAGCCTCTATTCTAACTTTACGTGCAGTGTTGGATCGAGTAATGTAACTTTCGAAGTGAAAACAGGAGTACGACAGGGATGCCCCTTATCAACAACATTATTTTTGACAGTCATAGATTGGGTGATGCGCCAGACAACAGAGGGCAGTCCAAGAGGAATTAGATGGACAACGTTTTCTACACTGGAAGATTTGGAATATGCAGATGGCATTGCACTGCTCACGCATTCACACCAACACATTCAAGACAAAACTGATAGACTGAATAAGTATGGCCAGCAGGTTGGCCTGAACATCAATCTGAAGAAGACAGAGGTCATGACACTAAATGTGGGCAATCCTGAGCCAATAACAGTAAGGAACCAGAAGTTAGAACAGACAGACACATTTACTTACCTAGGAAGCATAGTAACACCTGACGGCGGAACAAGCAAGGACATTAACAACAGAATGAATAAAGCGAGAACAGCCTTTGCTATTCTCAACAACATTTGGAAGTCTTCCCAGTACAGCACAAACACCAAATTAAGACTGTATGAGAGCTGCGTACTTTCTGTGCTTCTCTATGGTGCGGAATGTTGGAGAGTAACAGAGAAGGAAATGTCGAAACTGTCCTCCTTCCACACAATCTGCCTAAGGAAAATTCTCCGAATCTTTTGGCCAAACACCATCAGCAACCAAGAACTACTTATTCGGAGTAACCAGGAGGACATGCACACCATCATAGCTGGCAGACGCTGGAGTTGGGTTGGCCATGTCCTCAGAAGGGACCCTGATACCATCGCAAGAACAGCTATGCTATGGACCCCCGAGGGAAAGCGAAAGAGAGGCCGACCAAAAACAACTTGGCGGAGAACTGTGGAAGCTGAGATGCAAAGAATGAACCACAGTTGGGGCACTGTACGAAGGATGGCCGCCGACCGAGCAAAGTGGAATCAATTTGTTGCTGCCCTACAAGACGCCACCAGGCGTGATGGCCGCTGACTGCTTTGACGGTTGGCGGTTATGGATCAAAGAAGAAGAAGACTTGAAAGGATGACTTTAAATATAATATTAATTCAGAATGCGATATTTGTAACAGTTACACCTCGTCATTAGAAATGTTACATTTTTCATTACGAGAACCCCCCATACACATAAATGGAATTATAGTATATAATGTCATAGGGTACGACTGACAGAGTGGTTAAAGCGCTGGTCTCTCGCGGGCAGAGGTGTCGGGTTCGGAATCACGGTACCGTCATGCTCTAGTCTACCCATCTCTGATTCTGCTTTCTGCTCTTTGAGTTAGGGAAGGAACAGGCAGCAAGGATGGGAACTGGTCAACCCACTTCTCGATATGGCAAAGTCTCTAACTCTTCACTCCCCTGAGGCAGGATCTATGGAACCTTGTATATACTGTAATGTTATTGCACAACAATTCTTATTTTTGTGTTAACAATTTATCTATTTTCATGTACGTGCCGATATAGTGAAAGCTCCTTTTATTTAATTAATATGAGCTTTGCGAGGCTCCGTTTTGGCGAGGCGCGCTTCGTTCAACCTAGACAAAAAGTCCATCGGTTATATTATAGCGGAAGTCCAAAAACATAATACCTTGTGGCCTGGTAAATTAGTGAACGGCTCCACTTGCTGTTTGTATTCTTATTTGACTTCACTGTACGTCCCGCCAACTTCGGTGCTTCAAAGATACCAGTTCACATCTTGGAAGGAGGTTTTTTCCAGGTGTAACCTGGCATCATTTGCTGCATTTCAAAATATTTGTCTTATCTCTGTGTGTTTACTGATTCAGTTGCTGCAGTTTCTTCGCAGTATCTAATTCTGTCTTATATCTGATAACAGTTATGGGTATAGATGAGCCAGATCATCGGCAACATTCCATTGAATTCCACTTTTGTTTGTTGATGTTGTTCTAATAATCCTATCTATATATAGCCAGTAAGATGAGAAATGGTGACAAGAGGCATACCTGTCATAACCCAGTTCTTTTCTTAACGGGTGTTTTGTAATACTATCAACGGAGTGGCATAGAGGTGTGGTGTGTGCCTCTAATTCTAAAGGGACCAAATTCGCTCTCAGTACATGGAATATAATTGATGGGACTTTTTGTTCAGAACCAGTGGTTCCCAATGAAGTCATACTCCCCCCTGATCTCCTGAGTAGTGAGATCGGATGCCTAGCCTTCTCCAATAAGGGCGAAAAAATAGAAGATCCGGTGTGCAAGTTGCGCACGTTAAAAATCCCACGGCAGGTGGAAATCGTAAAGAGTAGGCCATACGGTAGCTTCTCTGGCAAAAATTTAAAAAAACTACCCACCACAAAAATATTTATAGAATGTGTGATTCCTGTAAATACACACTGGGATCCTCGTGGTGCTGCGGAGTTCGTGCACTCTGCTGAGATCCTCCTTGTGGGATCTAATGAAGAAGATCGGAGCACCTGATGGAGTTGTCCATGTGCAATGAAGAAGGTCCTACAAATTAAACTAATCTATCAACATGTTTTCTTAACGTGTCTCCTATCCAACTTTGGTGTCTTCTTCTCACCTTTTGTTTGTCTGGTTCTTGCCATTAGTTCCATATTACCGTTTTCTTTGAGTTGTATCATTCGTCTCTTTGCCAGTGGACCTTCTTCTATCTTGGACGACTGAGTTTAATTATTTTGTTTAGTTGACTTTACATACAGGTTTTTGTGGCTTAACGTTTCTGTAGGATGGGGTAGCGGGTTCCCATGCCCAACTCTCCACAGTCGCCTTGTATGTCTAGCAAGATTCAGTGTTATTATTCTGTTCATCTCTCAGGCAACACTAACTTACTTACTTAGTCGTTTCTCTACTACCCTGGTGTGTAGAGATTTGCCAGAGAGAGCGCCATACATCCTATCGGCTCAAAGCCGCCCCCAACACATGAGGTAAATCAAAATCTTTGTAACAATAATCTGATGATTTTACCATTATGTCAACGAAAATTTCAATCAGTGACGTTTAGCATAATTACACTACGAACAGTCAAGTATACAAATGTTGACTAGCATCCCCTCTTATTAGCTGTCCTGGCAATTATAACATTGCATATAGCACCTTCTCTCTTGCTTAAAAAAAAAAAAAATTATGGCTGTAAATGTAAAACAAAATATTGATGGACATCTGACATCCCGTCATGTCTACTTAGCGAAGTATCTTAGGTTGGTTTGGTTACTGGTTTACAGTCCAGCGTAAAACCCCCTTCTTTAAGATGAATGTCACCCCTTGATTCAGCTTCTTCTAATGGTTTAATTATTGGTTTCCAATTAACTGTACATACTGCCATCTGACATCCCGTCATGTTGTATTTCTTAAAGATGTGTCATCCTCATTAATCATCTGCAACTTCATCTGATGTTTGTATGGTCTGACATCCCGTCATGTTGTATTTCTTAAAGACGTGTCACCCTCATTAATCATCTGCTTCTTCATCTGATGTATGTATGGTCTGACATCCCGTCATGTTGTATTTCTTAATGATGTGTCATCCTCATTAATTATCTGCTTCTTCATCTGATGTATGTATGGTCTGACATCCCGTCATGTTGTATTTCTTAAAGATGTGTCACCCTCATTAATCATCTGCTTCTTCATCTGATGTATGTATGCATGGTCTATACTTCATTCATTCATTTTCCTTATGGACCAGCCACTGCTGCAGGTGGTCTCTTCACAAGAAGACTGCAACAAATGTTCACATGCTCTTGCAGGGGTGGTTTCATTTGCAATTTGTTTTACATGATGAGGTTGACACCTTCATGCACAACCTTATATTGGTCTCCTTGTGCTGAGGGAGCAGGTCTACATTTTACTGACATACATATAATTCTGTTGTCTATCTTTGTATCAGCATTAGGTTTACTATCTGTCCATTTAAAACAACGACAAACAAAATTAATGTAAGACAGAGAAACAACTTGTAAGGAAGTAATTATTATTATAAATGATTACAATATTTAGAGTATATGAAAATGACAGTATCAAACAATGTGCAGGGAGAGTTGTTGGAGTGAACGTTATAAAAAAACAAAACAGCCTTTTTCTTGTCTGTCTCACAATGAGACTACAAGAGACTACAGGATGAGACTACGTGAGACTACAGGATGAATGACAAGTCGCTCCCTATTTTAAAATTGTTATATTCTCATTTGTAATCTATCTGAAATATATGATGATAGGAGACTCTGTGCACAGCGATACAACAGGAGGCAATCTGATCATCAGATTGTGGTCCCCCTCATCAGATAAGTGTTTCGACCCTTTATCTTCTTCACACTCTGGGGGGGGCAGGCCCACTTGGTCATGACTCCCAATCCTCCGCCTCTTGTTGTCTTTCCTGATTGTGCTGCGGACTGAGCCCACTCCATCTTGGTTGCAACTTTTAACTTCACTCCTGGTTTTATCCTCGCTGCCAGCTGGAGGCAATTGTTTAAGTAACCATTATGTTGTATGTGAATTACTGTCCTAAATTCCATAGTCCATTGTGGTTGCTCCACAGCCAACATTTGTGAAACTAATGTTACAACAAGAAGAAATAATTGTAATTTGAAACAAGATTAATAAGTTGTATTTTTTATTTAAAAAAGGAAAAAAAAAAGAATACAATTTAAAATAAAATCTTGTCTTGTCTTTGATCCACTATCACTGAGCATAAGCTCGCGGTAATTAAAAATAAATCTAAGACGGCCAAACACAAGGGAGACAAAAAAAATTGCTGCCCACAACAAGGACATGACCTGAACAGGCCAGATCTCACTTTCAGCTGTAATGTTAAATTGATATAGCAATTTATGTAGTAAAATAACAGTTAATTCCCTTTATTTTGACGTTTGCTTCATATAAAATAGTCGCATAGGAGAAGGAATAGCAATTTTAAAAAAAATAGGAGCGATTTTTCAATCACCCTGTATGACAAGTGTTAGTGTAAAAAATATAATATTAACACCATTATATAAATAACCAACTTCCACTCCTGATTCACAAAATTAACCATTGTCCAATA
>JAMPIV010013013.1:0-35257 GCA_024509875.1 Oreohelix idahoensis | reverse complement strand
TTCTTCCCTGCTGCTCCCCTTTCAGGGGCCCATTTGTTGAAGTTTTTTGTGGTTTAATTTTTTTTCAGGTAACACACGGGTGATACATACATACATATACATATATATGGCCGTTGTCCTTAATATATTTCATAGTTCCCAAGTAGCCAATTCAACCCCGGCGTTTCTTTATGGTCTGCCCAATTACTGAATTTCGTGCCTTTACTTCAAATTAAGACGTAAAAAATGAAACAGCATCAATCTGTCGCAAAAAAATCAACGGAAAACATAGAAGATTAAAGACAAAAATCACAAATTACCGCATGATCATGTTATTAAAGTTCTTGGTTCATTCGGGTTGTTCGTTTAAATACCGAGTTCACGTTCTTTGTATAGAAGTTGTCAATGTATTTTATTTGTTACTACTGAATAGTTATTGATTTCTCTCTCACTTACACACACACACACACACACACACACACACACACACACACACACACACACACACACACACACACACACACACACACACAACACACACACACACACACACACACACACACACACACACACACACACACACACACACACACAACACACACACACCACACACACACACACACACACACACACACACACACACACACACACACACACACACACACACACACACACACACACACACACACACACACACACACACACACACACACACACACACACACACACACACACACACACACACACACACACACACACACACACACACACACACACACACACACACACACACACACACACACACACACACACACACACACACACACACACACACACACACACACACACACACACACACACACACACACACACACAACACACACACACACACACACACACACACACACACACACTCACACACACACACACACACACACACACACACACACACACACACACACACACACACACACACACACGCACACACACACACACACACACACATTGCCTTTAGGGTGAGCTGGATGTTAACATAACATTTTATCAGCGGATGACAATTCTTTTCCCGTTCTTTGGCTGAATTATTCATTTCCCTATGTAATCTGGTTATCTCCAGACCTTTTATTTTACAGGAACCCTCCCGTGATTTTAATTCTCGGCGGAAAAATCCTCCATTTTTCATAGGTCTTCGAAACCGTGTCAAGTTCGAGCGTTGTTCTACGTATATGTTTTTTTTTTCTTTTTTTCTTCACATGGTACTTACAACAAGCACAGTTGTATACGTCTGTGAGGGAGGGAGAGCTCATACGTATTTCTGCATCAAGGTGTGCATTCTTGCTATTCGGCTTGTTATTGCATGGATGGACACTTTCATGATTCAGCTCAGCTCAACGTCCCCTTTGGTATTTTCTTTCTAAGACTTAAAAAAAAATAATTCGTCACGACATATTTATTGCCGTTATCACTACCCAGTGCCATGCTGTGAGAGTACAACGTTCTGACCCCTCTTAATTAAACATAATGACATCATGAGTCAGTATGTCACTTACTGTGACACAGTTTCTTCTTTGAATCACAAAGTGAAGCCTCGCGGTTAGTTTAGAAATATCTTTGGACACTTGAGGTTGAACATAAAACACTTTGGTATTATGCTATCACTTTTTATTTGATCAATTTGTAGTCATCGGTCAAGAAATATTAAACGAACAAACGTCAGGTGTCTGCTCTTTCAGGTGAATGAATTTCTGTCCTCGAGCAGACAGTAGTTTTGCTAGACGCTGAGTTGAAGTTGAATGTGTGTAGCATCTTCTTCTTCGATCCTTAACCACCGACCGTCAAAGCAGTCAGTGGCCATCACGCCTAGTGGCGTCTTGTAGGGCAACAACAAATTGATTCCACTTTGCACGGTCGGTGGCCATCCTTCGTACAGTGCCCCAACTCTGGTTCATTCTTTGCATCTCAGCCTCCACAGTCCTCCGCCAAGTTGTTTTTGGTCGGCCTCTCTTTCGCTTTCCTTCAAGGGTCCAAAGCATAGCTGTTCTTGTGATGGCGTTGGGGTCTCTTCTGAGGACATGACCAACCCAGCTCCAGCGTCTGCCAGCTATGATGGTGTGCATGTCCTCTTGCTTGCTACGAGTAAGCAGATCTTGGTTGGTGATGGTATTCGGCCAAAAGATGCGGTGAATTTTTCTTAGGCATGTTGTGTGAAAAGAGGACAATTTTGACATTTCCTTCTCTGTGACTCTCCAGCATTCCGCACCATAGAGAAGCACAGAAAGCACGCAACTCTGGTATAATCTTAATTTTGTGCTTGTGCTGTATTGGGAGGACTTCCAGATGTTATTTAGGCTAAAGAAGGCTGTTCTTGCCTTATTCATTCTGATGTTGATGTCTTTGCCTGCCCCACTGTCTGGTGTTACTATGCTTCCTAGGTATGTGAAGGTATCTGTCTGTACCAATTGCTGATTCCTTACTGATATGGGCTCAGGGTTGCTCACATTGAGCGTCATGACCTCAGACTTCTTTAAATTGATGTTCAAGCCCACCTGCTGGCTAAATTTATTAAGTCTATCCGTTTTTTCCTGGATGTGTTGATGTGAATGTGCCAGCAGTGCAATGTCATCTGCATATTCTAGATCTTCCAATGTAGAAAATGTAGTCCATCTTATTCCTCTTGGACTGCCCTCTGTTGTCTGGCGCATCACCCAGTCTATGACTGTTAAAAAAAGGGTGGTTGATAAGGGGCATCCCTGTCGTACTCCTGTCTTCACCTCGAAGGTTAGGTTGCTCTGCCCAACACTACACGTAAAGTTGGCATAGAGGCTTTTTATGATTGCCACTATGCAGCTTGGAATTCCATAAGCCCTCAGTATTTTCCATAAACTGTCCCTATGTATGCTGTCAAAAGCCTTTTCAAAATCAACAAAATTTATGTAAAGCTGTCTTTGCCATTCTGAGCACTGCTCTATAATGTTCCTGAGAGTGAATATATGGTCTACACATCTTCTGTTCTTTCCAAATCCTGCTTGTTCTTTCCTCAGTTTGTAGTCTACTGCCTTTGAAATTCTCTGTATAATTATCCTGCCTAGTATTTTGCTGGGAACTGAGAGAAGAGTGATTCCTCTCCAATTACACTGACTAACAAAAAAAAACTTTTTTTTTCTTTCTCTAACATTTCTATGTTTTTCTGGTCAATTTTAATGCGCTGTTTTTAAATCTGCAAACCGTTTTTCTCTATCAGGTCGGGATCTCTAGAAATACGCAATTGAAGTTTTTTAACAACGCATACAGTATTACAACATCATTTGTACAAGAAGTATAACAGTTATGTAGGCTTGAATTTCTTTGCAGTCGACTTTCGTCGGTGAATGGCATGTGGTACATCGCGATGAAGCATCCAACAATAATCGGCAAGCATGGTCACACTCCACCGTCCATGATAACGTGACTCCATTACGGCGATATCTTGATGGAATCGTTCTCCATGTTCATCGCTGACTTCGCCAAGGTTGTCAGGGGGAAAAGTCAAGATGCGAATCGAGCAAATGGATTTTGAGGGACATGTTACAGCCCATAATTCTGTATGCATCTATGCACTACTTAACAATATGCACATAGTCGACAGATTTGTGATTTCCCAGAAAGTTATCGACGATCGATTTGAATGCCATCAATGCGCGAAGTTCACTACCATGTAACAAGTTCTCGAATTGTTTGTCTGCAATAACTTTCCTAATCTGAGGTCCTACAAAGATACCTTCCTTTATCTTTGCATCGCTAATTTGCGGAAACTTTTCTCGAAGATAAGTGAAAGCTTTGCTCGTTTTCACTAACGCTTTTACGAAACACTTCATGAGCCCCAACTTTATATGTAACGGTGGTAAAATGATGCTGTCTTTGTTAACTAATGGCTCGTGTATTACATTTTTTATGCCCGAGCTGCATATGATCCCTGATAGGCCACACCTTTCTTGCATAATGTTCCTGTCTGTTGCAGCTGTCCCATTCACATAGGAAGCAACAAAATTTAGTATACCCAGTCTGCATGCCCGTGAGAATTGCAATGACCTTTAGGTCTCCACAAATCCGCCATTGGTAGTCATTGTACTTTATTTTTGCCAAAAGTACAGCCATATTGTCATAAGTTTCTTTCATATGAACAGAGTAGGCTACTGGAATTGATGAAAATAAATTTCCATTATGCAATAACACGGCTTTTAGACTAGTCTTGGAAGAGTCGATGAAAAGTCGCCATTCGTTGACTATGTGCTCATGACCGAGGTGCACCATTAGACCTTTTACATCTTTGCAATAGCAAATATCATCATCCATCTCAAAGTATTGAACACGTTCTCTGTGTCTATGACGAAATTTAGATATCGGAGTATTGGGCGCTAAAAGATTCCATTCTTTGAGTCGCGAACCGAGTAATTCCGCTTGTCCTTTGGTGAGAGCGAGATCACGTATTAGATCTGAAAGTTTTGAATGGTTAATTAAGTGAACACCATCATTCACCGGTATATAATCCGAGTCAGAATTAGTTTCTAAAGCAGGTAAACTATCACTTTCTGATGGTTCATTCACGTCCAACGGATATTGTTCTGGTGGAACTGGGATCGGACACGTGATTGGATCATGAGGCACTGGTTTCGAAACCAATTCAATATTTGGATAAACCACAGACTTTCTAGTTTTAAAAGTGAAACCATAGATATTTGTCAAGCAGAAGTAACAATCAGTAGCGTGATTTGTCGGTTCACGCCATATTACTGGCACTCCAAAAGGCATCGACTTATGCTTCGGCGATTTTCGTAACCAACCTGCCAATGTATTTTCACAAGTCGAACAAACTGCATTTGGCTTCCAAGATTTATTTGCATCATCAACTTTCGAATCGAAATAAAGTTCATATGCTTTCTTTAGCAATGGTGTAAAGTTTTTTCTGGTGAACACGATCTGTAAAATATCCGCACACGTAACAGAACAGATCAGCCGAATTTCTACAACTTCTAGAAGCCATATTTCATTCGGAATTATTTCAAAATACAGTAACTATTTGAAATATAACGTAACATATGTCATGCATCTTTTAGCAGTATAAAAAGTAGAATTATTTTGCATTTTATTAATTTTTAAAAAGTTATATAGTAAAAATGAAACGGAGCAAATAACGGTTTCCCAAAAATATATTTATTTACAAATATCTTAAGAACCCGACGTGATAGAGATAAACGGATTTCAAATTTGAAATCAGCGCAAGAAACTGACCTAAGAACACTTATTCTTATATAAGAAAGAAAAATGTTGTTTGTCAGTGTTATTGCAGTCTGCAAGATCTCCCTTTTTGGGCAATTTGACAATTATTCCTTTGTTCCACTCTGATGGTGTTGTCCCCGTTTTCCACACTTGTGCAAATAGTGCTTCTAATAGTTCTGCTGCTAGCTCAGGGTCTGTCTTAAATAGCTCTGCATTTAAGTTATCATGGCCCGGAGCTTTACCGTTCTTTAACCCTTTGATTGCTGTGATGATTTCTTCTTTTCATGGAATGTCTGTATTTACATCTAGATCGTTTTCAGCCTCATGAACATTCAATTGTGTCTCTGGTATTTCCTTGTTCAGAGTTTCTCTGAAGTGCTCTGCCCATCTTGTTGTGTGTAGCATAGTTACCGAATATATGTGTGTAGATCGGTCTGTCTGTCTGTCTATCTGATATTAAATGACATTTGTGTATTATCCTGAAAGCACGTAAAAAATGAAAGCATATCTGTGAAGTCTGGCTTCCAAAGTAAAAGACCCCGCCTCCTTCTTACTCACCCGGAATAAAATACAGTAGCTTTCCTACTTCGACTGACCACGTGGTTGCTCAGAAATCATTTATCAGAATCCGTTGCCGGAGGACAAGAAAAGAGCTTTAATCGTTTGGAGCTTAAGTGCCAGTTTGGCACGCGTGACTTTTGCCGACTTATTAAGATTATACACAGATTATACATATTTACGCATGTATATGCACACATTATATATGGCGCCCATCATTTCCCTGATAGATTATAGATTATTCTAACCTGCATATGTTGTTAACATCATAGTGAAATCCAGTGGCGACTCAAGCTAATTTTAGCTGGTGGGGATATCTATACATAACTTTGTAGTACATGGGCTCACACGAGCAACACACATATTTTAAGAAGACAATATTATATACAGCAAAAACAGTAGGATCCCGTTACATATCAATTGAGGCTTATTGGGAATGTGGTGTTTGGCCCATATTTCCTTGACCATCGGCACACTAGGGTTGATGTGGTTAGCATCACGCCGGCCGCCTTTAACCTTCCCAGAGTTAAAAAACAGTACGCTTACGGGTTATTCCTCGTCACGGTTGCACTATTACGACAACAGTATTTCTTCTTCTTCTTCGTACACTCTCAGACGTCCACTTGAAGGTTCTCAAAGAAAGCAGTAGTCAGTTTGAGGCTATTTGAATCCCCGTAAAGCTTTTCCACGAAAGGAGCTGGTGTCGGCCATTTGCACTTTCTCTGTACCACATATAAGGGGCAACTTTGAAGCAGATGTTCAGCAGTCATTTTATCAGTGCAACAGTATTTAATTGTTTTTCGTTGGCAATTAAAAAACTAAACTTTGGGAACTTTATAATTACTCACACTGAAATGTCAATGCCTGTAGGTTTGTCAGATTGGCCTTTATTGTTGGCACGAATACAGCAGTTAGGCAGATGCAATGACATAAAGGTCTTATATCTAACTTTTGTTTGAAAGTCATAGCACTGAACATTGTTTTTCAGTTTCGTTCATTGTAAACATGAAGATTCAATCACAGGGTTATTTTACTAAGACTGAGTAAATCACAAGACTGTCGCGTCCTCTGTCAAGAAAAGACAAGTCTAATTATCTTGGGGACGAGCGCTCTTATCCCCAGCGTTGTTAAGGGAATTTTTTTATGGAACATAAACTGCGGAACGCATTTCATTCGCATTCTTGGGGATGGCACTCAATGGAGATCCGAATTCAGAAAGGATCGATGGACAAAGTGCGCAGGAAGTAGGAACCAGAGGGACATAGATGGTGGAGAGAGCTTGTAAAGGGCTTAGTGCAGAATCACAGTTATAATATTTCTACGGAGACGTGTTATATATCTGCATGAAAATATGAAAGAAGGGTTGGTCTTTTGTTGTATTTTTTTTTTACGTTCTGGTGGAGATGGGCCCCATTCTGTCCTAAGTACGAGCCGCCACTGGTGGCATCATGACACGTATCTGATACTGTTCATACATACTATCACAAAGGCAGAAAGTATGTGAGACGTGAAAGAACTGAACACTAACATAAATAAGTCGGCAATAAAATTGTGAGACTTTGGACATTTTTTTAGACACCTCAAGTGTGCAAATAAAAATAAACTCGGCTACACCGCTTGATCATTTGTCATAACATGGATTGTAAAGGCGGCCAGCGTGTGTGAAGTTACTCATGCATGTAAGAGCCGACTTGGTACTGTAAGCACGATATTTGTTAATGCAAGCTTTGCACATGAAAGTGTACGTAGATGTCTGAAATTTGGAGGAAAGAATTGATTTAATTACAGTTTTATAACGCAGTTTGTGTATTGACACCTCCATCATGTTTTGTTTACCGACACTCCGTAAGTGGTACGACCGGTTTAAATGGGGCCTTGCTTAACTTAGCCTTCTTTGACCCTGTTCAGGATTATGCATAGTTGTAGTCAACACAGATAAACCATATTTTTGTAATGCTTCTGTGATGGCTTATTATTAAGCAGGCTTTGTTCCAAATAAATATATAAATTGAAAAATAAAATGGCATGGAATCAGTTTTACAAATTAACAGTACACAGGAAACACGGGACGTTTCAGGTTTCTCCTTTCGTCAGCCACAGCTACACAAGAATTATACACAGGTCATAGAAAAATACTACAAACACATATGAGGATGAGAAACAGAGAGAGAAGTGCACAATACGAAAACAGGGTAGAAGCGATGAATTTAGTTTAGTATATGGCAACAAATGAGGAGACTGCTGTAAAAATGGTAAGGGAAATGGAATGGAATCCGTGTTACAAATTAACACAGGAAACACGGAACTTTGTTCGAGCGGTTCTGGAGCACCTTTACTGTACTATTATACTTCTGATTTCGAGGCACAAATAAACATCTTTTTTAGTTGTAATGACAACATAATTATTTTGGATCCAATAAAATAAACTATACATCATGCCCCGTGTCATTGCTGGGGTTGTCTGAGACGTGTCATTGCAGGGGTTGTCTGAGACGTGTCATTGCAGGGGTTGTCTGAGACGTGTCATTGCAGGGGTTGTCTGAGACGTGTCATTGCAGGGGTTGTCAGAGACGTGTCATTGCAGGGGTTGTCTGAGACGAGAACGAAAGAATAGAACAAATGTTCCCTGAGGTATTTCACAAGAGGCCACTAAAATGAGGTAGTGCACGAGACTGGCAACCTCATCATGTCCAACTATTTGCTACATAAACCACAGTTATAAGATGACTTGAATGCCTCACTGTAGACTTCCGCCCAGAGGACTAGCTGTGGCTGCATGTTACATAAAGAGAGAATAAGGAATTGATGATGATACTATATCAATGTACAGTAATGTACAAGTGTATATATTTTATATCAAAACGCAGTTAGTAACACGTTTATTATCTTGTACAGATCTTGTTTATTATCTTGTACAGATCTTGTTTATTATCTTGTACAGATCATATGCGGTATATTTTTTGCCGTAGAGATAGAACAGTGTCATTGTAGAAAGAAAATATAAGTCACATTAAGAATCCTGCAAGTCTTGCAGAATTTTGTCTTTCCTTTGGCCCCTTTTAGATCGTGTTCGACCTTTATGAGATGAATTTAATTATATTAAATATAAAAGTAGTCCAACATCAGGCACTACGGCAGGAGAGTGATGTGTTAGAGACTTCACCTGTACTAAGTCTCAGCTCTGTCAGGTCAGGGTGACCAGTTTCCCTTCCTTGCTGACTTTTAATTCTCCACATGGTGAGCAGAGTTAGTACCTATTTTTACAGCTGGGTCGATTGAAGCATCACGACGCCATCTGGTTTCAAAACCAGTCCCTTTGTCTCGAGAAGACGGCGCTCTAACCGATGTGCCAATCAAGCGACCTTGCTTTTAGTGAATCAGAATTTTAAAAAAGATATTAAGAGTGCGTAGCTGAGCCGGAGAACATGCAGGGTGTTTCATAATTATGTATACATACTTAAAAATATAGGTTTCGTGAACAGCATGCACAATTTTAATTTTCTGTTTCACATTTTAAAGCTAAGAAATATACACTTTCTTTCACAATAACATTTATTTAGTTTAAATGTTCAAAATGCCCACCATCAGTTGAATACCTGAGCAACATTTCTCACCAATAAATTTACAATTCTTTTAGATATATCTTTCTTTCTTTCTTCAAAACTTAATTCATTATTCTCCGCCATTTTTCATGTGTCAGACAAATGAAACAAAATTGCTTCATTGTGAAAAGATTGTCTATCTCTTAGCTTTAAAATGTGATAAAAACAATTAAAATGGTGTATGTTGTGCATGAAGTATACATTGTGCATACATATTTTTGAAACACCTTGTATTTATAATGGTGAGATAAGAGATGGATCTAGTGGTTATGGACTTCTTCAAGAAACATGACAGTATACCAGGCCTACCGAAGTACATTGGCAAGAAAAACAATAATGAACCTTCTATGTGACTGTTCACGGCCTACGCAGTAGATCCACCTGGGAATACCATTTAAAAATTGTGAGCAGCGCGCCTCAGTGTGTTGTCGTGCGTCGTTTCTGTTCACTGTAAGTGAACAGCCTGAGCTCATTTCACGCACAAGATCCAGATGTCAGCATGATATCTTCCTGGTGTGGCAAATTATCTGTAGACGTATCACACGAACCAGGCAGTCTGTATGCGCTCTTCAGATGTTATCTCCTTTGTCCACGTTCAACTCTCGTTTATGAGTAGATCAGCTGGTGAGCGCGGACAAGTGTTGATCGCTTCAGCTAATTCGGGTGTCGTACCCGTCTGCATTACGCCAGTAATTGTGAGGTTGTGCAGGGAACTGACAAACTGCTACAGTTAAAACAGTTGCTACGGAAACCACCGATACCAGATTACATGCATGTTTTGGTCGATAACTGTAGTGATGGCTGCCTGCTCCATTAAGAACTAAAAAAGGTAATGATGACCCGGCTCAGATGGGAGGAGCAAGGCGACTACCAGTTATTGAACCTGCTGTGTTAGTCACGTGGGATCTTGAAGTAAATATGTTACATCCCAGAGTATGTGTGTTCATATCACAACCACATATAAACAAGCATCTCCTCATTTATGTCCACTCAACAGTTGTGACCCTTATATTTCCCAGGGGGGGTCTCATCTGATGAGATGAAGAAAGAATAGACCCACTGCTCCCTCAGGCATGTCGTACAAGGCCATTCGTCTGAGGTTCTACGTGGGGTTGGCTGCAGAAAGCACCTCTACAAGAGTATGTGAATGTTTGTACAGGCTACCTGCAAGTGGGTCATTTGTAGTAGTGGCACCGTGCTTCATTGGGAGCGAACGTGAAAATAATAACGATAATAGTGAAAACATACATCATTATCAACTTTTTTGTTGTTGCTTGTAATGGAATATGCAGGCACTCCTGTCTCCTTGAGGAAACCTACTGCAAGGCACTAACAGTTCTACAGTGGTTTCTTCAGCTATATGTTGTACATGATGATGTTGACAGCCTCACACATTACCTCACATTATTGGCTGTTTACGACTTACTTAAGGGAGCAATCTTTCTTGTGCTTCCCAGGCTCCCCCCGGTAACTACATGAAGGCTTCGCGCTGCGCGCGCGCACACACACACACACACAGTATAAGTAAACATTTGTCCAGAGTAATCTAATATAGATCTAGAGATCACGTGTGTTGACGATACGGCCATGTTTGTACAAACAGTCATTTATAGCGTACGACAACATCATCATAGACCGCATTTTAGTTTTGGTGCTGCTGGTTTGGCGTAGGTGTGGTTCCCTTTTACTCATTAAGAGGCATTACACCATACTGAGCATTGATTGAACCAGGGTTGTGGAGTCGGCCAAGAAATTAGAAGTCAGACTCCGACTACATTTTTACTAGGTAAGCTAAGGTACTCCCCCATAACAGATACTGCCATAGGGAAGTGAAGTGTTAGAGACTATAATATGCTATGTCCAGTGTCGAGAGGTGTAGTAACCAGTTCCCTTCCTGGCTGCGTATTCCTTCCCTAACTCAAGAGAAAAGTCAGGTACTGTGATAAATTTAACCGTGATACAACGTTAAAAATCTCCAAAGATAAAATGTAGGGATAAAAATAATGCGTAAGCTACTAGAAGACATGATCGCCCATGCCGCGGTTCAATACCCGCCATGGAAACTAACTTGTTAGACGTGAAGACAAAACGTTTACCCTTGGAGACGGGAGGGAACGGAGATCATAAAAGAAAAATATGACTGAACACGTGCTTGAAACTAGCAAGGCTAAAAAGACGCAATTGGTGGGGAAAGGAAAAAAATTCACGTCCACAAGTTGACACAATGTAAAGAAATGGACAAAAGGGACCTTAGCTATTATACACAACAGTCATTTCTTGGACGCTTTTACGATACTTAGTCCTTTTATTTGAATTCAGCGGCAAACGCATTACAGAAGATGCTCGAACATATTTCAAAAAAACAACTAACCTTGAAAAAGTAACTTTTTCTTAATAATAATGTTAGGAATATAAAACCTAGCTAGTCGGATAGCCCATCTTGAGCAGAGAAATAATATGCTTTCATTTATACAGACAGATAGATAATAATGAAGATATTGACAAAAGACTGTGTTGTTCATAACAGACGAGCGACTGCACTGTTAAAAAAAAGTCACTAATTTCACTGACAAACAACATTTTTCTTTCTTATATAAGAATAAGTGTTCTTAGGTCAGTTTCTTGCGCTGATTTCAAATCTGAAATCCGTTTATCTCTATCACGTCGGGTTCTTAAGATATTTGTGAATAAATATATTTTTGGGAAACCGTTATTTGCTCCGTCTCATTTTTACTATATAGCTTATTAAAAATTAATAAAAAGCAACATAATTCTACTTTTTATACTGCTAAAAGATGCATGACATATGCTACGCGATTTTTCAAATAGTTACTGTATTTTGAAATAATTCTGAGCAAAATATGGCTTCTAGAAGTTGTAGAAATTCGGCTGATCTGTTCTGTTACGTGTGCGGATATTTTACCGATCGTGTTGACCAGAAAAAACTTTACACCATTACTAAAGAAAGCATATGAACTTTATTTCGATTCGAAAGTTGTTGATGCAAATAAATCTTGGAAGCCAAATGCAGTTTGTTCGATACATTGGCAGGTTGGTTACGAAAATCGCCGAAGCATAAGTCGATGCCTTTTGGAGTGCCAGTAATATATCGTGAACATACAAATCACACTACTGATTGTTACTTCTGCTTGACAAATATCCATGGTTTCACTTTTAAAACTAGAAAGTCTGTGGTTTATCCAAATATTGAATCGGTTTCGAAACCAGTGCCTCATGATCCAATCACGTGTCCGATCCAAGTACCACCAGAACAATATCCGTTGGACGTAAATGAACCATCAGAAAGTGATAGTTTAACTGCTTTAGAAACTAACTCTGACTCAGATTACATACCGGTGAATGATGGTGTTTACTTAATTAACCATTCAGAACTTTCAGATCTAATACGTGATCTCGCTCTTACCAAAGGACAAGCGGAATTACTCGGTTCGCGACTCAAAGAATGAAATCTTTTAGCGCCCAATACTCCGATATCTAAATTTCGTCATAGACACAGAGAACTTGTTCAATACTTTGAGATGGGTGATGACATTTGCTATTGCAAAGATGTAAACGGTCATGAGCACATAGTCAACGAATGGCGATTTTTTCATCGATTCTTCCAAGACTAGTCTAAAAGCCGTGTTATTGCATAACAGAAATTTTTTTTTCATCAATTCCAGTCGCCTACTCTGTTCATATGAAAGAAACTTATGACAATATGGCTATACGTTTGGAAAAAATAAAGTACAATGACTACCAATGGCAGATTTGTGGAGACCTAAAGGTCATTGCATTTCTCACGGGCATGCAGACTGGGTATACTAAATTTTGTTGCTTCCGATGTGAATGGGACAGCCGCAACAGACAGGAACATTATGCAAGAAAGGTGTGGCCTATCCGGGATCGTATGCAGCTCGGGCATAAAAATGTAATACGCGAGCCATTAGTTAACAAAGACAGCTTCATTTTACCACTGTTACATTTAAAGTTGGGGCTCATGAAGAATTTTGTAAAAGCGTTAGATAAAACGAGCAAAGCTTTCACTTATCTTCGAGAAAAGTTTCCGCAAGTTAGCGATGCAAAGATAAAGGAAGGTATCTTTGTAGGACCTCAGATTAGGAAAGTTATTGCAGACAAACAATTCGAGAACTTGTTACATGGTAGTGAACTTCGCGCATGGATGGCATTCAAATCGATCGTCGATAACTTTCTGGAAAATCACAAATCTGTCGACTATGTTGCATATTGTTAAGCAGTGCATAGATGCATACAGAATTATGGGCTGTATCATGTCCCTCAAAATCCATTTGCTCGATTCGCATCTTGACTTTTCCCCTGACAACCTTGGCGAATTCAGCGACGAACATGGAGAACGATTCCATCAAGATATCGCCGTAATGGAGTCACGTTATAAAGGATGGTGGAGTGTGACCATGCTTGCCGATTATTGTTGGATGCTTCATCGCGATGTACCACATGCCATTCACCGACGAAAGTCGACTGCAAAGAAATTCAAGCCTACATAACTGTTATACTTCTTGTACGAATGATGTTGTAATACTGTATGCGTTGTTAAAAAACTTCAATTGCGTATTTCTAGAGATCCCGACCTGATAGAGAAAAACGGTTTGCAGATTTAAAAACAGCGCATTAAAATTGACCAGAAAAACACAGAAATGTTAGAGAAAGAAAAAAAAAGTTTTTTTTTGTTAGTCAGTGTTTTCAAAAATTGCGGCCTTGAGACTCAAGTGCTAAAATCTAGTTGGAATGAAAGAGAGGGGGAAATAGTGGAAAATTGTGGCTAAAAATAACTCTAGAGACCGATTCGTGTAGAAAGGCATGTAGAACCAAGCGTGTTTTTTTATGAAAAAGCAAGTAGAGACAGACGGACCAACAGACAATAATACATACTTGACTGAGGTATGACTGAATTGACTTTTGGTAGGAGGTTTGAAATTTGAAAGGGGGAAAGTCGGTGATTGGCCACAGATAATCATATTATCGGCGCACAGACGCGCATTTTTGCCATTCAACATAAATTGTCCAGTAGTAGACACAGTAATTCTTCAGTGGTGTAATTCCCAGAAGCTAATTGCAATATTTAGAGGGACGCCATACTAGAGCCAGCAGCTCAGCTGAGTTTTGCTAGAATATAACTGTGTTCTCTATTCATAATTCTGGTAAGACTGAAAGCATTTCTTTGTATATTTTAATATTGTTTAATGTTTCGAGTGATTTGATACTGCCATATCAAAATCTATCCCTTACAACAAGTAAGGATTCGCTCTAGATCCCCAGCCCAAGTTCAGGGTCTAGAGACAAACAAAATACATAAACGCCAGCAAGGATTATGAAGGGCGGATCAAGTGTTGAGATCAGTGGAACATATCACCTATCTTATTCAATAGCAGGAAGCTAATGAACATATTTCAGAATATGTAGTCTTGGGGAACTAGTTCTATGTGAAACCAACTTGGTAAGATGTGCTGTATGGTCAGAGAGATCTGACCCCGTCTATGTGGTGTTGTTGTGTAGTGTTGGGTGCAGAAGTGGCTCAGGAGGTAGAGTTCTGACACATGACCCAATACTTTTGTTGCAGAAGTGTGAGTTTCTGTTTGGCACCAAAGTGGTGTCAAATGCTGTGTTGATATATACAAGTGTGGACCAGTGCAGTCTAGTATTTTGTCAGAGCAGCCTTATATTGCCCCCAAGCACGGAGAGGTGGGGCCACCAGATTCCAGCACCAGAACTACTCAGTCAAGATACGTGAGCGTCTGGCCTGCTGGACCTTCACCAACTTATTTACTAACTAACACACCAACAATATTACCATCACTAGAACCCACAAAAATTTTGGGAAATAAAACTTGTATTACTCCCATCAATAAAGGGACAATGTTTGGTAGTCATAGACAGGGAGTGATGATATCACCCCAACAGCATATCTAGAAATAAGTTCTCCTGGGACTATCTTAAGATAATTACTATTAACCAGTCATTTGAAATACATATGTACACATTTTCTATTTTATTATGACATATATTCATGCATTTCATTCATAATTTCAAAACCTTTCATATGTTCTGACCAAAATAAAACCTTGGTTCAGAACAAATAAACTTAAAGAAAATTTAATATCAAAAATTTAAACAGCTTGAGTTAGTTCAGTGTGTTATAAATTTTATTAATATTATTAGACTTATTAAATATCTGTGTGTGTGTGTGTATGTAATCTACCACAACACATTACATATCAGTACCCTAGACTTTTAACGTAGCCACATTCATTAGTAAAACAGATATGTGTGAGGTCGTAAGTGGTAGCAAGAAGGGCCTTCTGTAAATTCACAGCTACATTTATCTCAGGAGCCTTCACAGCTGACCTCATACATCACACTAGGTAACATCAACCATACAATACCATCAAATCCACTACAGGTACCCATTTAGAGCTGGGTATACTGGAGCGTGATGATACCGTGAATCGAACCTGGTACCTTAGCCGCGAGCGACCAGCGCTCTAACCAGTCTGTCAATCGGACACTATTTTTATTTGACTAGACATATGGCATAACATTCTGGGTCGGAGGTCGGATATTTTTTACTGACTCCGATTCCATTATAAAAACTTCCGACTCCGACTCCACAGCCCTGCATTGAACATCTGCACTTAGCTTTGGGTTTAATTCATTCATTAATTTCCTTGATATCTCCTTATGGAGCATGGGACCACTACAGCAGGAAGCCAGCACCAAACCATTTATGTGCTCTTACAGCCATTTGATTTATCTGCTCTTGATGTTACCCAGCTCCATACACAAGCTCTTGTTCGTCCTCTCTTACGACATGCTTGAGGGAACAGTTTTCCTATTCTTTTGTTTTTGTCCCATCTAGAACTAGACCAGCTGTTGGCATTAGGTATGCTTGATGACTGACAAGAAAACTCAATTTACTAACGAAGACACTGAATGCTGTAGACACACTTTCCACGGAAGTTTACTACTATCACTACATGTTTGACATTATCTCCTGCTTTTGGAAATTTTCGCTTTTCAGGGATTCCTGAACGTGAGTTTAAAACAGATGGCATTTTGTGGGGGGGGGGGGGGGGGGGGGGAAATATATTGAAAACTTCCTGTACCGGAAGGTTAGCCGTCATTTCTACTACAGGCAGTCAGGAGCGTGACAACATATGCATTGCAGAAGTGGGCATAGAATATGACCCAGTGGCGGCTCGTTCTTAGGAATAGTGGGGTTTAGCCCACCAGAACTAAAAAAAAAAATAAAAGCACCGTGACATTACCTCAGTCTGATCACCCGGGAAACGCTCTTTAGATTGGAAGAAGTGGTGGTTAGTAATTTTTTGTTTGTTCGGAGTAGACATATCTAGCGGGGACCCCTTTTTCCTGGCCCCAATATCTGGATTCCTCCTTACGTAACGCCATCCAGTAATAAAACGATATAAGTGATACTTAGACAAGTTGTTTAAATGGTGATTAAACGTGCTACCAAACAAGTTTGTAATCATACGTGTATAGGCATAACACAACAAAAGCTGAGAGCCATCCAGCATATAATGTTTTTAAAAATTGGGAGAAAAACTTAGGGCGGAAGCCTGGTAACCGCCTCACCCCCTCCCCTTCCTGACTGGACACAACTGTGTATGGCATCAGTTATCTTACAAATACGTCTGTACACAACTGTGTCTGGCATCAGTTATCTTACAGATACGTCTGTACACAACTGTGTCTGGCATCAGTTATCTTACAGATACGTCTGTACACAACTGTGTCTGGCATCAGTTATCTTACAGATACGTCTGTAACTGATTCTCGTAATATCATAATTATCGTCATTTTCCGTTTGGCACCTTAAGAATCATGTAACCACCACTACTGTAGTTGCTCCTCCATACAGGACGTCTGCACCAAACATTCACATGCTCTAACAGCGGTGGTTCATGTAGCAATTAGTTTTATTTAATTATTTCACCGTGTGTAGATCGTCTTTCATTTCGGCTGTTACAGTGAATACCTTTACCAGCCGGTGTTCGTGATACAGGCACAACTGTGTTGACTACAGCCACCCCTGTCTGTGTCCCTAGATGTTTGGTTGTCCGCAAGATTGTCAGGGCTACTGGTTTTGTGTTTCAGAGTAATATTCCACTCAAAACAATATTCACTCTAGTGGAGTATTTAGGAATTAATATTTTTTCCATGAGGGATATACATCTTGGCGGGGCTTATTCGGGGGATCAATCATGGATACACCTTCCTCCATGTCGTAAATTTATAAGATAGGTTTGAAGCTATTTATGGTCCGGTCTGAGCAGAGGTGATAGTGGAAAATGTGTGAAAATAAAGGTGTAAGAAAATAGATTTTTCACGAGGGGGTGATAGTGTAAGTGAAAGATCAGTCTCTGGAGTGAGTAGTTCTTTACTCCAACCTATCTATACGACTGTATTGTAAACAGACGACCTTTCACTCCTTATATATCAACTATAAGTTACACCTCACATACATACACAATTACGTGATGAATATGCACATACGTGAAAAACTATGGATAATATATATGGGTAGGGTGGGGATTCGACCAACACTCTAAGTTGAGTTTTATTAAGTTTATTACCACTCAAAAAAAGAACTTCACAACATCAAGCATATACATATCAATAAAAGCATGGTTTAAGACAAATGAAAATAACCCAATATTTCCCACCCCTCTTTGTAGAGAAAGGATCCCAACAGAAGGTAATAACCCCAAAAGGTAAAAGGTTAACAATAAGGGTATGAAATAGTCATTAAAGGAAAAGAACAAATTCCTAGATAAGATATCCCGTAAATAATCAGGTTAATGAGGAATTAATAAAAGAATTAGTATACTGATTGTAACAATGGAATATATGTTTCTCTCTTTCTGTTCACTCACTCAGTGGCCACACTCATATTCGCTTACCCAATAGTTGTCGCAGGTATTCCTTGAAAAAAACCACTAACAAGTAATATGAACTACAGTGTCAATGTCGATTGCCAACTCAGGCCCCAGACTAGCCTTGGTGCTTACTGCTGATGTCAAGGTAGTCGCCGAAGTTGATGCGTTAATTGTTTTCCTGGATAATTCATGTACCACTGCGTATATTTGGTTGGAATAAGACGTATTTGTGGTGGTCACCGTCATAGAAAGAAAAATGTATATATGGTTCCTGTGTTGTCTAGCCTCTAGTGGCGGAGACACTCTGTTACGTTATGCAAATGTTAATAATAATAATTATCGGCTGTTCTCTGAGTTGATAGCCGATTCTGAACCAGTGAATTCTTTTGAGTATAATCCCAGTGGAACTACTGTCATAGGTCAGGTAAATGGATATATCTATATTCTGCCACAGCGGGCTGATTCAATTTATATAAAAATCTGGTAATGTTCAGGTCCAGCTTAATTATTATGTCTATGGTCTCTAGATTGGTCTCTCTCATAAATGAAGAAAGTGGACTGCACAGGTCACAAATCACAGATCCAATAGTACAACAATAACTCTGGATAGTTTATAAGACCGCTAGTTCGCTGGTTTGATCGAGCCTAGATTTAGGAAGATATGCAAACATTTAACCTATATATATATATATATATATATATATATATATATATATATATATATATATATATATATATATATATATATATATATATATATATATATATATATATATATATATATCCTATCCTAACACGCGTAAAGGTAAGATGTCCTATCCATTCTGTTATTAAATTAGATTAGGAACCACAAATGTCTAGCTTATCTTATTGCTTTTAACACTTGATATAACCACTAGTCATTTATAAAATTACACATAATGGGTAGAAGTAAATTTGATTCTGTCATTTATCACACTCCTAGCGTATTTATTAGTTAATTAAAACCCTCTGGAATAATACTAGCTATGCGTTATTCAGTACGACATTTTTAGCATTTAGAAAATCGCAGTGAATTTTAAAGGATAAACTTAACACACAAAATCATGAAAAATGCTAATATATATTACCGCAAACAGAAAAATGAACTATCTCTACGAATTCTAAGTACTCCACTTTGTACAATGGCTTCTAGGATGTCGAGCTAGATATTCCAAAAATTCTCCGAGGCGACTAGGTAACTGATTTTAGGAGGTTTAGTATTTATACACGAATAGCATTGTTTCGCTGGAAGATGACGAAAATCACGCCTTGCCCACTCGGGGGAATCAGCGGGGTTTTTCTTCCGAGATAAAGACTTTCCTACGTTCGCTCTGTTAAACGGTGTTAATCGACAACAAAGGTTTCTGATCTCGGCGATCGTCGAGCTTGTAGGGAACATCAAAGCAGTTCTACCCTCCACGTGTTTTAGGCGTGTACTGACAGCTCTGGTCGCATGTGAGCTTCAGGCAAACGCACTAGGTTCGTCCCCTTTTCAAGGAATGACAGTTACGCATCAAGGTAGAGCCTCGTCAGCGCGTGAAACAAGAAAAATAGGCGTGGCTAAAATATGAGTTCAGACAGGTAGCGAAAAGGCATGGATTTGGCATAACAGACCGTGCATACTAATGAGGAAACAAAGGTGTGAGCCAGGTTGAACTGAATGAGGGGCACTGTTGGGAAGCAAGCGGACGGATTAATGTAGTCTATCTTCATAACCTGTCACACTTCACCCAAATAAGCTATTTTGTTTAATACGTTAAATGATCGTAAGCAAGTTTTTTTTAAGTGGAAAAAGATCCTTCACAGTAGAAATAAAATCTTACTTTTATAAACGCAAACATAAAATAAGAGTCAGCCAGCACATATTCGCAAAACATAGCGGGAATAAACCCGGAAAGCCCCCGCTCTTTAAATACGCCACTGCTACTTTGTGCTGTGTAGACTGTAGATACCGACCTTGGCATTTGCCATCCCGGGCTTACACACTTTTCGCTACCTCCAAACTGTACCACTCGTGCTACTACTAGTGCTTACGCTACCGCTACTACACTAGCAGTAACTACTGCTGCTACTAATACCAACACTTATGGACTGTTATAAGAATAAAGACTGATGAAGTGCCCATAGCAGAATATGGCCAACATGTATTTTCAAATACACAATTGCTACAGCAGCAGTCAAAACCACCTAGAGGATGCTTATAACAGTGTGGACTTTGCGACCCTAATAGACTGTATAATGGCATGTGATGGAAACCCTTGGATAACAAGGTGGATAGCAGCTGCCTTAATGGAGAGATCAGTTGCATTTCGCTTGGGAACATGAACATCAGAACCAATGCGCATTTGCCCGGGACTACCCCAGGGTTCTCCACTGTCACCAGTGCTGTTTAACATTTACACAGCAAAAGTAGCAACATTTCAACCAACAGGACTGGGACGAATATTAACTTTAGCAGATGACATTCTCATGTACAGAACTGGCTCAGACAGACAGGAAATGGTCCAAGGCATACAAGAGACACAACAGGCGGTTTCTAAATGGTGTAAGGAAAGCGGATCAAAGGTCAATCCCAACAAGGCCTGTGTGATGTGGTGCTCTTTGAACAACTCCATAGTGAAAGCAGACCTTCCAGACATCACTTTCAATGGGCAGAACATTGAAAGGCAAGACAAGCTGAAGTATCTGGGAGTAACGTTTGATCATGGGCTATCGTTCAAGTATCATGTCGAACTGATCATACAGAAGTGCAAGCGAGGACTGGCAGCCTTAAAAACAATGCCAGCTGCGCGCTTGGAACAGAGACTATTGTTTCTCCTGTATCATCAGCCGGTGATTTCAGTAATCGAGTATGGGCTATGAATACTCACGCTGTCAGTGTCACAATGTGAATGACTGGAACGAATTCAAAATGAAGGGATGCGACTAGTTTTGGGCTGTACGCGTGATACCCCCATTGTGACAATGAGATACATGCTCGGATTGCTGTCGATTAGATCCAGATATGCGATGGCCCAGACAAAAGCCTATATACGGGTAACCACTGACAAAAGACATCCCCTACATAAGAACGTAGCTGACATCAAAGGAGCGAGAATCAAGAGGGGGATGTTATGGATGGCACAGGCAGAGACTACCAATGGTCAGGTGATCAGGGTTGAAAATGTTTCCAAAGGGGAAGAGTGGAGAAATTCAGGGGAGAACTGGATAAACTACCAGCAGGTCATCATTAGCCTTGACAGAGAGTGCAGATCTTGGGGCAATAGAAAAGCAGAGCTGGAGATTAATCAGCTGATAAGTGATCATGCTGGGGATGATGACGCCATTGTGTATACTGATGGTTCTGTAGTGCGTGGTGAGAAATCAGGATGGGCTTCTCTGCGAGAATAAAGGGCAGGGTCGTCGCTAAACAGAGTGGAGCCTACATGACAACAACTTCCAGCATGAGAATGGAGGTAGAGGCAGTTACTGCAGCACTGAGGTGGCTGTCTGAAACTCCATCAACCAGGGCAGTTATATTGTTACTCTCAAGCCATGCTTCGGAAAGTTCAGAACGGATGGCAGCGGCAGGAATGGAAAACATCAATAGAATCTACAAGTCTTCAAGAACTGTGTGGATCTACTGTCCTGGTCATGCAGGGTTATGTGGCAATGAGAGAGCTGACAGACTGGCCTCGGGAGCACCCATAGTGGGGACACTGGACATGGATAAGGGAGAGATACTAAGGGCATTTAATAATCACCTGCTAGATAATAACACTGCAATGGATGAATCAACAAAGCTGAGACTGTTGGAGTTTGGCATCAAACGTGGGACTAGCAGAGATAGACGTGAGAGAGGATGCATCCGTCGTATGTACAACCAGCGTACTACAGGTACAATTAGCATTCATACTGTTCGACATTTACCGAGGGAGACTGAGCACCTATGGGTTTGCCCAGAGTGCAGTGAGGTCGATTCTAATTAACAATAACAGAACAAGTAGCGATACAGTGTTCATCTCTTAGTATTGTTAACCTGTGTGGAAATGTACACATTACTTGTTTACGATCTAAGGATTTACCGCACATGTGAATGCCCGGATATAGAAATAAAGTATGCCACATCACTTTAAAAAATAAAGTGCTTTTGTTTATTCGTTCAGTTTTTCTCTCACTATCCCTTCTGGGTTCTTACACCAGTTCTTTTCTACAAGACATATCAGTGCAAGCATCTATATCAGTGTCAGTCCAATAATAATAATTATAAACCGAACAAGTAGAAATCATTTTTAAAACAGCTTGTCATCGAACGGGTTTCTAAGTTTGTAGGCTTCACTATAATTCTTTATATAGGTCCTCACATAAATGTCAGTTTTAAAAAGGGGTGGGGAGGAATCTACGATCCATTACGGCATGGTCACACTCCACTACATGTATGTACAAACATAAAAAGCCGATATGAGTCAAATGTTCTGCAAATAAGCATTCCTTATCGAGTCTGTTGTGGCGAAAGGAGTATGCCAGTTGTAAATATAGAAAGTGAATGTACAGGTGTAGTCATTCTGTTCACTGTGTCATACATACACCATCTTCTTTTTCGCTTCTTATGGAGCATGGAGCCACCACTGTAGATGTTTCCTGTGCAGGAAGCCTGGACCAAGCATTCACATGTTGTAGCTGTGGTTTGTGTAGTAATTAGTTTTACATGATAAGATTACCGTTGTCATGCACCTCACATTCGTCGCCTTGTGCGACAAGGAGCAACAGTCCTATTATTTCTTTGTCCCATCAGAGACGGCCGGGAACTACAGGGGACTAAATGTGTCATTAATGGACAAAATATGACGTGAAATCTATGGTGGAAGGCAGGAAGCGTGCTTTAGAATAGGAAACTCTGTACAGAATATTACAACAGGAGGTAACCTAACCACTGCCAGGCAATTTGGTCATCAAGAAACCCCAAAAATGACCTATAAAATAAATAAATGACCTAAAAACATAACTTTCTTTTTTAGTTTCCGAGCTAAACTAAAACTATTTTGTATCATTAAAAGAAGAAAATGAACAGCATTGTCACGGATTGCCTCCCCTGCTTTGCAGTAGTGATCCAACAGTGGCCAAAACTCAAGAGTATTTAATATGGGCCTTCAAAGGTGTCTACCTTTGCACAAGATTACTCTTGGCAGAGTTGTAGATAGAAGGATAATGACGCTTCTATCCCAAGGCAGTTTTATAAGATATTTCCGAAGTCAAGAACAATGCTGCATTGGCGGGGCAATTGTTAACTTTATATCGGCCCGCCGCCTTTTATGAAGAATTAAGCAAATATTAATTTCAGCTTGTCAAGCCCCCAACCTGATTTACTCAGTGGAATTCTTATTATTCTGGTATAGCTCTGTTTAGAGTGTATTTAGTAAATTGACTGAGACAAACATGCAGTACATTTAAAATGATTAAATCGGATTTAAATTGGTATAATTACAAATAACAAATTTAATAATCATTTAGGTTTAACAAGGTTTTAGAAAATTTGAATAATGATTTAACAGAAAATTGTCATCACTGTTGTGATTTAATGAAAGTTTATAAAGGAGTTCACGTGGCAGCTTTAACGTTTAACTTATCTGCCACTGGAAGGTCCTGCTCCTGCTGATGATTTGGTTCTTGGTAGACTGATCACGCTCGTCGCTGGTCAAGGTTGCTAAGGCGCAGCACGTTCCCAGAAATGTCAGGGAGTGTCTACGAAGTTGGTCCCTCGTCTTAAAGCTCAGGCCACAGTTCTCTTCTTGTTCCAGAGATAGTACCCTCAACTGGTACCACCAACAACTATGGTTAAAGAATAGAAACAAAACGCTCTCCTGAGTATTGCGTTTTCCAACCCATAGTTATGGGTCCCCTTCTCTCTATTCCAACATCCCATCTACCTCAGAATTTACCCTCGATGAGAAGTAAACTTAATCCCTGGAGAGAAAACTTTCTTTACATTTAAATTGAATAGCTGTATCTTTATTTCACATTTAAATGAAAAGGTTAATAGTACAGATAGAATATGTTTACATTTACATCTCCAATTATTGAAAAGTGTGTTCACAATATAAATTGAATGTTTTCATTTATATCTATACTGGGTGAAAGGTTTTGAAATTTTCATTAATTTTAAAGTGAATATGTTTACATAGACATTTACACTGGTTTGAAAATGTAAATATTATACTTAAAATGTACATCATTTCTTTCATCTTTCCCTCCCTGCTCCATATGGAACTTGGGACTACCTATGCTTTTAGTTCTCTGTAAGACACTAGCGATAAGCAGTCACCAGCCCTAGCAGTGGTGGTTCATGAAATCATCATTCTATTCGCTGAGGTTGCCAACCTCAAATGAAATGACTGGGACATCCACTAGAGATTTTCACATTAATATTCACATTGCGATATATACATATTAGTTCACATGTTAGTAATGAAAAAATGTCAAATGCACAACTTATGCCAATCCTGGCTCACATACTTTTTGCTCAGATGAATAAAGGCACTCGATTAGGCCACTTACACGTGTTCTTGGGGTCATTATTTTAATAATAGATTCCGTCTATGACTCCGTGTTCTCAGTTTCCTCATAATTCTGGTTTCCTTAATAAGATGGGTTCTTGGACTCTTTAAGTCCTTCAAGATGTTCCAACAAAAGTCCTATCTGATAAATGGAAGTCTGATTCTAACTGTGGCAAGGTCTGGTTGTGTGGTCTTGGCAAACGCTCTTCAGCGTGAACTAGACTTGCCAGAATTATCAGATTATATTGCAAGTCTGCCCCCGCCTTTGGTTTGTTACGATGCTAAGAAAGGGACCTCAGACGTGTCAACAGTGAGAAATGCAGTTAGCGACCCATAGCTGGACTGCTTGCATCAGGGTCAGCGAACCAGAGCTGACCAAGACCCTACTCAACCTCCAAGTGGTGGTCCTGGAAACAGGCTGCATCACTGCAGTCTGGCTGAGTGAGTAGGGATCGAAGAGGGAAGGCTAACCCGGTCCCAAAAATGCCGTGCTGAAGTCGGATGTGTCGGCCGAAAGGCGCAAATATCACAGCTTCGCTGTAAACGGACACAACGCAACCAACGTCCTTTTCAGGAAGAACGAAGAAGAAGAAGCAGAAGATGCTAAGAAAGCGCTAATCGTTTTCAAGCATTCCTGTCATGTGGGGAAATTTAAAATTATTTCCGACATGGAAAAATTCTGTGTATGATGCAGAGGTCACCTCTCCCATATATGGTAATAAAACTTCCGATTAACTGGTAGGCAGACTCACTAACACATCTGTAAACTCATACGACTTTCATATGAAGTAATGTCTTCATGAAAGTCGGACAGGAAGCGATTATGTCATTTATGTCTGTCTATAAGGTGTCTCACAGACGAGTAATCTCGTTATCTGTTGCTTGAGCACACAAAACCCGTCTCTTTACCACCTTGGCGAAGACGCACCCTTGCCTTATCAGTGATTAAACACGTACGCTGGGGCGATTTTAGTGTTAATCTGTCGCGGCCAAGGTTTGGTACACGAGAATTTACCAACATGACTGCCGTTTCAAAATGGCATCACCTGCCTACTATCTCAGCAGGGGTGGGCAGGTAAACAGACAAGATGAATTATTACTAAAAGGAGTGTAAGAATGAAAATACAAAATATCTGCTACATAGCAGAGGAAAAACAAAGTGCTGACCATGGAAAAGCACGCAACTAGTCTGTACAACAATTTAAAATGAGTACTGCCGGAGTGAAAGAGAGATCGAGAAGGGGTCGCCCCAAATCCATCTCGTGACAAGCATGAAACAAAGCAAGAAGCACCTGAAAAATATAATATATATATTTATTTTTTGCTGTTACTGTGCCAAACTGAAATTCTTTATTTTTGCTAAAACAATAATGACCAATAAAACAAAACAAAGAAAAACCATAAAAATAGAACTTCCATATTTTTTTTGACAGTTTCTGTGCCAAAACTTAATGTCTGTTTTATTAAACAAAAAAATGCAGTCTAAGACACACACAAAGAAACCTTAACAATGCAACTTCAAT
The DNA here is from genome assembly GCA_024509875.1 of Oreohelix idahoensis. Classification (NCBI taxonomy): domain Eukaryota; kingdom Metazoa; phylum Mollusca; class Gastropoda; order Stylommatophora; family Oreohelicidae; genus Oreohelix; species Oreohelix idahoensis. The sequence goes on along the minus strand of JAMPIV010013013.1, from coordinate 8,846 downwards.
ATTGTCAGTTTCTGTGCTAAACTGAAAATTTTTATATATTTTTTTTATTAACAAAATAATTCCTTATTAAAAAAAAACACACACAAACACACACAAAATACATAAAATTATAACTGAATATTTTTACAGTTTCTACGGTAAACTGAAAGTTTAAATAAAAAAATGAGTTCAGAATTACAATAGACAATGACAACCTTTGTGCAGATTTTCAAAAGAAAATTACTTTCTATTGTCTGCTAACAAAGCTGTAAACACTGAAATGCTCCTTTCTACTACTATTGACACCACTGTTACGTGCAGTCTTTGATATCTTACAATATTATACATAGGTAATTTTTTTGTGCTTAAGGGAAAGTCATTATTGAGTTACTTCCCTTGAAAGTTGTGCCATCTCTTTCGATCAAACTCCGCGGATAAATCCATTTTACTGCGATTTATTCGTTGTTTGGGTAATAATAGATTGTTCTTGCTTCAGAATATCTATGGCCTGAATTTATGTGTATTGTTTGTCTGAGTAGGACGAGTCTGTCTTATATCTGTATATCTTTACATATCTAAGTCGAACTATATGTTCTGTTGTCTCTAGAGAGGTCAAAGGCTATTCGGCGGATGTGTCGCTAGGGAGTGGTGTGATTTGGCTTCGTCCTGATAGGGACTGTGTGTTTCCTATGTCGGCCTGTCGCCGGGAAAAAGTGATCTCAGTATTTGTGGGGAAAGTGATAGTCGTCTAGACCTATCGTGTATGCTTTACCCCAGTGTTTATTCATATTGCCCAGGAATGGCAGTTCCATATTTCCTCTACCAAGGTAATCAAAGACACTCTTATGAACTCTCGATCGAAGCCACCATTTTCAATAGTTACGATTTGAATGTCTAAGAGAATATATTTGACTCGATGAAAACGACTTCGATTCCTAGCAGCACTATATTCTGTAGAATGCAGTCAATTGTTCATGATCAAATCTACAGAGCAATGCAATGTTTTATGAATGACTAACTTTAGGACAGATTCATTATCTGCATCCAAACGTGAGTGACAGTTCACGAGTGAAGCCATCTTGGAACCAAAACATGTAGCGACTTTCAAGAAGAGAAAAGGGGATGCCCGTATTATCGCTTGTTTAGTCCAGAGATCACTGCTACACATGAGAGCCCGTTATTAGCGGTTCAATATTATTATATGAAAAAAATATGTGCTGAACATTAAGTTGGAGAATCGTCGCTAAACGAGATTAGGTTTAGAAGCCATCTGAAATGTTGTTTATAAGCTGACGTGCTCAGTCAGTGAAGTCAGATGATTTATATGTATGGGCGATGCTGAGGGCTTGGCTACTGACAGTCCATTATAATATTAATCTACATGAGTGCCCATGTAACATAACATTGCAAGACCATTTATCCACTGTACTATGATGTATTATGCCAACCTGTGATTTGTCACTATCTGTGCTGTCGAGTGTGTACGTCCAATTAAACTTTAGAAAAGGTACACAGTCGTTGGTGTCGATGACTTCCAGTCATACATGAGTGTGAGAAAAGAACATTTGTCAACAACACGAACCCTTATCATCATTCGCACATTGTACACTCAATCCATGTCTACACACCACTGCGTAGGTCAAGTTGACATTCCATACACTACAGTGGAGCAAACAACACCATAGAGATCTTATCAACTGATGATGATGATGATGTCTGCTTCCATCCACTTATATCTATCTTTTGGTGGATATCATTAACGGGAATAAAAATCCAACATTATTATTCAACCTTATCAACCACATAAGCACACTTGAAATAAACTACGTCTACAGGTTCTAAGTCTGCTGAAAATTCACCAATGCAAAAGTTATTTCCCGGATAGGCACATCTGAAGTTAAGCACAGCTTTTCATATTCCACATTTTGTTTTCAAACCTTGTTCAGTTTTCTTTAGCACAGCTTTTCCCACGTCTCCATTCACACTAAGTCATTCACCATTTTCTTCATCAAACCCCATCTGATCCACTAATAGAAATGGTGACGTCTCCAGGGAAGTAATGACACCAGGCAAAAACTCCAACTTTATGTAGGAAAATTTATCAACAACATTTTGTTTTCAGGTGTTTAGGGAAAATTGTTAAACAGCATGGGGAAAACAGTGAAGTCAAGAAACTTGTTTTCAGGTGTTTAGGGAAAATTGTTAAACAGCATGGGGAAAACAGTGAAGTCAAGAAATTTGTTTAAAAAAAAAAAATAGATAAATAAAATAAGTAAGAACACGTTAACACCGAAAAATGCTTATTTTAATTGAAAATTCCAAAATATGCACAATAATTAATTTAATAAAAATGCTTTAAAATGACTGAAAAATCTAAAATAAAGCCCTAACATGCCAATAAGGGCAAACATGCAAAATAATGCCTCAACAAAGGCTGTCAAATCAGCTTAGTTTTTTTTTAATGAAACACACTTATATCAACTGAGCAACATTTTGTTTATGCGAAAGAAAAAAAAAAGGTGCAAAATCATAGCCCTATATGTAAACTTAAACCTTAAACCCACTGTTCATTTCGGTTGTTCAACAGCCGGAACGGGGCCTTTTCGATGTTGTCAATCGTTTTAAGTTCCTTTGTCTTTGACTGCCACATCAGGCCCAATTGTATCAGTAGATCACATAATGAGGCGGTCAGAAGACCTTTGTTGCCTGGCTTCTTCAGCTATGACTTTTGATGTGAACTCCTCGTGTCCGTGACCAAGTCATTATATTTGGTCAATTTGAAAGCTCGCTGTACATCTAATCTGATTCATATTGCAGCTTCAGCTCAATCATTATCATCTGGTGTGGGGACAGGAAGTGCAGCACGGTGTGTGGTCGTTCCTGAAGCTTTCTGTCGCTTCGGGGTGTATTCCTCCTTTATGTGACAGCGCGTCAATAATTGTCATCATCATCTTGTGCCCTTCTTATGTAGCCCCCGAAGAAGCCTACGCCAGAGCACAAATTGTTGCATTGTTGGTCTGTGTAGCATTTCGTTGTTCATGATGAGGTTGCTAGCTCCATGCACAACCTCTCAATGGTCGTCTTTTTGACATGCCTGAGGAAACAATAGCCCTATTCTTTCTGTCTCCGCAGATAACACCAGGAACTACACGGAGCATCAGTCATTGTGGCTACATCTTAAGCCTGACACTCTTAGCAATATTGTGACCCTGTCACGGGTTGTCTCCCCTGCTCTGCACTAGTGGTTCCAATGATGGCCAGACTCCGAGTAAAAGGATGAGGCTTTTCAAAGGTATCAACCTTCGCTCAAGATTACTCTTGGCAGAGCGATAAATAGAAGAACGATGCTTCTATTTAAGGGAGTCTCACAGGCATTTAGAGAATAGCAAGTATAACAACTGAGTTATCTAAGTTGATATAAACTAATTAATCTCAGTGCCCACTTCTGTGAGAAAATATGTTTTGACTTGTATTTTATGAGCCTCCAGCTGAAGGTGATTCAACAAAATATTAATTTGTATAGCTCTGTATATATATATATATGTATTGAAAAAAAAAAGAGTAGTCACGGGTTCAGACATAAATTTCACCCAATAAGTGATTAATTGAACTCTAGATTTATATTTACCTATAAAACAGATTTAATAGTGAGTTATTTGTTTAACAGAGTGTGATGAAATGAATTTATTTTTGTAAAAGGAAAACAAACAGTTAACTTTATCCTCATAGGAGAATATGGTGGGTTTGTCACCGGATTGCCCCCCCCCCCCCTTGCTTTGCAGTAGTGGTCCACTAATGGTAGCAACGCAAGCGTATCTAAATATAGGTCGTCCAAGGTATCTATCTTTGTGCAAGATTACTCTTGGCAAAGATGTATATAGAAGATGAATGGCGCTTCTACCGTACGAGAGCCTTCACAAGATATTCCCAGAATTCAAGAACAAACGCTGCTTAAGGGCTGAGCAAATTTGTTAACTTATTATCTGGTCCGTCGCCTTTTGTGAAGGGGTTATGCAATGATTATGGCCCGTCAAGCCCCCAGTTGGAGTAATCCAACGAATGCCCTCTTATAATTAATGGCTATATATATATATATATATATATATATATATATATATATATATATATATATATATATATATATATATATATATATATATATATATATATATATATATATAAGAAAAACAAAGAAAACTACGTTTGCTTTCGGCATCGTTTACATATAAACTGAATTCATCTATTATTGTTTTTTAGAATAACATACAACAAATTTAATAGTCAATTAGTTCAACAAGTTAAAATAAGGATTAAAAGAGGTGAAAGTAATATTAAATTTTTCCTCAATGAGGTTTTGGTAGGGCGTTAATAAAAATGTCCGTAAAAAAAAAAAAAAATTAATAAAAAGCCTGAAAAAAAAAAACACAAAAAGAATAGCTCCAGATGAGTCCTGCAGCTGTGGTTCCGTCCACTACTCATTTGTTTACAGTGATGAGTACACTCTGCACACTATTGGCGTCCCAATGTTCAGGCGGTTCTGGTGGTGATACTCTTCTCTCACACTAGTGGCGTAGGAACTTCAGTACTTAAGTCTGATGTCTTGTAACCACGAACTGTGACAAATTAGAAAGAAACAAATGCCTCAGTACATTTGTTCTCCGCAAACTAACAGGCCCATTTTCAAGCGCTCCACCCACGAATGTTAACCTCTCAGAAGAATTAAATTCCCGAGCACACAATGTAACTCAGGGAATATGATGAAAATTGAAAATCACTCCACAATCCCTTGACTTAATATTCACGTTTGATAGACCAAGTAGATTCAATAATGAGATGCTATGGGGGATGCGTAGCATTAACCAGTCGTCACATGCAGACGTACATTACTATCCTACAGTCACCGTCCGAGCCACCAAGTTCCTACTCATGCGTAAGATTTTTTTTTATTTGGTGGGCGTGTCAACTAGGAAATTGCGTCTGGAGTGCATGAATAATGATTTGCCTGAATTACAATTACGAGGTGTGTTCAAATGAAACCCGTCCCAGTGGCTTTATAACAAATATATGTAAGGTACATCAGCAGGAGTAGTAGAATTAAATACAGCAATTGTTATGAAGCAAGTACTCACTGGGGTCCTTTAGAAATAGTCACCATAGCCATTCAGACACGCATCCCACTGCTTGGGTAGACAGCGGATGCCGTCCGAGAAAAATGACTGGTTGCTTATTATTGAACCATTTGGTCACCGAGGACCTGACGTCTGCATCGGAGTCGAAGCGTTGTCCCTTTAGAGATTTTTTTAAGGGTCCGAACAAATGAAAGTCACATGGTGACAGATTGGGGCTGTAGGCTGGGTGTGGCAGAACTTCCCACCTTTTAAATAATTAAATAATCCGAATCAAAAAATGATGCTAACGGTTAATGTGGCAGAACTTCCCCACCTTTTCCTGCAATAAAATGTTTGCAACATGTGGACGAGCATTGTCGTGCAACAGAATCACACCACGCGAAAGCATGCCGGGTTGTTTATTCTTGATGGCTGTATGCAGGTTGTCTAGTGTGCCTTTGTAGCGGATGGCATTGATGTTCACGCCAGGCTCTTTAAAGTCTACCAATAGAAGCCCTTCATGGTCAAAAAATGCGGTCAGCATAACCTTACCGGCGGAAATCTGTGACTTGAATTTTTTGGACGGATTCCTTATCACACCGGCCATTATTTTAACGGTCTGCAGCACAACCAATGAATACTAGGAGAATGAACACTTACACACTTGTACATTCGTATGTGCTTATTACGTCAGATGTGACGTCATCGTGCTCCTCCTACGAATGTCCACTTGGCGCAGCACGGTCGGGTTTCATTTGAACACGCCTCGTAAAAAGGTATATAAATCTCACAAAATGATTCTATACACTTTAGGCACATGTGATGTAATTATCACTCATTACTCATCGCTGGGGTCGCTCTGCTGTCGGGTTTCCCGCACGACTAGTCAGAAACAATCACCATCTCTTGCAGTAGTGGTTCATGCATATACTATTTTCACATGTTGAGGTTGCCAGCCTCACACACACACACACACACACACACACACACACTATATATATATATATATATATATATATATATATATATATATATATATATATATATATATATATATATATATATATATATATATATAACCACTTAGCAAGAAACCTGTAAACGTTACATTAGTAAATAATTGTTTACACTTACCCCAAAATTTTGGGAATACACACTTCTCCTGGCACAGATTTAGAATGGACCCACAGCCCTTTAGTTAGATGCTGTTCGAATCACTGGTCTGAAAATATGAGTTAATTCCTCTGACGGCTGGTGTTCTGCAAATTCCTGGCCTGGGAAAACTGTTGTATAATTCCTCTTATGACTTGGTCTGGGAAATATGAGTTAATTCCTCTGATGGCTGGTGTTCTATGAATCCTGCCTGGTAAAACTGTTGGTATAATTCCTCTTATGACTTGGTCTGGGAAATATGAGTTAATTCCTCTGACGGCTGGTGTTCTATGAATCCTGCCTGGGAAAACTTTTGTATAAATTCCTCTTATGACTTCTTGTGATAAAATTCCCAAGTTTCCAGTCGTGTATTAAAATTGCGGGTTTACTTGTAAATTCCAAAGTTGCCCAATACTCGATCTGATACTTATAATTGTAGAATGATAAGTCCTTTCCTCTGGCTTGTAGGAGGTGTTTAGTTGACGCTGTGATGCAGTCTGTGCTGTTCTGTGTCTGATTTCTACAGTATATCTCACAATCCGAAGTTTCAAATCCCAGCTGTGTTTCCTGCTGAATGTTCCAATCAATTCATTGTAGCTTCTGGCAAACAAATCAAATCTGTCTAGCACTGTTTGGGTGGGTAAGTTTATCATTACTCATCCCACACGTATTTGAAAATATCAAATTTAACATACACGCGTGGCCTCTTACAACAGTGATGTCAAATCGTTACATAAGACTTCCGGCGCACCTCTGTCTATCACAATATTGTGACCCTGTGTTTCTGGCGTAATGATTTCCGCCCAGATGTCTGCCCCGACAGATTATTTAATTATCCCCTTTATCTGCATGCCTCCGCCAGACAGATGTCTGGTCAGACCGTGTTGTCTTCTTTCATACAAGCTTGTGTCAACACGATCAGCCGCTTTCCAATGGGGTCAAATGTTTGCCCGACACGTTTCCACAGGTGGTCAGACGGATTATGCGATAAGCGGGTGACTGGTCTGACGACTGGGTATTGTTACGATAATACCACAGTTCAGCTGGCGGAACGTAAACACGTCTGAGGAGTGGCAAACAATAAGATACGAATTACTCCCGTAGCAAATACTGCCATAGGGGAGGGGCGTGTTAGAGAATTCACCGTGCTATGTCCAGCATAGAGCAAAATAGTGAAAATAACGAATGAAAAGGCATGATTTATGCCAAATAAAAGCGATGAGTGAGAAAAATGAAAAAGAAAGGATACTGCCGGAGGGCTGAAGGTGTGAGAGATCACACAAGAGAGCATGTTCAGACATTTTGTCACAGAGTTGGAAAATTATAGTCCATATGCCGTTCCAGTATTTTACTTAACTGGCTGTTTTGGGTCAGCTGGAGTCTGGTTCCGTCACTGCTGTTCCTTCTCTTCAGGAGTTGAATATTTTGGCAGCAGCACGTCCCTTGCAGCAAGGCCGGTGTAACTTTTCATGTTGCTTCGTCGCATATCCTCAAGACCCGTCTGTTGTTGATGTCTGGCGTCGACTTCAGGCAACTGGTACCAAAATCTGAGAGGAAACAAATGCTTCTTTTGAGTATTATGTTTCCTGATGTAAACATCAGGTGACCTCTGCTTCCTTCCACGATTTCATCTTCCTCAGAATTTTGCTCCATGCCCCTGAACATTAAATCTCAAACCCATCGAGTCCGATGAAATTGCAGGTTCCTTGGACTTGTGGCTTTCAGCACTATAGTTGAGGTTTTATCCTTTCTAATTTTAGATGATCCTCTAGCCCTATGGCGTGTCCTAAAGTGGAATCCTTTTTATTATGGCTGTCTATGATTTCTCCTTGACGAAGATGGAATGCCGTCTGGAAATCTTAAAATTCTTTAGGTTTTAAGCGGAATTTCTGCCCCGGGACAATGACTTCCCGTGAGGTTCTGTTGGGGGAAAAAGGGGGGAGACCCAATCATAATTAAGTTTAGTTTAATATTCGATTGTGATAGGGTGGTATGAAGATGTGTTGAGATATGTGAACTGCCGTATTGACTTGCGGCCAATCCACACTCGCACCAGCCCCTTACACTAATAAACCTCTTGAGTGATGTAAAGGCAGGGGTTATATTTATTTATACAGCTCAGTCAATGACATTAAGCATATTTAAGAGTTAACAAATAAACAAACGAACGCCCACACACACAGCTAGTGCTCATGGGTTAATCTGAAACGCAAATAAAGCACTGACTAATTAAAATCATAATAATCAAATAATGAGCAACATCATACTTGCACCTGCCAAACTGCCCGTTCCTCCACACCACCTGAAACATCCCACTATTACACACATACTCAGGCATGCCGTCCAATGCTACTAGTATGGTGTTATGCCTGAAGCTGGCAATCTCACCATGTAACACAAATTGCCACGGAAACCACTGCAGGCAGAACATATAATGCTTCCTTCAGGCTTCCCGCAGAGACCAGTCGCAGTGGTGGCTCCATATTACACCAGGAGGAGAAGAGAAATAACAATATCTCCAAGTGAACCCACGTGCTCTTTGTATGCGGTGACGGTGTAAACAAAAACATGGAGATTGTTGCACTTGTGGTGAGCGAAAACACACAA